>CAEFZP010002575.1:0-206229 GCA_903064625.1 Mallotus villosus | reverse complement strand
ACACCAAACTGTCATTTTTCAACTATGACAAGGTAAAATCGGTTTTGCAATCAATCGCCCCTTTAAAAGCCTGATACTGACTGCAGTGCATTGAAAATCTACCAGTTGGCAGAAGACATATATAGGATCGTATGCAACAGGTTTTGTTTAGGAAAGTATTGCTCATGATAATGACGTAGAGGTCTCTGAAACTCATGTATCAAATATGATACGAATGGCGCTACAGGGTTAAGAGGGAAGTTTTGGGAGGATTATTTCTGTAAACTGTAGAGCACTAGCCAAGATTTGGGATTGCATTCACTGCCCTTTAAAGTTCCAGGGCTTGCAAGGCCTTATGATTGAGTATGATTTGACTATTGCTGCTGCCCTGTGCATATCCTTTATTTCCTGACCTGTGGTTTAATTGCTCGCAGTAGATAGACCTGTATATTAATTTGTTTTGGAGACAATAAGTTATTAAATATTTATAATATATACATTGTTATAATAATACTAATAATTAAGCATCTATAGTGCATAGCAGTGTTTAATCAGAGGGGCACATAAAAAAACTGAAACAAATTATATTTAAACATTAAATACTTTAATTTTGCTTTACATTAAAATCATACAAAAAGCTCTGGCTCTCCCTCTTCCAGCTCCTCAGCTCTCTCAATACCTTGTACTCTAACCTTTTTATTTACTGGGGTAAAAAAGGCTGCAATGTCCCTTCCTCGGTTCATGATGACTACTAGAAAAAGAAAAACGTGTAAAAAAAAGTTTTTTACTCAGTCATCTCAGGGGGACTACAGGGGGGGCCAGGAAATGTTTACAGGGGTACTGGCCCCTGTAGGCCCCCGTGTAGAACCGCCCCTGGCTGTAGCCTTATGTTTTGTGGTGTGTTCAGCCTCCGACAGTTTAGAAAAAAGCAGAGAACTGATGTTTAAATGTACAGTGCTTAATGTACACTGCATAATATACTAACCCCCTTTGGTTAGAATATTAAGCTAGGCCTACATAATCTAAATTTAGCCAACTTTAGACATTTATTAAACAACGTGTTGAACTTTGTGCATATAGGTGACTCTGGGATTTTGCCTAATGTAGACTACACATAGGCCTATAATTAGTTTTTCTAGTCAACAAGACGAGCATTTCATGGCAAAATATTCAGTGTCATTCATTTTACGAAAATGATGCACCTCGACTGTGGAACGGGGATAAATGCAACCATAGCCTATAATGACTGCCAGGGCAGAGCATGCAAGGAGATTGTAAATAATTGATGAAAGGTCATACACATTTATTAGAGATTTGTTTTGGCATGAAAAAGTATTATGCTGAAACTTTACAACCACCAAAGTGTGAGTGAAAAAAAACAACTATGTGTGCGCTATGTATGGTCAGAGGGGATTCAAACATTCAATAGCCAACCAAATAGGCAAGGGAATGCCCCAGATATCTGGCCAAAGGTGCTGCTCAGCCAATGCAACATAGCGGCATGGAGATTAAATCTGTTCTCATATGTTATATACTGTATTTGTTCATACAGCCGATATGGCAGAGTTTCCCAGATATGGATTAAGCCTAGTTCTTTTTCTCTTACTTTTGGACTACAGTTTTAATCCATGTCTAGGAAACTGGGCCATTAATAATGTGCGCTCCTTGCTCAGGTTTAATTAATGGCACTCTGTTCCTTGCTCCACTAATTTCCAACTCTGTTCAAACATGCTCTGACTAACACAGGTCTCTATCCTCTATAGGTTCCCATCCCTATCCAGGGGGGGGAAAACCAGACCCTGTACATTTTCATTTAGTCTCAATTACATTAAAAGTATTTTGTACATTCCCTGTGTTGGATATTACTTATTTTCGTCCGACCGTCATCTGCCGCTTGTCTGGGGTTGGGTCGCGAGGGCAGCAACCTAAGCAGGGAGGCCCAGACTTCCCTCTCCCCGGCCACTTCCACCAGCTCTTCCTGGGGGACCCCAAGGCGTTCCCAGGCCAGCCGAGAGACATAGTCCCTCCAGCGTGTCCTGGGTCTTCCCAGAGCCTCTTCCCACTTCTTGTACTTTGCCATGGGTATTACATGTGTTTTGTTTCTTGAATAAGGCTAGTCTGTGTATTCCTAACCTGTTTTATTGTAATGTTATTTTGCTTGCTGTTGCGCCACAATTTATCCTTGGGTATACCCATCAGGTTGACCAGAGGCTCTGCCCTTGCCATTTGTGCTCTCACACTGTCATCTAGTGGGCACTTTAGCGATGTTAAATGTATACCTTTTTTGAAATGTGAATGATATAGGGCGTATTCACTCACGTGACCCCTATCCATAACAACAAGCTTTGGCGGCCATCTTGGGGTCCATGTACGGCATTGTTTTGCTGTGTTTTATGCAGCTCTGACCATCATATTCTGAAAGAGACACAATTTCAGTGCCTTGTAATTATGGTACTGGGCCTCATTAATGACCAAAAAGTCAGAGGAGGACAGCCTTAAAGAGAGAAAGCGATTCCCAATTGATCTGTCGCATCAGAATTTTGATTTGGGTCACGAAAGTCTTGATATTTGAGTGAGAAATTGTCGCCCGGTACAGACCACATATACTAGCGGCAGCCATGTCTTCACGAGCGCAGCCATGTCACAAAGTTCGTAATTTTACAGTTTTACAGTCAATTCGACATATAAAAAGTCGAGCAGGGCAGCTTTCAAGAGATATGGGAATTCTACTTTTAGCCAGCTGGTCTGATTATTTTTGTGATTTGTTTAAACTGGCAATTTGAGTGAGACTGCGTCCCCATTACACTGTTTTGACGTTAGCCCCAGTCAGACTCGTCGCTCACTGGCAGTGTGCACTGGCATGTGTATTTCACTCCAGAAAAGTCAGAGAGGACTGCCTAACGTAGATACGAGCCTGCTGAAGATAGCCAGCATATTGAATTTCTTTAACCGAGCCTGTTTCATTACTCATTTTCCTGAGAAAGCGACCTCTGTTAGCCAGGCTAGTTTTGCCCGATCACTTGGTCAGGCTATTTAAAGGTATCGGGGTCAAGTGACTTTTGTGCATTGACAAGTAAAACGGAAACGTGAGCCAGCTTGACAGTCGTGTGTCAACCGCTGAAATCTTTCTTCTGTACCGCAGAAGGACATGAGGTTGCAGGCCTCTTGCATAGTCTGACAACGGACACTCTGGGTCAACTTCTTCAGACATTTCAAGTGGACCCCAAGATAGCGCGATTGCAATGCGATTGCGATGGTGACGTCACGTGAATACGCTCTATAGTATACTATACAAGCTTAATTATTTTCTCAGTGTAACCGGGTAGCTCTAGGACCCAGGAGCTTAACCCACGTGTAAAGCCAATTTCCAATTTTCTAGTCCAGTCTTGGTTGACGCGCTTCAAGCACTACAGTCGGTAGTCTGATGGTTCGTGATTGATAACGGGATTTATTGCTGAAAAAAATGAACATGAATTTGTACCTTGATTTGGTTCGTTAAACCTGGAGGTGCGAAACAGCGGTAGATCAACTTTTCCATTGTTCCAATAATGTAGCACTTGCTGCGGTCAAAAAAACATTTGGCTGCATGCCTGGTCAACTGCTCTAATTAGTGACACGTCTAGGTTGCTTTAAGTTGCTCCACTAGGTCAGGGGTCTCATTTATAAAGCTTGCCTACGCACAAAACGGGGCTGAAATGTTGTGATTTATAAAAAACAAACTTGACTGAAGAATGTGCGGTCTTCCACGCAAACTCTGACCCTCCCGTAGGCCTACGCACATTTTGGAAACAGTTGGAATTGGCGAAGCAGATGACCGTACTAGTCAGACTGCAGAAATTACGTGTGGGAAGAATGATTACTCGTAAGATTTATATATTCTGTTTTCCTCACACACGTTTTTTTCACTGCGTTTCATAATTATCATGAAGATTAAATCCAGCAGTGTTATTTGTGCTTGTACTGAGTGATAATTGTTCCATAAACACCTTGTACAATCCAACTCAAATTTTAAATAAAAATTCAGCGCTGTTTCACTATCAGATTGTCGACTACGGGAGTGCAGGAGGGGGGGATGCCCCGACTGCATGGAATACACAGGATAACGTCACATAGGACTACCTTTAGATAACTGCAAAACAGTGTAGCCAACTAAATATATGTATTTAATACTACTGTGCATATGTAACGGATATGTAACGAACGTGATCTTGCAAGTTCCGTCAGAGGTATCTGGCACTGTTCACTCCCACCAACTAGGAGATCGCTCCCACCGAGAGCGCTCCCACCGGGAGTCGAACTCGCCACCTCTGGCTTCCCAAGTGCCATCACTACCAACTAGGCCAAAGAAAAGCTAGCTATTCAATGACGCGGGTGGCTCATTACATACCTGAGGAGTGAGTTTCACCGATACACATCGGCTACACATATATATGATATAGCCTATCATATGTCAAAAACTGGAAATACAGCCGTTAAGCTCCCGTGCAATTGCTACACATCGTTTACAGTCCAAACTGTAACAGTTGATAAGAATAAGACTTCAAACACAAAATGCCCCTTTTATTATGGGTGATGTCGAGTTGAAGTATATAGTGCTTCGGTTGTTAGTTATAACGCCTGTTTAAGGAGAGCCTGGCCACTCCCTATTAAGCCCCATTGTACCAAATGTTGTTGCAGTTCCACCAGAGTTCTACTGGGAGTGATCGCAGTCTAGTGCAAAATGCACTAGAATGTTGAATTTGAGAACAAGGCCAAAAAAATACACACTGCTGGGTTTTAGATTTTTTTTTGGCCCCTTTTGTTCTACAAAGCCTTTTAAAATGTCAATGACGTCATACACATTGTACGGCCAGAGAGGAGTCTATGGAGCTAAACAGCTAAATTTGTCTCTTTCACCTGATTGTCATTGAGAAATCTCAGATTTGATTGTAGTTTTTGCATGTTCAACATGGATTTTAGGTCAAAAGTTGAATGAACGAGTACTTATGTCCTTTCGATTTCTTACAGGGTGAATCGTGCTGTCGGCTGTGTTGTCGATGCCTCAAGAGAGAAAAGGAAGTGACCAGAGCTTGCTGTAATGCGGTATCTCTGGCCGTACAATGTGTATGACGTCATTGACATTTTAAAAGGCTTTGTAGAACAAAAGGCGACTTAAAAAAAATCTCAAACCCAGCGGTGTGTATTTTTTTGGCCTTGTTCTCAAATTCAACATTCAAATTACTAGACACAGAATTGTATCCTGAGAAAAGTGGATTTTGAGGGGTATAGCTCCACAGACCTTAGCACTCGACCGTTAGCGCCATCATATGGAACTACAGTGAAACTGCAACCAGTTCAGAACCCGGAAGTTTCCAGAGAGTGGCAGTTCTCCCTATGTTAGACATTCTCTGGTTATAATGTTGTTGTTAAGGCCGGTGTGGCATGTTGATGACGTGCAGAGAGAGCGACGGATAGAAAGGTGTGGAGAAAGGAAATAGAGATTGTTGTTAGCTCCAAGAGTTATCAGTTCTATGAGTTTTTGTCCAATACAACGAGTATATTCAGGCCTTACACTTCGGATGCTACATTATAACTAATAACCGAAGCACTGTATATTTAAACTCTGCATACAATAAAAACTTATATAACTGGTAACTGGAGCTAACTACATTCTCTATTCTTTATTCTATTCCAATCTCTATTCTAATCTTTATTTTAACGGCTTGCGCACATGTATGTTTAGTGCGCTTAGTGCACATGCGTGTATAGCAGAGCATCAGCAGGCCAGAGAGGAGAGTTTTCTTTTGCGTTCTGCAGCGGGCGAACAGAATGTTGCAGCAGGCGAACTAATTTCATTTTTTAAATTGGAATTATTAAGATTATGAACTCGAGACAGAATCGTACTAGAGAGAAATCTGAAATAAATCCCCACCCCTAGTGTGTAGCGACTGCCACAGTTTTTCCCAGGTTTTGGTTTATTTTTGTTCTCAAGTCTGTTTTTGTTTAATGGGCTGTTAATGTGCTTATTGGGTGTGCTTTGCCTTCGGCAAGGGCACATCCTTTGTTCTCTCACATATATATTTATTATTATTTTTGCCCCCCTAAGCCTCGTCAATATTTGGACTACATAGAAAATGTCGATGTCAAAAGTTTTGTCTGGGTCCTGATTGAGTTGCTTGTATTTTAATTTACGTTCCGTGGCATAGTTTAGGACAGAGGTTTTCAAAGTGTGAGGCGCGCCTCCCCTGGGGGGCGCCAGAGAGTTTCAGGGGAGGCGCGGCAAAGCGTTTCAGGGGTGGCGGCAAATATATATTTTTTAATTATTCAAAAAAATAAAAATATATGCTTACTGGAAAATAATCATTACGTAGATGTATGGAATAGAATACACAAAAATATATACATATTTTAATGTCATTTAATCTCTCAGGAAACAGGAAATGGAGCTAACATTTTACCGAAAAAAGGAGAAGTTGGCATAACTATTTTCGGTGGACGATAATGGGACCCCTTACGCTAACGTTATCATTTCAAATGATGTCTTGTCAATCTGTTGAAAACAGTGTTGTGCAGACACAATAGGTTTATTTGTACGTTTTTATTTCAAGTCTCCACCTTCGATGTTTCAGTAAGTAGCAGTGGTGAAAGTAAGCCGGTACTGGCCGGTACGCCGTACCGGTAAGAAATTCCGACACACGCACAGGCCCGTCGCGACAAGGCAAGCAAAACAAGCAATTGCTTGGGGCGCCGAGCTGGATTGGGGCCCCAAGACAACGACTGGTTAAAAATAAAATGCAATGACAAACTGTGTGAGCAAGGGTGCATCACTAAAGTAGGACGTGATCGTAAATAAATTAACAGGTTCCGCCATTGTTATTAGATCTGGACGAGCGGAGCGCTTGGACCCAGAAGAGGTTAAATATCACGTGTGACATTTAGACAGGCAAAAACAGATACAGGTGGGTTAAAGAGTGATACTAGAGTGATAAGAAGTCCTAGTGAATGCTTGATAAGTAGACTATAATACAGTAAATATACAAATAAATAAATAATAAATAATTAGGCTAAGTGAAATTTTCGGCGCGCGCAAAGCGCATTAAACCTGCATCATAGTACCACCAAGAAAACAAAACTACTTTCACCCCTGGTAAGTAGGCTTACTGTTGGCCATGTTGCGCTTCGCTCCGCAGCTTCACTCGTTGTAAACCAACCAATCAGCGCGCAGCTTATCTATATATTCATGAGCATACCATAGAAAGAAGAAACCCTCTTGTTTTATTCCAGGGCTATTTCACAGGGTGCATTAGGGCGCATAGAACAGCACCCGGAACATTTTCAGCCCAACCAATGTTAGATACCCTATTGGGAGACCTTAAGGAACAGTGTGAAATATGCCCAAAAAATCATTCTATGACCCCGTTAAAATGGGGGAGGCCCCGGTGACTTGATGTTCTCTCAAGGGAGGCTCACTGTCTTACACTTTGAAAACCCCTGGTTTAGGAGGATACAACGTTTTTGTGGCAAAAAGTGTATTTTGTCAACCAAGGGTACTCAGTTCTAGCCTACGTCACTACGTCAGAACACATTAGCAACGACGCATGGATACAACGTGATAGAGACGTTCTAGCACGCAAATTTGAGTTTAGATTATGACTGAAAAATCCCACCCCCAAAAATCCCTGTGTTGAGAAAGAGATTTCGAGTGGAACTGCAATCTCGGATTTTTTATTTAGGTCGTGAAAGTCTTTGTAATTTGAGCGAGTGCGGGTCGCCTGTGAGACCGCCTAGTCTTAGGGGTCAGCCATGCTAGAAGTTTGAGTTTATATTATGAGTAAAAAATACCACCCCAAAAAATTCCACCTACTTCGCTTTGTTGAGAAAGAGATTTCGAGTGGAACTGCAATCTCAGATTTTTTATTTAGGTTGTGAAAGTCTTTGTAATTTGAGCGAGTGCGGGTCGCCCGTGAGACCGCCTAGTCTATAGGCGGCAGCCATGCTAGAAAGCGTCATAGTAGTATTTACGTAATGTTATAGTTCGGAGGACAATGTTACAACGATATAACTATTGTGAAAACAGCCAGGTGGTGGATACAAAAATATGACCCCCAAAACGTAAATAAGTTTGACATTCTGGACCGAATTCTCACTCCCTCGCAGAATTCCACTCCCCTACACGTGAACGCTCACTGCCTTCCTAGCGTATTGCTATGTGTAGATTGGCGAACCGAGGTGAATTTTACAATGTTGAGCTTAGTTCCCTCGTCTTTAGGCTTTGAGGAAACTGTCAGTAGGCTATTTAATTCATGTTTCATTAAAAAAAGTGATGTTGCGCTGCACTTGAGAGCCTATACGATTTTTAGGTCGAGCTACATGTCAAATCTGAATGATTGTCTCACGAAAATAGACGTAATGTTGAGCTGCACTTGAGAAACTATGTTGTGCTTCACTGTCCTGTTATCGGAATGCAGTAATATGTGAATTATGTTGTAGTTGCGACTGCTGTTATCATAGTCACTGTCTGGTTAAAGCGAGCATCCTTCTTTTTATTAATTTGTAGGCCTACAAATCACTATTAGTAGAACTAATCCCTTCTGATTTTTTTATTACGTTGTAGGCTACTTGCTATTATAGGCTACTTACTAAATGCACGATATGCCAATTGTAATAGAATCGTCTTGTAAATGAGTATAGCCACATTATTTTACAAATGTATATAAAAAGGCCCCTGCTCACAGGTCCCTCATACCAGAATTCAAGTTCTATTTCCCTTTCAATAAACTACTTGCCACACAACTTTTTTGTGTTTACAATCATATCCATTTTATAGATCCTGCTTCCCACAGCCCAGTTAGTATCTTCTAACTTGCAATGTACAGTGCTTGGTTTTAGTACCTGATAAAACAAGCCTGGACCTTCCCTTTGTGAATGGCTAATAAAAAACAACTAATAAATGATGACATTTTGATTGGTTCCATCACATTTATTTTAAACAAAAAATATAATGATATATTTAACAAAAGGTAGAAAAAAAAGAAAGAAATAGTGATCATTTAAGAGTTTTAACAAGTTTGAGGCTTGATCATGAAAACATATCAGGGCTGTTTACGGCAGGCAGCACCGACATATTCCTGTCAGTTGGATTTGAGCACAACACTGATGGAACCATCTGAGGCAGCTGTCACAGCCAACCTGAGATTTTGGATAAACATTAAGACAAATTTGTGGAATGATAATGGATGATCAAACTTGAATGGCACTGTCACCTATAATAACATTACATCATACAAAGAAATACCAATGCTTCATTATAAATGTGTCTAGTAGTGATACAAGTATTGTATTCAATACCAGTTGACAAGTGTCCTGGGCCGAAAACTGCATTAACCATACATTTTGGCCTATGCAGTCATCTTAGACCAAAAGACTCGGTCATGTAAGCGAAACGATCGTCATTCCAGGTCATAATCAGAACATTACATGTTTGAATAACTGAAACACCATGGTTCTTTTCAGTGGCTTGCCCCGAACATGTCACGCTGACCTGTTCGGAAAGACCAGATTGAAGAACATTAGCTGACTACAGGGAGATATTGAACGACCAATGCAGATATGGCCGGCTCTCTAAGACCAAAAGTAAACACACACACATATTGATTAGATCAATAGTAAGGAAGCTATTCACACAGACAGGTTCAATGTACGAATTATGGGATGTCCGATGAACTGTATAAATACTTGTTAGAAACTCATGTTAGGGAGGTGGTCTCAGTGCGAGACACCTAGCGAATGACACCTGCCCTAATTGTTGATGACAATAAAAGACTTTGCATCTGAACTTGAACTCTGCCTCTCCGAGACGTTTCTTAAAGAAACCTGTGTCAGCTCAGAAAGCTGCCAACTACACAAGCTATTACCCAGTTAGTGTCGCCATCCAGATACTCCACATCCCCGCATAGTAGGGGATCTTATAGCCCCAAGATATGAGGGGGGGATGATTTCGGCAGGTATGAAAAAGAGTGTTGCCGAAATTCTACTCCCTTTCTAACTTTTACATTTTTAAAACTAGTATCAAAAGCTTTTTATGGCACACTTTACAGGGCATGAGGAGCCACCAAAATAATGTTGGTGTGTGTCAGATCTTGCAGTCCCAAGATATGAGGGGGGGAGGATTTCGGCATAAGAAACAGTGTTGCCAAAATTCTACTCCCCTTCTAACTTTTACATTTTTAAACTAGTATCAAAAGCTTTGTATGGCACACTTTATAGGGCATGAGGAGCCACCAACAGTTTGGGGTGTGTCAGATCTTACAGTCCCAAGACATGAGGGAGGGAGGATTTCGGCATGTCTTAAACTCAGCAGCCAGCTTGCCTAGCAAACCCCTAAATGTCAAACGTATTTACGTTTTGGGGGGCATATTTTCAGTTAGCAGACAGTACTTGCGATTCCATCTGAAATATTGCCAGTGACAATGTTGTTACAATAGCTTCTTTCAAAGGGGGTTCTTAATGAATCAATGCAATATGAGTAGCTAGGCTAATGCTTGAAAATATCACTAGAAGGGAAAAACTTAAAGGGGTGATTGACTGGGTTTTTTGAGTATTTTACACTGTTCCTTAAGGTCTCCGAATGTATGTAACATTGGTTTGGCTGAAAATGGCCCGGGTGCTGTCCTATGCCCTCTTTTACATCCAACCTTTTTTTTCCTGGAAAAAACGCTAGCTTTTCCCTTGCTCATTGGTATTTAGATGAGCTGCGCGCTGATTGGTTGGTTTACAAAGAGCGAAGCTGCGGAGCAATGACGGCCAACAGCACTCACTGAAACGAGAAGGTGGAGACTTGAAATAAAAACATACAAATAAATCTATTGTGTCTGCACAACACTGTTTTCAACAGATTGACTACATATCATTTGAAATTATTACGGTAGTTTCCACTTCTGTTGTCGAAGCAAACAGAATCGCCTTAGGTGTAGAGCTGAAACGATTCATCGATTGATTCGAGTAATTCGATTACAAAAAAGGATCGATGAATTTTTCTTGCCTCGAGTCATCGTTTATTTAATTTTTCAGAAACTGCACAAATCGAGACTCAAGACATGAAGACATGTCATACAGTAGCTGACCGTCACGAACAGCCAAACCGGGGCTGGGGTAGCTTGCTACTGTAGCTAACGCTAAATGTTTGTTGCAGATGGCGTTAATCCAAGGAACAAACGCTTCGTAACTGGAACGTTTTTACTTTTAATTGACGATATTGAACACATATGTTAAGTAACTTGTCTTTACTCTAAATATCTTCTCCGTTTTCAATTTGAAGCAGTATCTAGCTTATTGTAGGAAATCTCCCATTCCATTCTCTCGCTAGCTTCGCTTCGGCTAAAGTCAGATGGATGACGATGCATGCATTATTCACGCCTACGGTTTTAATACCGACTGTACAAATACCACTTTGACACTCTTGCTAGAAATGATCCGCTGGTTAAATGTAGCATGATCTTATACCCACAATACTGTAGCTTTTTGCAGCAGCAGCTTTTAAATCTGAGTTCGAGTAGCTTTTGTAGTCGCAAAACAAAGTCACGTAATGTGACGAGATTCAATTAAAAAGTATAACAAACTCACCAGGGACAACGGCAACATCGGCAACCTTGCACCATGGATTATGATTTGTATGTCATCTTTAAATTCAGTGTCTGAACAGGACTGGGTGTGAAGGCACACATGATTAGTTTCTCCTCCACCTTGAACGTGAAACGTAGATTCTAGGTTATAAATGTTGCCAAAGACCAACGGTTGCTACGTTACAAGTAACCAATCCGATTGGCCAACGCTCTTCACTGTTCCACTGTCTTTCCACAAGTACTTTCCAGTTTTGAAAAGAGTTCCAGCAACTACATTTCTGCAAGTTTTTCCCTTTTCTCAACTTATTTAGCATCTTTAGGTGAGTTCATTTTACAAGGATTGAAAACAAATTCAAAATATGAACAGGATTCATCTCCCATCTTTGTCGAAACAAATTGGTTGTTCATTATTAATTGACATGTGTTATTTTCTCATGTTTATTTATAATTACTTTTCAATTGAGCAATGTATGTTTTATCCGATTACTCGATTAATCGATGGAATAATCGGTAGAATAATCGATTACTAAAATATTCGATAGCTGCAGCCCTACTTAGGTGGGTAACGTTAGCACTACAGCTTAGCAAACAAACTATCGTGATTCAACTCAGCTTCAGTTAGCTCTAGCTATCTTGCTGAAAAATAGATCTGGACAAACATGCATCTGAATTGTAGATTTACATAACAACACGGGTTATTTATTTGAATAATAATAAGTCCCATTGCCAATAAACTAGGCTAAATCATAACACATTCATGCTCTTGCGTTAGCAAGCTAAACTGGTTTACATGCCTACAGGCTATAGTGTTTTCGCTATCTAGCTGTTCTTACATTCCTTGCAAATGAAGCTGTTGCTGAAAAGAGGTGAGTTCCGACCTTAGTTATGTTCACAACCGCAAGCTAAAGTATGATTTTCTCGGTAACAGTTATTAGCAATGCTAATGTATCCTGTATCTAGCACAGCCTTTCTCCAGTTATTTCGAATAGATCGTTTTCTGGCTATTTTTTGGAAGCTTCCCTTCTAATGCCGACTACAGCAGTATGTTGATGTGTTTAGAAACGTATTTAGCATTCTATTATGCCAGATACAGGAGACATCAGCCATGCCCGTCGAGTGTCTGGTTCCTTGGGAAGATTATGAAAAGTGTCAGCATTTCCAGTACAGCCTGGAACACTGCATTTATGATGGTCCATTTTCAATAGGCCTATACTTCAAAAACTATCAAACGTTCTCCTTTGTTGTTCGCGTGGAAGTACGTAGAGCAGCGCGCAGCTAAACGAGTGTCTGAGATCCAGGGTCAGAACACCAGAGCGTGACAAAGATGATGCTGCAACTTGTGATGTCCCTTGTGATGTTGTGAAGTTGCACTGTTTCAAAAGCGAGTGTTTGCCAGTTGCAGTTTCAAAACAGTAGTGAGAAGTGACATTTTGATAGGAAAGAGGTTTCAATGGACTTTGAGGTTCACTGTATGTCTATATTACACACCAAACTGAAATGTTTCAACTATGACCAGGTAAAATCGGTTTTGCAATCAGTAACCCCTTTAAGGGGACGGACCCACCTGCAACCAAGCAAGCACACCCTACAATTTCCCCAGAAATGACTGGTTACAATTTCCCCAGAAATTGTACGCTCTGTAGTTTACTTGTCTAATAAATACAGTGTTTTAATTTCACCAATTAAATAAACCGAACGCACTGTTGTCTAGTATTGACCTTTCACCCGGATACATTGGTGAGTAAAACAACCGGAAACATCAGGAATCAACAAAGCATCAGAAAGACGCATGTCGCAGCGAAATAATCCCACAACGACAAAAATGGAATTGGATTTTAATATTAAGAAGTCTGAATCACAAGATTTGCTCTCTTGTGGCAACGGCGGAGGTTCGAAACGGTTTTTTCCCCTTCAAGATATCTTTGTAAATGCTCTTATTTACCCTGCCGCAACTAGTTAGCTAACTAGCTAGCTAGTTTCAATGGAAGACAGTGTATTGATGTGTTCAAGGCAGGTTATTTCATTTATGTTAAAGGATCTTCGCTTACCGTACCTTATCTCTGAACAGGTCTCCACGACAAACTTCTTCTTAAATCTTCAAAGATTGGCACCACTTTGCAGACCGAGAGGATCCCAAGAAGTAGCGGTACGTTTGCTCCTCTTTAAAATTGTGTTCCAATACATGTATTCTCTATCTACACTCATACGTACATTTGTGATCTATTGACTGTACTGTGACAATTATATAATAACAATTTCAGGCGTGTTTTTTGCTAATAACAATGGTGTTTTCAGTGCTGGATAGGCTTCAGAGCTTCCTGCCGCAGATGGCCCAGGCCAATGAGAAGTTGAAACGGGCGATGGAGCAGTGTCCTCCTGGCCACTTTGACATAGAGAGTGTGGAGGAGAACGAGAAGATCATAGAAATGGCGAGTCCAGAGTGGTTACCATACAAATATGCTACTAGAAGGTTGAGTAGCAAGCCAAGCTTCTATGTCTGAACTCCCATCTAGTTATCATTCAGTAAACTGGTAGATCATCAGAATCAGCATTCGGTTTATTCGGCATCATTTTGTAACTCAAAATTGTTCTCTTCTCTCTACTAATTATTTTTCTCTCAGGATGTAGCAGTGGTAGAGCTGAGTGGTTCGGATAATGATTCTGAGGATTCCTCACAGACCGGCGAATCAGATTCTGATGAGGAGAGCGAGTTGACTGAAGAAAGCCTTAAACTGCCCGGCAATAGCCAGAGGAACAGAAAAGTCAACATCCAAGTGCTGGAGAATCAGGAGGATTAGGAGGATTAGGTCTTTATGGCCATTTAGGAACTTTAACGTTGATCAACTGTTGGGAGATCACTTCACTCAGTCAACTCTCCTGGTATATGAGCTGGTTACTACTAACTCTGGAACTGCAGTTGAGATCATATTGATGGATCCTACATTGCAGACCTTATTTTGGAGTTATAATGGACACACCAGGAGACTTGCTGAATTTGGATTGCAATTATAGTGGGAACACAAACATCAGAATGTACCATGAGGACATCACTTTTTGTTATGAGCCAAATATAATTTAAGCAAAAACTAGTTATTATAGTGTTTTAGAAGGAATTGTGTTGGTGATTGTGATAGGACCTAGAAGCATCTATGATCATGTATGTTGCCCCTCAGTTAATCTTGTGAGACTGCTGAACCTAAGATGTATTTAGTTATTTTAGGGGATACAGAATTGAGCTGGACTATATATTTCAAAACAACAGGATATTTTCTAATACAAAGTTGCATAGATAATGGGTACAAAGCCATTTAAGGAATGCAGATTTTCTTTTTTATCAACCACCTGTGCCTTGTGAAAATGGATGAAAGCCTTTAGCATCATCTGGATTACATTGTGGGTTTGTAATTAGACAAATTCATGAGTAACTTGATGATGCTTGATCTCAACTCCAGTTTTTGTTAAATATGTGAATATTGTTGTACTTCATTATACAATTATTAGAATCCTGAATTGTTTGTTTGTGTGTGCTTGGTATAGTAGTCTAGGATTAAATGACTGAAGATGAACAAACATGGGGGTGTAGGCTGGGAAATATCCTGTCCCCGCCTTAATCTAAAGACGGTTGCTGGACGGAGTCTTTGCTTGATGATCCTCCCACCTCATTATGTGACTTACTGTTGCATTGGTAGTCATATGTTGATAAGCAAGGGTCCATATGTGGTCTGATTAGTTATTCTTATATATAATAGTTGGGTATAAAAGGTTATATGGAGCATTGTTCTGGGTTGTGTGTACATTCATTTCTCAGTTTGTACTTCTTACTCTCTGATTTACAATAATAATGGTAGAGCAGGTAAGATTGAAACCTTCACTTTGTAACATGTTCGCCTTGTAATTTACATAATTAATTTGCAAAGTATACATTGAATTTCTTTACTTTGACCATTCCTGCTCTGATCTAACCAATTGAGTCAAATAACTGCACTTCCAGCATATTTGGTTAATAATGTCTTACCCCTCTTCCATTAGAGGAGGGGTAAAAGGACGGGCATCATTTTTTTGTAGTTTGGCAAATACAACAACCCGTGCAGAGGTCATCACCAATGAAACAAGAGAGCAACATTGAAAGAGAAGATAATTTATTCACCAATGCTCATTTGAAAGTGAACACTGACAGATAGATAGGTGCTGAGTGTGTGGAACAAGTCTCTCTTTTTGTACAGATTCACCAAGTGCTTAACAAACAATGGCACAGATGATGGAAAGATAGGATTTCATAGCCCTTGGAGCCGTGCCTTTGGCCAACTCCTTTAAACAATACTGTAATTATTCTTCTCTGTTAGTTTCTTTTTAATATATTACAAAAAGTAAAACCCCATAAAACTAGGTTGGTGTGCTTTAAAACAAATGGTCTGATAGTGTAACAAAACTTCTCATTTAATGACTGAATACAATGTCAAAAATATATAACACTTCATTTCCTCTTCTGTAATAATATATTTACAAATAAACGAAATTTAGAAAAAGATTTGCAAATGTATTCAGCAAAATAACAGTACCAGCAGCTTTGATGAAGTGCCAAAACCCAGTTAGCTTGTTTGAGGTACAATGAAAAGATGTAACTACAACGGCAAAAAAATGATGCAAGTTTTAGGCTTGCTTTGCCTCAAGTGCTCTGTAAAAATAACTCTGCTGCCTCTGGCTTTCATACGGTATGCAGTTTCTGTTCGTAAGTCAAGGAAAACCTTGTGTGTCCGTAATGTGAGTTCCCATGCAGAATGTTAAAAACTGTAGGCACGTACAGTACCGGAGGGCTGTGACAACTCTCCCCTGCCTCACATCTGTTGTGAGCAAAAGCTGTAGCTGTGCTTAGTATCGGGTGGCCTGGTCAGTTGAGGGTTCGTTTGTTAGGAAGGGCGGTGCTGGCTCAGTACTCCACAGTCACTGCTTTGGTCCTAAGGTATTCCAGAAGAGCATCCTCTCCTATGGGGGCAAGGAAGACAAAAGACAATCAGAGTCAACCCTTTCATACCTTTCCTGTTCTGTACCAATTGTTAATTCGAATAGACGACAACAAAAGGTATATTAAATATATCACTTTACTGGAGCTCTCAGTACACATGCATCACAGGCATTGTTCAATTCTAAACTTCCCGAACCGCACATGCGCAGTTATACTTAACAAACTCCCCCTTTTTCTTAAAGAAAAAACAACTCAGTTCCCTATTTTAACTGAACTGTTCACTAAACAAAGAAAAACATGTTGTTTGTATATCACATCAGTCTCTTTGATTTGTTATTTTGTCCTCTCATTCTTTAAGTTGCAATACACCATGTTGAGAGCCCTCAACAGGACAAGTGCTGATGTTCCTTTCTTTGTCAAGCAGTCAGCAAGCTGTTCTTTGGAAGCTGACCACATGATGTGTTGAATGGTTCCAGATTGAATGAGCTCTTTGACATTGCTGATTTCAAGACGAAGTCTCTTCTCAGTAACTGATTTGGTAGACTTAACAGCATCAAGCAGTGAGTGATTGTCAGTTACCTTAAAGGCCTCAATATGCTTCTGCGTCTCCGTTTTCGGGTGGGCGGGCTCACGGATACGCACGGATACACACGGATAGACTTCGTTTATAGTTCTCCGTAGGCTGTGGGTGCTGAAAACAATTCACCGCCAGAAGAGTAGGTGGCGCTGCACTGCGATGCTAGTTATAGGTTATCGAAAACTCGGAGCAAATTTACAAATGAGCCGTTTCATCAATAAAATATGCACAGTTTCAGCGACTACACTGCCCATTTCTCGTCACATTTGAATTCAAATGCCAATTTACATGTAGGCTACTGTTTAGCTGAAATATGAATTGTAAAAACTGCTTCGATCTCTTTGGTGATGTTTGTGATGCTAGCTGGAAGAGCAGCCTGCTTTGACTGGGTGTGCAGTGAACATTTCTGGGGGGTTATTATTATGATTACGGAAAGGGATCGTATATGTTTTTATATTGCTACCATTTTAGAGACTGCTTATCGATCCGAGTGTTAATCAGGTGCGGAGCCAGACGTTGTAAACATTCCGGGTATAGCCCAAACCAACAACGTATTGGGGCTTGATTTGCAAGAACGCGACGCTGAGCGCCTCCACGGTCCTCTTCCACATATTAAAATAGTCCTGCTGCAAACGAATAATGCACCTAATAATATGGTGCCTGCCATGCCATGGCGGGCTGGACCAAATGATTTTTTGGGCCGCATATGGCCCGCAGGTCGGACGTTCCCCACCCCTGGTCTTGTTGGTCACGGCAACCCATAGCGGCAAACCCGCCCCTGACTTCTTAATACGGACCAATCACAGCCAAGGGGGTCTCCGTCGCTCTCCGTCGCTCTGCGTAATTTCGACGGATAGTTAGAAAATTCAGGAGGTGCACGTCAATCCGTCAAAAGCTCTCCGAGGGCTGACGGAGAGCACGCAGAGGGCGTTCCACGGAGACGAGGGCGTTCCCTCCTCTGCGTTTTTCGAAAAACGCAGAAGCATAATTAGGCCTTTACACATACAATATGTAGACCTCTGTGCTTGCAGTCACCTACAGTAAGTTCTGAAAACAGTGTAGCTAAGAATATTGCATTGTCAATGCCATCTGCAAGAGCCAAAGTCTCTCCTGCCAAAGTGCTTCTGACAACTCTTCTAATTCTTTTTGACTGCCAGCATATAGGTGAGAATCTTCTCTCAATTTTCTCCCATAAGCAGGATAAGATGCCCACCCTGAGTACCTCCATCTGGAAGGTTGCCCATTGAAGAATCACTGAACACTACTAGCTTCAGGGAGTCATCTTTTCCTAGGTGCTGGAACTTCAAGGTCACTTCATCAGATTTTAGTTTCCTGACCAGTTTGTTTATACAGTGCAGAGTCTGAACAGTTGCATGTTTTGTTGGAAGCCAGGATGGATACATCACACATTACATCAGGCCTTGTTAGTCTTGCGACCCATAGAATTTGGCCGATCTTTGACCTCAGCATGTCAACCTCCTTGTCTGTTAAAGGAGCCTCTCGCTGAGTAGCTCTAGCTGGATGCACTGGAATGGGCTGCAGATTCTGTATGTAAGTTCTCTGTTGTACCTGTATCTCATCATTTATAGAACTAAACTTTATTCCAATGTAGTTGACGGTGTCATGCTCTTCTTGTCCTACTTGGAAAGCTGCTTTCAAGCTTGGTATGACTGTTGTGGAGAACATTTCTGAACCTCCCCAGATAAAGTCATCCACATGGCAAGCGAGGATGCCCATTACATTATAGGAATCATCCAGCCAGTAGAAGACTGCTGGGTCAACTTGTGACAAGACAGCTCCCAACTGATACATGGTGTCTTTGACTTTATTGTACCAATAAAGAGAGGCGTCTGCTAGTCCATAAACACATTTCTTCAGTTTCCACAGAATTCCTTGGCTCCGAGCCTCTGGTGGTGGACGAATGTAGATATTTCGAGTCAATTATTTGCCTTGTAAAAACACTGCTTTAATGTCCATAGAATTCACTTTCCATTTCCTTTGACAGATGACTGCCATGATCATTCTTAGAGACTCAGAGGCACATGTAGGAGAGTCCTTTGGTAGCTCCTCCCTGTTTATTTCCTAGAATCCTCTAGCAACTAGTCTAGCTTTAGGTGCAACACCATCAGGAGTCTCTTTCAGTGTACACACCCACCTTGTCGAGATGCACTTTGAACCTCATCACTCACTTCTTCAAAGACATCATTCTCTTTCCAATTACATAGTTCAGCTTGTTTAGCAGGGTGAAAAACATCATCCTTCATCAAAAGAATGTCATCTTCATAACTGTCTGTGCACAGGTCAACATGCTCGGATGGAGCCATGTGAACATTCCCCATCTGACTCAGATTGACTGACCCTGTAGTACCAGCAATTTCCTCTGGTCCACTGTATTGCATATTAAACCAGTCTCTGTTTTTTCCAGTGGCCTTTCCTGCACGGCCAAGAATCTTTCCCGTTACTGTTTGTCCACTTTCTATGTCTGTATATGTCATTACTTTTCCAGCTTTCAGCTGCAGTCTTTCAGTGGTTGCGACAGTGGCTGTCTGTAATGTATCAGTTTGTGCACACGTATCCTGCTCAGACTGATTGTTGTGCTCCAAGTCCGGTAATTAGTAGCCATCTCTTCCACACTTTCCGTATCATAGTATTCATATTTGAATCCAGAGTGTGGTAACATTGTTTGGCCTTCGGACACCGCCTGCTGAGTTTCCATGTCTTCCACCACCGTCGGCTGAGTATTAATCTTTCTCAGCCTGGAATGATGTACACGGACATAGGTGCTGCCGTGCCTCACAAAAACCACTACACCGTCTTGGCCAATGACCACGCCTGGACCTTTCCATTCCGTGCAATCGGCCCGTTTGTAGTAGAATTTGTCCCCGGTTCTGTATTGCTCATCATTAGGCCGCAGTTGTTAACAAAGGGCTCGAAGGGCTCATCAAACAAAGGTGGTATTTGTAATTGTTTGACAACATCCTCTGCTACCAATGTTAATTCGAATAGACGACAACAAAAGGTATATTAAATATACCACTTTACTGGAGCTCTCAGTACACATGCATCACAGGCATTGTTCAATTCTAAACTTCCTGCCCGAACCGCACATGCGCAGTTATACTTAACACCAATCCCACCCTGTCGGCCCCAAACTCACCGAGATCTTTGCCAAAGCCTGACTGTTTGAAACCACCGAACGGCGCGGCCACATCGGTCTTGTTGTACGTGTTGACGAACACAGTCCCCGCCTCTAGCTTCTCACTCACGTACATGGCCTTGCTGATGTCACGCGTGAACACGCCGGACGCAAGGGCAAACTCTGTGTCGTTGGCTCTCCGAAGCACGCCGTCCACATCCCTGTGGTTGGGAGGGAGGGTCGGGGAGGGTTACAACGGTGGGTGGAAGAGTGTGGTGGGGGTTAGAAAGCATGCTTGCTTTGACAAGCATACATGCTTGTCAAAGTGTTAATGATACTATAACACCCTTGCAGTAGCATCTGTTAGGTGAGAATGAGAGTCAAGAGTTAGTCTAATGACAGTCTCTTGTCTTGTCACAAATGAACTGCCTTACTACATCTATTAGTGGATGCAAAGAGAGAAGGAAGGAGTGAATTTCTCTCTTTAGATGTTTCAAAAAAGGGCTTTCACATGTAGACAAACCACATACCCTTCTTTGAACTTGGACACCACCATGATGGGACCGAAGGACTCCTCTTTGGCGATGAACATGTGGTCCTCAACGTCTGTAAATACTGTGGGCTCCATGAAGAACCCTGGAGGAACATGGACACCACGATGGGAAAACCACGCTAACATCAGCTGACACTGCACATTCTCTTGGATTTAAGTCATAATAACCCCCACAGTCCCACAGTGCTGCACAATGTCTTCAACAACTAGCACACTAGGATGTCAAATTGGAGCAAATAGACAGAGATAGACATGTGCTTGTAGGGGTTAGCATAAGTGTGACTGGTTTTGTTGTCTGACTAGAGCATTGGAAGAGAGAAATTAAGTATTTTTTTCTTGAAGGTCTTTACATGTTAGAGATACTAGTCTGTGGGCTGGCTGAGGGTTCTCTCCATCATACAACTTGAATCTGAAACATTCCAGACACAGTGACCCAGCACAGACAAAGCTATTGTGGTCCTGTATTTCTGCCACACAGATGTCACGTGCGTCTGCTTATAAATCTTCTTGTATCTATACTGTAAAATCTCTCTTGACTGTTTTAGACTCTCCTCCTCCTGAGTACCTGGTCTGTCTACTTGGTGACCCCCGCACACCAGTGTGGCACCCTCTTTCAGGCCCACTTCACAGTACTCCACCAGCTTGTCCATGTGGGCCTTGTGGTTCTGGGGCCCATGGTCCGTAGAGCGGTCCAGAGGATCCCCGATCTTCATCTTCATGATCTCCTCCACCTGGCAGGGGAAAGAAAAGGAGAGGGAATGATGCGGCGAGGAGAGAGAAATAAAGAGGCAGCCCAGAGGAAGAGTGTTTGGCAGAGGAGAAAGTAGATAGGTGAGGAGGAGTAGATTAGCAGCTATAGGCATGTTGGGCAAGACGGTTCGGGAATGTTTTGAAGAATGACATACCACTCTACTGATGTACTTGTCATGAATGGACTCCTCCACAAACAGACGACCAGCTGCGATGCAGTTCTCCCCTTTATTGAAAAAAACCGAGCTCAAACCCTGAAGAGAATGAGGGGTTAGGAGAGCAAAGATAAAAAAGGCGGGGGGAAAATTTGTAAAATAAAGAGAGAAAACAGAGACGTGATTTATCATTCCTAATTTTTGGTGTCCTGCGTCTGAATCTCTCACCATGCGTACGGCCTTGTCCATATCACAGTCGGCAAAGATGATAAGTGGAGACTTTCCCCCAAGTTCCAGAGACACCTTCTTCAAGTTACTGACAGCGCAGCTGCAACAGGAAGTGACACGCATCAGGTAGGGAATCAGACTGACGGACATGTCACATTAACCAAACAGACACAGGTGCACCCCCAGCCAACTTGGCCCACTTCTGCACTGTACCTCTTCATGATCTGTTTGCCGATGGGAGTGGAACCTGTAAAGCCTAGTTTACGGATGTCAGGGTGATCTGAGAGACGTTGGCCCACCAACCCCCCTGGAAGAGACAATGGAGAAAGACAAGGATAGGAAAGAAAGAAGCAGGGAATATCCATCTCATGTATACTCCCACAGAGCATAGACAGCTTCAGTCCTTTCCAACACATTTCATTCATGCTGTTACCTGATCCGGGAACGATGTTGATGACACCTTTGGGAATACCGGCCTTCACTGTCAGCTCAGCGAACTTCAACGCAGTCAGGGGAGTCACCTGCCAGACAGGTTGAGATACTTTTATGTTATGTTTGAGGTGATACAAGTTCGAAGCAAATAATTCATATGGATCTTGTCGTTTTACATTTATTGATACGTTGAGTATGGTCTTCTCTGCAGAAACTGTACATCTAAGTGTGATGATGTCAGATGGCTGAGCGGTTAGGGAATCGGGCTATTAATCAGAAGGTTGCCAGTTCGATTCCAGGTCGTGCAGAATGACGTTGTGTCCTTGGGCAAGGCACTTCACCTTACTTGCCTTGGGGGAATGTCCCTGTATTTACTGTAAGTCTCTTTGGATAAGAGCGTCTGCTAAATGACAATGTAAATGTAATGATAATCTTGTTTTTAGACATCCTTTGTTTTGGATTTATGTAAATCGCTTATCTAGTGACAAGTTGTTCACTATTGAGTGAAACAACATTTTAAGATTTTAAGAAATCTTGTCAAATGAATTGTCTGCACTGGCACCCAAATATACTTGTTTTAAGCTAAATCAAGCTCAATACTAATATTTCTGCACTTAGATTTGACCGCATTTTTGCAGTGTTGTATCAGTATAATGTGATTGACTAATTTCCAAATACACCAATGGACAAGAATCATTAATTCACCTTGTGTTATCAGAATCAAACTGCCTGAATGAGATCATCCTGGTCCAAACTGTGAGAGTCAACTGTGCTAAATATAGTGTTGATATCATCCACGGTCTAATGCAGTCAAATTTGTTGTGTTTTAGTTTTGCCTCTGGGTTTAGCTAATAATTTCCACGCATCTGACAAGTTTGCACAGATCTATATGCAAATTACACTCACAAAAACACTTCTAGACCAGCCTAACAGAAATATCTTATTGCTGTAGCTGCCTATTAGCCATGCATCCTAAAACGTAGATGGTGACTTGTTGGATTGTTGTCATATATATACAGGGACCTCTTTAGATACTCCTCTGGGTTAACACCAGGGAAGGCATCTGATGAGCATGTAACCGAGATTGGTGAAAGCTCAATCACACCCACCCCCACGGTGGCGTAGCTGGCTGATGCGGTATTAATGAAATGGGGTTGTTGCGTGCGTGAGTCAGAGAACCTGAGATTGAGCCCCGCTGTGGGATAGTGTGGGAGGTAGCGATGCTGACGAGCTACATAACACCTAAGACACTCACACAGGTGCCTCAGTTATGTGCTACAGCAGATAGGCTATTTTAACACTATTTAATTTGCAGAACGTGATCTAGACTCATGTAGATGTGTGTGCTCACCTGTGCAGGTTTTAGCACCAGTGTGTTTCCAGCTGCAAGGCAGGCAGCACTCTTCCATGCCAACATCATGAGCGGGTAGTTCCAGGGGATGATGATGGCACACACCCTGGCGCAGAATAAATGCACCCCACAGAAGTGTTCAAAATGACAGTGTGCTATGCTACTATTGCCGATACAGTAATACTATTGCCAATACTGTCATCACCTGGGATCTTATCTAAGCACAACAGGGGGTTGTGGGGGTTACCAAACGTGAACTTTGACCTCTCACCCCAGGGGCTCTTTCTTGGTGAACGTCAAGTTTCGGTTAGGCCTGGCCTGGTTGATGGGTATCGTCTTACCCTGGAACAGGATGTGACATTTAATAAGACTACAACACACAAAAAGTCCCAGTAAAGTACGAGTGGAGCCTATCAACAGATGCCTCACCTGGATCTTGTCACACCAGCCGGCGAAGTAGCGGAAGGTCTGGATAGACATACCCACGTGGGTCTTGAGGGCCAGGGTGTACACGGCCCCAGAGTCCATGGACTCAATGGTGGCCAACTCCTCCTGGTGTTCCTCCATAAGATCAGCCAGTCTTGGAGAGAGAGAAGAGTGTGAGACAGAGAGAATGAGTGCGTGCGAAAAAGCGAGGAGAGAGAGAGGGGGGAGAGAGACAGAGATAGAGAGAGGGCATAGAGAGAGAGAGAGTGGGGGGGGAGTGAGAGAGAGCGATAGAGAGATGGGCAGAGAGAGATAGAGAGATGGGCAGAGAGAGATAGTGGGGGGGAGCGAGCGAGAGAGGGGCATAGAGAGAAAGGGGGGGGAGAGAGCGACAGACATAGAAAGAGGCACAGAGAGAAAGTGGGGGGGACAGAGAGACAGAGATAGAGAGAGGGCCATAGAGAGAGAGAGAAAGCGAGTTGGGGGGGAAAAGAGACAGAGACAGGGGTAGAGAGAGAGGGTGGGAGAGACAGACAGAGATAGAGCCATAGAGAGATAGAGAGAATGGGGGGAAATAGAGGCAGAGAGGGGGGCATAGACAGAGGGGAGGAGAGAGACAAAGATAAAGACAGGGCCATAGAGAGAGAAAGAGAAAGAGCGCAAATGTAATCTTTAAAAACGTTGACGTCCATAGTGATGCACAGATGTGGGCTCACTTGTAGAGCAGCGTTCCTCTGTCCCTGGGGTTCATCCTGCCCCAGGGGCCTGTCTCGAAGGCCTCCTTGGCAGCTGCCACTGCCCGGTCCACATCTCCCACTGAAGCATATGCCACTTTGCAGATCACCTTGGAGAACCGAGTGGACATTGATGGTCGCATTGTATCATCGTGTTAGCTTGCTTGCGTGTTATATGTAAAATTGTGTGTACAATTCAGACTCACAGAGCCATCAGAAGGGTTGATGGTGTCGCATGTCTTGCCGTTCTCTGCATCCTCAAACTTCCCGTCAATGAAGCACTGATACGGCATCTTCACCGTCATGTTGTTGATCTCTTTAGTGGCCTAGTAGCCAAGCCGGGGGGCGAGAACAAATTTAAAACAATGCACTTGTAGCCGGTGTGAATCTATGAAACCCACTCCTCAAGTATGTAACAGGCCACCCGCGTCATTGAACAGCTAGCTTTTCTTTGGTGTAGTTGGTAGTGGTCGCGCTTGGGAAGTCAGAATTGGCGTGTTCGATCAACTGTAAAGGATGAACACGGTCCGGAAAACTCTGACAGAACTTGCAAGACCACGTCTGTTACATGCCCGTCACACGCATTGATCAACAAAGCCTTCCTGTAACATATGCATAAGTGCTTTTTCCCCCAGAAGTATTTAATTTCCCGCCGTGACCGAATGACCGCAATACGTATGAACCAAACTGCACCACCGGTTCACTCACGTAACTGACGACCAGCTCCTCCTCCTGGTCTTCTCCTCTCAGCCTCCGCACAAACATCTGGACGAAGTCCCCGAAGGTGGTGGCCATGTACACGTCCTCGTTCTGCAGCTGCACGCCTGAGCACTTCTGCTTGATCTCCTCAACCAGCCTGGGAAGGCAGAGGAAGAGAGAGAGGAGGGTTCACTCAGGGAGGGTCACGCAGGTTGGGGGGTTATACCGTACGTATTATACACATATATACATTTATATATATATTAGGGTTGTCAAAGTTAACACGTTAACGCAATCTCACTTTAACGCAACAAAAAAAAATTGTGCCGTTAACGCAGGTTTCTTTTTGACCCTGGGAATCACCTGTCGTCACATGACTTTGACTGTTGTGGTAGCTGAATGATGGAGAGAGGGCTTTTAGATGGGAAGTTCCATTTCAAAAAGTTGTGAGACGGCTCGGTTGACAAAACTAAGGCTGTGTGTACTGATTGTCAGGCTGAGTTTAGTTATCACCAGAGTACTTCCAGCCTAAACTATCACATGCAAGCAAAGCTAGCAGCAGCAGCAACGTTAAAAGCGTTAGCGGTAGCAGCAGCAGTGTTTGCTCCGCTACAACGGCACCATTTTTCCCGCGTTAAAGTGAGATTATGTTAACGCTTTATTATCGCGCTAACTTCGACAAGCCCTAATATATATATATGTTCATAAGGCAAAAAGCTATGGGGTGGACAAGACAATCAAGAACCAGGCAAAGTCCCTCTGGGTTGGGTGGACGGTTAAAGATGGGAGAGGGTCAAAGGTTGCTCAAGAGCGTTAGCAGGTTAACCCCTGGTTAGTGAGGGTTGATGGCAACAAGAACGTGAGCTTTCACCTGACCACGTCCATGGAGGCGGCCCCGGACTTGAAGAAGTCTGTGGCCTCCTCGATAACAGCCACGTTACTCAGGATTCCTTTCCAGATGCTCTGAGGGAACAACACACACAGACAGTCAGACAGACACCAAAAGCTTCACTATTTTCCAAGGCTTCTCAAACTTATTCTGTCAGGCGGAAAATAACTACAACTTCCACCCTCTTCCATTATAATCCAATGTTTTTCAATTTTCAAAGCAATATATTTGTTTCTTTGTGTCAGATCCCCACTACCAAGGATTTGTCCGAATATAGTTGGAGAGGGAGACAAAGGGTGACACCCTGTTTCCACAACATTCTGCAGCCTACCCATCTCTCTAGTAATGCCAGGAATCAACGGAGTGCAGAAATCAGCATTTCAACATAAAATAATGACAAATATTAATTAATTCGCCTCCAGTTTGGCTTGCTCTCTTCGTGTCCCAGCCCCTTCACTCTGATTGGTCCTCTGGTCTGCAGCGAGTGTCCTACGAATATCTTGTCAACCGCACTCTGTAAAGTTTATATTTTGCAGGTGTCCTTTCTATAATCCAATAGAGTGCAGTAACAAATTAACAAAGGCATTTGCAATTAAATTAAGATAAGCGTAGTAAGGAAAATAGGAAATTCTGTTTGGTTATTTAGAAGCGAATTTGCTTTTACAACCGATATTCAGCTGCTTTCAAATGGGCTGGCTAGCTAACAGAATGACAATATGAAGTGGATATACATTCAGTATAGATCTGTGTTTACTGATGTCAAAACTGCCTACACATTGCAAATCTACAAGCGCAGTATGGTGAATTAGGCCTACAATTATGACAACTGCAAAATACAGACCAATATCAAACCTTCCATTTATTAGTAAAGTATTGGAAAAGATAGTATTAGTCCAATTAAATTATTTTCTTGAAGAAAATAACATCTTGGAAGTCTCTTTTTCTTTCAGAAAATATCACAGTACTGAAACTGCTCTCACCAAAATAATTAGCGACCGCTAAACTCTGATGCAAATGAAGTCTCTATCCTTATCCTGTTAAATTTCAGTGCAGCATTTGATACCATTGATCACGACATCCTAATCAATAGACTGGAAAAGCTTATTGGGTTCACGGATAATGTATTGAACTGGATGAAATCATATATCAGAGGAAGGAAGTTTTATGTTTAGGAGACCATATGTTTAAGAAACATGAGAACTGCTACGTGGTTGCTCAAGGGATCTGCTTAGGTCCATTACTTTTTTCTCGTTATATTGTATGTTACCACTCGGCGACATAATCAGAGAACATAATAAAAATGTCCATAGCTATGCGGATGACACACAACTATATACATCCGCTGAACCCAACAAAACCACAGACTGTGGCTCGAGATACCGCAGACTGCGTCTTGTGTGTATTGGATTCCCGCAAAGACTGTGGCTTGTATTATTTATATGGTGAAACCGCAAAGACTGCGGCTTGTATTATTTATATGGTGAAACCGCAAAGACTGTGGCTTAAGATACCGCAAAGACAGGTTTGAGAAACCGCAAAGACTGTGGCTTGTTAATATTGGGAAACCACAAAGACGAGATACCTCAAAGACTGTCTCGAGATACCTCAAAGATTGCGGCTTATGTGTTTTGGATTCCCGCAAAGACTGCGGCCTGTGTTTTTGCTGAGTTACAATTGTATTTATATTGGGAAACCAAACCACAAAGACTGTGGCTCCAGATACCGCAAAAACTGCGGCCTGTATTCAGAAGGGTTTTATTACTTTTATCACTTGTATTATTGTTTTTATTGATTTTATGTAAAGCACCTTGAGCTGCAATTATTGTATGAAATGTGCTATATAAATAACGTCTTATTAAATGGCTCACGACTACATCACGGGCACTGTGCACTAGACAGACTAAATGACAGAGCTGTCCTGGACTTGGCACTAGTGGGTCAGCATCACCATTCGTCTGGGACATGTTGGCGGGCACCCTACTGTACCCTGATCTCCTCTGCCATCTTCTTCTCATCGTCAGTCAAATCCACGCTTGTGCTCTCCCCAGAGGAGAAGTACTTGGAGGCTGGGATCATCTTCCCATCCTCAAACTGGAGGCTCTTGACCAGGATCTGTGGAGGATGAGGGAAAGAGAGGGTTAAAGAGAGAAAGAGTTAAAGAGAGAGAATTAGAGTTAAAGAGAGAAAGAGAATTAAATAGAGAGTTAGAGTTAAGGAGAGAATTAAAGAAAGAGTTAAAGAAAGATAGAGCGTTAGAGAGAGAGAAGAATAAGGAGGGACAAAAGTGAGAAGTAATAGAGAAAACAAATGTACGGGTTCCAAACTGTCTCGGAGAAAGGAAACCAGTTTGTGATGTCCGCGCATGCGGGACTTACTGCTTTGCCGTCAGATCCGAAGACAACCAGTCCGTTCTTGGTGACCAGACCGGGCTGGACCGCACCCTCCATGTCCAGGGGCTGGCCCAACGGTATCGACCCGGCCAACATGGATGACCCATACAGGGTCACTGTCTGAGAACAGACAACCGCAGAGCACAAGTTAGACTGACATGTAATGGGGTGCCACAGAGCAGTCTTAATAATAATAATACATTTGTGACACGGTCCAGTCAAAAAAGGGATGTTGTTGGCATCCCTTAATGTCCGCTAGAAGCCGAAAACGTTTACATTTTCTTACATATCACAAAAGTTAAAGTGTTGAAGAAGCCACTCAATATAATAAACATGTTTAGGATCACTAAATACTCATAATTTGTTCTTGTCTCTAAGCTTCCAGTGGAGTTGTGGACGCGTCATGCGTGATGTGAGTTGATTTGCATCACGGTGCAGCCGTATGTAGGCTGTGTTTGTCTGTACAAAGTACGATCCCATCCCCCCTCCTAATAAAGTAGTGAATCGGCAGATTTGGTCTCGAGTCAAGTACCCTTAAATATAATGTTTCACAATTAGTTGTGTCAACTTTCAAGCGTGCCTTCTGCGTGTTAGCAGTACATTTTTGTAATTCGTTTGTTTTACCCTACATCCACCGACTAAATAGGATGAGTAGGCTAATCTCGGCATTGCATTGTACACAGGATTATATTTTCTTTGTTTGACCCGGTAAAGGAAATGAATAGGCTACATCTTTAAGGCTGTTTTCAGAAGATGTGATTTGCACCAACAAATTAACACATAACTTGCACCATTATCGGGCCAGGTACAGTGCAATATAGTCATACTTGATGAAAACACATATCTAGGATTGAGTGTGAATAGTTTTCTTATTCTACACTGCGCTCGAAGCTCAATGTTTCTAATGATTAAAAGGGTCATAGAATGCAAAACCGAGTTTACCTTGTCATAGTTAAATAACGACAGTTCGTGGGTAAAATGGACATACAGTGAACCTCAAAGTCCATTGACACCTCTTTCCTATACAAATCTCACAATTTGAATCTGCCGCTGTAAAACGCTCGGTTTCCAAAAAGGTGGCTCCACCTTTTTTGGCTCTGGTCTGTACCTTTGTCACGCCCCAAAATTTAGATCTCAGACACTAATTAAGCTGCGCACTGCTCTGTGTACTTCCACGGGAATTACAAAGAAGAAAGTTTGGAAGGATATTGATAATGGACCAGGGTCGTAAATTCAGTGTTCCAGGCTGTACAGGGAATGCTGACACTTCTCATAGTCTTCCCAAAGAACCAAACACTCGAAGGGCATGGCTGATGTTTGTCTATGAGAAGATCCCTGTGAAGTTCGACACTCAATTTCTGTCAGTCACCACTGCCCTCCAGTCTGCCAGAGCAGCTTCGAGGTCATCCGTCATCATTCTGCTGGACCTTTCTGCAGCGTTTGACACGGTTAACCATCAGATCCTGCTTGCCAGACTTTCTGAGATGGGCATCACTGGCACTGCACTTCAGTGGATCTCATCCTACCTGTCGGGAAGATCCTACCAGGTCTCCTGGGGAGGCAAAGTGTCGGGCCCCCGCCAGCTCCCCACCGGTGTCCCACAGGGCTCCGTCCTTGGACCCCTCCTCTTCTCCCTGTACACCTACTTGGACCAATCATCACCTCCCATGGCTTCTCCTACGACTGCTACCCTGATGACACGCAGCTGTACCTGTCGTTCCCCCCGACTGATCCGGGGATCTCAGCTAGGATCGAGGCCTGCCTCACAGACATCTCCGCCTGGATGACCGAGCATCACCTCCAGCTGAACCTCGCCAAAACAGAACTCCTCATCATCCCGGCCAAACCCTCCATCTCCCTTGATCTCTCAATCACCCTGGGATCTGCGACGGTGACCCCTTCTTCCTCGGGGTGACCATGGATGACCAGCTCTCCCTCACGGCCCACATTGCTGCGGTCTCCCGGTCGTGTAAATTCACCCGCTACAACATCCGGATGATCAGGAGATACCTGTCTGAGCATTCCACCCAGCTGCTAGTCCAAGCACTTGTCATCTCAAAGTTGGACTACTGCAACTCGCTGCTCGCCGGTCTCCCAGCATGCGCAACCCGCCCTCTCCAGAGGATTCAGAATGCGGCTTCCCGTCTGGTCTTCAATCTACCCAGACGCCCCCATGTTACCCCGCTCCCGGGGACCGCACCCGACTACATCAAGTCTCTCTTCCAGCCTTACACCCCCACCCGCCACCTACGGTCTTCGTCTGACAACCGTCTGTTGGTCCCACAGCTCAAGAGCGCCCGGTCCCAACACATGCTCTTCTCCTGTCTGGCCCCCCAATGGTGGAATCAACTCCCCACCTCCATCAGAGACACTGACTGTCTCCGCACCTTCAAGAATACCTTATGAATTTCCCCCACGGGATTAATAAAGTATATATCTATCTATCTATCTAATAGGCTAAAGACCCACTTGTTCCGGGAGTACAACGGCACTTAGGAATGATTGGCTGGACCTGATGCTAGTGTAGCCGATGTGTATCGGTGAAACTCACTCCGCAGGTATGTAATGAGCCACCGAGTCACTGAATAGCTAGCTTTTCTTTGGCGTAGTTGGTAGCGTTCGCGCTTGGGAAGTCAGAGATTGCGAGTTCGACTCCCGGTGGGAGTGATCTCCCGGTGATGGGAGTGAACAGTGCCAGGTCCTCTGACGGAACTTGCAAGATCGCGTTCGTTGCATGCCTGTTACATTGGTGCCGTGACCCGGATCTCACGAGGTTAGCGCCTGCTAACCGCCGGAGTGAGTTTGAGGGGCGAATGTAGCCGATGTGTATCGGTGAAACTCACTCCGCAAGTATGTAATGAGCCACCCGCGTCACTGAATCGCTAGCTTTTCTTTGGCGTAGTTGGTAGCGTTCGCGCTTGGGAAGTCAGAGATTGCGAGTTCCACTCCCGGTGGGAGTGATCTCCCGGTGATGGGAGTGAACAGTGCCAGGTCCTCTGACGGAACTTGCAAGATCGCGTTCGTTGCATGCCTGTTACACTAGTTCCTCCAGGATCACAATGACTCTTATTGAGAGACTTGTGGGTTAGTTGTAACTGACTTAAAACTATTGTACTTGCTGTGTAATATTTTTTGTTGTAACAGTTATTAGCAATGCTAACGTCTCCTCTCCTGTATCTAGCATAGGTGGAATGTGTGATGATTTCGTTTATTGGCAATAAGGCTAACGTTATTTCATTTCCCTGACTGTTTTGCATTCGAATAAAAGACCTGTGTCGTCATGTAAATCTACAATTCACAATGCACGTTTGTTGCGTCTTCATGTTCCGGTTCAAGCTTCGCTCGTTGTAACCCAACCAATCAGCGCATCTATATATTCATGAGCATAGAAGGGAGAAAACCTCTTGTTTCATTCTGGTGCTATTTCACAGGATGCATCAGGGCTCATAGAACAGCACCCGGGCCATTTTCAGCCCAACGAATGTTACATACCCTATTCGGAGACCTTAAGGAACAGTGTGAAATACCCCCCAAAATTCTATAATCAGTATGTAAGGTCAAAGGTTATAGGCAGTACAGAACAGATGTATTTTGAGGAGTGTTGCAAATGAGGTGGCTCTGTTGGCTTGTTGTATGTGCTGTGTGTGTGTGTGTGTGTGTGTCAGGGACCACACACACCTGACCATCAATGACCGTCCACGCCCCGGGAACTTTGTCGTGGCCACGAATCCAGTTGTGGATGACTTCTGCTGGCTGAGATAGGTTGACCTGGGGAAGAGGAAGGGTCTAAACTGGTGATCTAAAATTTTATTTCATAGACTAGAAAGCAGACGAGAGCCAAACAGCTGGCTGAAGGCTGGCAAGTTCCGTGGAAAACACATGGACAGGGGCAACCTTAAAAATAACCCTGCACCCGTCTCCCCAAGAATGTTGTGTAACATCACAGCCAGTATCTGGTGACTACAACGCCCCTTCGCCAACTCCTAACTTGCACACACCTGACCCCCCCTCCTCTGGCACCCTCACTCAGTCTTTAGAAACGGGACTCTTCAGGAGTGGGTTGCACCAACAGGATTTAGGACCAGTCTTAAGCTAAGACTGGCGTAACTCAACGTTCTATGTCTAAAATGATGTTGCGCCTGTTGCACCACGCTGACTTAGGCTGCTCTCTCTCTAAGTCTAGTCCTAAACTTTACGCCCTGTGATGAGGAGACTTATGTTAAGACAGACAGCGTTTTCTGTGTTGGTTTCTATAGTAATTTTCAGAAAACCGTTGAGTGCAGCTAAAACGACAAGTATAACGATGGTGCGTCTAAACTGTATAATGAACGTGCTTTAATAAGACGTGAGAGAGTAGTGCGAGACAGAACTAACCCGCTGGATATATACAACGATTAGTAGTTCATTCAAAGGTTTAGTTTCAGTAGGGTTGAGATTTTTTTCTCTAGTCGACGAACTGTCCGACGATTTGCGATTTCAGTCAGACCGAAATGCTGCCCTGATGCCAACGTTACATCTTTTAAGTTTTAGGCAAACGGTGCATTTCAAAACACTGTGGCGTTCATACATATAGAGCTGCAGCTTGTAGAGTTATTCGTAGGGTCTCGCTGGCACTGAGTCGCCACGGTTATTAATGGGTATCATGGCAACGCACGTTCCATTCTAGAATTCCACGGGAACTTTTATGAATGCACATGTTACGGACAGTCTTAGTTAAGACTGGTCTTAAATTCTGTTGGTGCAACAGGCGTTAGATATGGGCCTAAGACCAGTCTTAACAAAGACTGACTTAGGACTTATGACAGTCGTAGCAAAGACTAGTTGGTGCAACCCACTCCAGGACTGTAAAATGAATTACACTCCTCAGATAGTATATAATAAATAAATAAACAAAATTGAACTATATAACAGTTCTCAGCATTTATGTTAAATGAATAAATATATAAAAGGAATAAGCATCGCAATAAGCAAAGCTATTTCTGTTTCATTTGGGAAAACAAAAACAAAAATAATTGCTGGTTGTGCTATGTGTATGTGTGGCCCCTGTGTGTGTGTGTGTGCTCTCACTTTAGAGTTGGATTTCTTCTGGATGCCCTCGTAGCTAGCTCCTTCCTCAGACTGGGGGATACGAGAAGCTTTCCCGTCAGCGATGAGCTGGACGGACTCGACCTATATACACACACACACACCGTTGAACAGTCACGGTTTCAAAAAGTGTTCAACAATGATGTGGGCTGCATCTTTCACTAAGACATGAGAGAGAGAACAAGACACCAATAGAAAGAAAGAGACAAAAATAGTAAACAGTGAAAGCATTAAACAATCAGATTACGGACAGACCGAAAGAGATTGGATGAGATGGAGGGATAAAATGGAAAGATGGCCGGAAAGGATGGATGGATCTGTTTCTTCCCTGGTGGACCTGTAATAGTGAGAAACTGAACTGTGTTGTGTGCATGGTTGTGTGTTGCAGTGTTCACCATGGTCTTAATGCCCTCTGGGAAGAGGAAGCGGTTGTAGAGGGTGTCCACGGTGTCGTTGGGCTCCACCACACAATCCCTCTGGAGCAGTATGGGCCCTGTGTCCAGACCGTCATCCGCCCAGAAGATGGAGAAGCCGGCTTTTTTATCACCATGGATCAGGGTCCTGGGTAGAACACACACAGAACTGGTTCAGACACAGCATCAGCCACAGAGAGGTTACAATGACAAAATATATATTGATATTGTATATGAATATTGTTGAATTCATTTTTGTTTTTACAATTTTCCTTTACCTAGGACATACAACAACAAAAACAACTCTGGAGGGCTCTGCTATTGTTACTTCGTATGTACGTAGTTCCGTCTTTTATTGGTCATTTGCACAGATCACTTAAGGCAGTGGTGTCCATCTTGGTCCTCAGGGACCCCCTTTCCTGCATGTTTTAAATGTTCCCTTTTACATTATGGGGCTCACAAGAAGCCTGGTAGAGACCATTCAGAATCAGGTGTGTGATTTCTCTTGAAGTTAGTGCTATAGGACCCCCCCTTTTTTCAATTTGCAGATGAGTAAACTAGCTGTATTTATTTACTTAGAGAGAAAACCATCCCATACACAGACACATGTAACACAGACAGAAAACACAGGGATATAAATTATAGGTTTGGAAGGAACTGACATTTACTGTCACAGAAAGCGACCAGTTAGTACTAATGTCCAGTGCACAAAGAACCTGTTCAAACTTATGCCAAACCAGTTAGCATCTATGTACACATGTTTATCCCAGAAGCAAACACATGCACGCATACTGTACGCACAGGTGCTAAGATAGTCTGGACTCAATCATATTCTGTCTACCCGTCGTGCCCGTAGTGTTAGGCATGTGTGTAATGTCCCACCCTACTGAGTGTGTTGACCCCTGACCCTGTGGCAGACCACACAGACACAAACACCTGCACATATTGTACAATACCGGCTTCTTGCTGATCCTAAATCTGAGCACTCTCCATGAACTTACATCTCGGAATCGATACCGTCCCTAACAGTACCGAACCCTCTCTCGCACATACACTCCTTTCTCTTTTTCATTCTGTCTCGCAAACCATCTCACACACCCTTTACTTTCAGCCCCACCCCAACCCACCCACCCCTCCCACCCATCCCCCCACCCATCCCCCCACCTTCTCCCCCTCTCACCAGTTGATGGCGGAAGCGCCGCGGTGCAGCGGCAGGATGGAGGGGTGATAGATGATGGAGCCGTGGGTGGGGTGGTCGATGACATCCATGGGGATGAACTGCGAGCAGAAGGGCATGACGTTGAGCTCGGCCCCCACCGCCTTGTAGGCCTCCACTACCTCGATGATGGGCTTGCCTTTGACGCGCCACCGCGGGAACTTGAAGACCGGAGTCCCGTCCTTCTCGGCTGCCACCGCTGAAGCGCAATCCATTAGATAACGTCCAACAGGATTTTTTTGCGTGTACTATCTTTGCGGTAGTAATGTGTGTGCAATATATGTGTATCTGTGACAAAACTGGTGTGCGTGTTTTGGGAAAGAGGTGAGGGGCCTGCTCTCCCAGTCCCTCGACAGTGGGTAGTGTCACACAACCCATGAGGGTCACATAACACCCACACATGGGCCCCACCTGCTCTTCACAAATTAACACACACACACAGAAGGGATGGGGCATAGCCAGCCTATCTGTCTGTCTGTGTGGGTGTGTGCAGGCCTTTTAGTTGCAGTAAAGCATGGTAGACCAGGTCTAGTATGCCATGTTTTACGGGTAGGCCTCTGTTTTCTGACAGGTCATAAGTGTAAACCTCTTCGCTAGCCTTGCTGCTATTTAAGCCAAGCAAAAATATATGTTTTTTAACAGTAATTTCATGTTGTGTTAGTCCAAAACTCTAAACTACTGATAACGATAAAATAACTGTTTTGTTATGACTTTGTCCATATGACATAATTCACATGAAAAAAAAATCCCACATGTTTCCCAAAGGCCAACCAGTTTAGGTCCAGAAATCTCTCTCTCTACCCAACAATGGTCCCACTATCCCCCCTAACATAGTTAAGGGAACTAACAATCCAAAAAGGCCTTCTTTTGGCAGTTGGCCCAATGCAGAGTCAACATGCATCTACGGTACCTCATCCCCTCACCCCCCATCCCCGAGCACAACCCTACGACCCAGTGGGACCACTCCACTCCTCAGGCACAGCAAGGCTGCCATCACGGCTCACTGGAGGAGGTGACTGGGAGTAATCATGTACACAGACTCGGCCAACTCAGAGCGTGAGAGAGAGGGAGAGAAAGGGAGACAGAGAGAGAAAGGGTTCGAAAAGGACAGTGCCTGCCTGCACTGACAATCGACAGGGGTTGTGGTTGTTCAAAGTAATCACAGGACCTTCCTCGATAAAGGTTCCAAAGCTGGAGGGGGGTAGACTCTTTCATTGTCACTAGACGCAGACATCCAGAGAAAGAGGGTCACATCAAGAGAGAGAGTGACACAGAGAGAGAGACAACCGATTGGTAGACAAATCTCCACGTGTGACTCACCCAGGGGGTCTGCCTTGCCATCCTTGTCCGGAACGGTAAACACACCTACCACTTTGTGACCCTGTTTCCGAAGGTTGGTATACACTTCCTGACCAAACAGGCTCTGACCAATGAGGGCTAGTTTCAGCTTATTTTGGTAATAATGCTGTAATAGAATAGAGAAAATATGGAACAACAATTAGCTTTGGTTTATGCTACACCTATTGTGCTTATTAGCAGATTATACATGTGATTGAATTGATTAACATATCACAACTGCTATTCTTCTAACCACCTACTGTTTATTTTTAGACATTGTATGTTATGAAACTTTCATGCGACTCTTTCCTGTCGGACGCCAGTTTGTTATCGTTAAGCAACTACCACACTCCCTGGCAAGAACAAGGGGGCCTCCTGAAGTTTACTAAGAGGCCATTGGCTGCGGAAAGTACTGCCCACCTTCACCGACAATGAATTAAGTGTTACAGAAGCCTATCTCCCAGTTGAAATGTACGGTATATTCATGACGGCTTGTTAACCTCAATGCGAAACATTAACATAATGGTGTTTCCTTGCGACTATTATTTTAAGTGAACCAGTGGTGCTTTATACTAATGCTTTACAGCACTACTTTTTGTACTCAAACGCCCCTTATGAAAATACTTGTAGCAGTTAGATTACTTTGTAACAAATGCTAGCTGTTGCTGTTTTGATCACGTCTCTTACAGATGCTCGTTAACCGATGGACCAGTTAGTCACAGCTTGGTTGCCAGAAGCCGGTGACGATCATGCTGCCTGTCCTATGCTGATGCAACTCTCCCTGGGCATGTACAGTACAGCCTACAAATTCGTGCAGCGAAAAGCAGCGTGCGTAATGTAACGTGGCAACATGCAAGGCAGACATGAGTCTTTGAATGATGGCTTTGATACTTAATCGTATTAATATCAAATATTATCCTCGAAGCATTTTTCATAAATGACCAGCCTAGTTTTAACACAAAAATTCACGTTGACGGTTCAATGCTTCGCAGTCATTATATGGTGAGTCATCTGCAGTATGCATACGCCACTCACTAATAATAGTGACACATCTTAACCTGGCAAGAAAGTATGATTCTTCGGTACAAATAGTACCAGCCTGGAACAGAGGGATGCAGAAAATGCAATTAGCCTACTACTCACGGAGGTGGTGGAGAATTGTCTTATGATCCTGTTCGCCGTCCACAACATGATGGTGGTGTTACAATATAAAATAATATAGAATATGTTAAATTTGAAGGGGGCACTTGTTCTCTAGGCTACACACCTGCCTCGCTGCGTGTATGACAGTGGCAGCGACTGTGAATAACCTGAGCTAGCCAAAGCCAGCTTATACCCGTGTGTGCTAGCCGATTCGAGTATTGTACGTGCGCGCTCCCAGTTCTACTTCCACCAAGACACGCTTGAAATTACTGCGTTTTACAACCATATTCTGACGCTATGTAAAACGTGGCATATCCACTGTATTCTAATTCCAACGTAATTGTTTGTTTGGCAGACAGAATAGTCAATGTTTAAGCCGTAAGGTTTAGTTGCGATCATGACGTGTTCTCATGAGTAGAATGCGCGTTACCGATGTCCAGCCCTTCATCAGTTTACGAAATACATGATCTAAATGTGATACTTTGTTTACAAAAATAATGATGTGCACGTTAATATCAATGATACTGTTTGTGTCATTGATCATATCCAGTGAGATCGATACATTATCATACAAGTAGTTCAACGTACAACGTTGACAATCACCTGCACACGCGTGTAGACGCGTGCAGAAGAATGGACAGATGACATGAGTGATCATTGGTGAACGACACCTGTATAGCTTTGCCCATCTCTTCGATGCATCTCTGCGTTCTGTATAGATAGATAGACTCAACTAATCACTGCTACTGTTCTGGTGTTCAGTGGTTCCCCTTAATTAGTGTATGGATTAGGCTACAGTAGTGACATTGTTAGTTACAGCTGAGCTGTCCATTTAAATGTAAATGGAATACATCATGTATGTATGAAATCAAAATCTTAAATATATTTAGCATTCACATGGTCTGTCCCAAATCTACTAAATTAAAATCTTAGGACAATGTCCAATTTTTGTTTAACTCAAGTCTTGTTCGGCATCAAGCAAACCAACAGTTGTCTTTATTTTGTGCACTTATGCCAATTGCAGAGTGCACACCTGCTGTGTCTCCCACAGTAAATAGGCCCCAATCCAAATACAGGTCTGCCCTTACCCACATTAAACTGCCCCACACAGGTTTTCCCAGATCAAAGGCTACATGGACATTTCTGACTAGAGACCATTTTCAGAGTGGTCCAGCTAATCGAACCAATACTGAAAACAGAAGAAAATAAATGCATTAAAATATTGGCAAACAATTGATCTATTTACCATGGCAGTGAAATCAATGAGTTAGGGAATAACAAAATGAGGTATACAGTATATGTATGAATATATGGTAATGTCAAGTAGTATCTGCTGCACTTACTATATGTGCTATTTGTACATAATTTTGGATAAAACAAGCTGCAAAATGAATAAATGTAGATGTAACTGAATATATTGTGCTTTGGAAGTTCCGGCTTCATCTGACTGGGTATGCGTGTATAGAGGAAACACAAGTGACCAAAGTAAGGGAACCTCCGTGATTTATTAATGTGTAGATCGGAATAGCATAGACAATGTTAAAAAGAGGACTAACAATAAGAGCACTGGTGGTGGGTCACACTTGGGATCTCCACCTCTGATTCACAGGCTGCTGTGAATACGGGAAGGCTACTCTCCATTCCTTTTTCTTCTTTACAAAAACCCCCATCTGAACCATATCTGTGTTGGCGGTGTCCGTTCACATTCTTAGAATTCCACTGTTCTATGGTCAACAGAAAAGTGTTGGTCACAGCATATTAATTTCCTTTAAGTCTCTGCATAAGCATTTACGACCATAGCTTATTCTAAAGGAAACTCATCTGGTGTTCAGAGAGGGGTTTAATAGGGTTCAATCTAGAACAAAAACAAAAATCACACGTCTACAGATAGGCAACCGTCCTGGAAGGCAGAGGGGGAGATACAACATCATAGAGATAAATAAAATACTGTATCTTTACATCCAAATCTCTTTCACTGGCTGGAAATTTAACTGGTTGGTGCTAGCACGGCAAACTTGTGGGTGATATCGGTGGTTAGTGTAAAAAATGATAAAAAGAAAACGTTGGAGTACTTCTACAAGACAATGCATTCTTTCAGGATCCTACTTTTAGTTTTACACTCTACAACGGATATCAAGTGCCAACAGCTTTCCCTTTGCCATCATGCTCTTTTCTGTAAGTGGGTTGGGGGGGGGGCAACATCACAGGAAACGGATTCCGGCTCCAAACTGGACACCGTCGCATATCCTGTAAGGAGAGCAAAAGGGAAAGAGGAAGTGAGAAGATTGAGAATGAGGTGATGCCAAATTATTTTTTCAATTGTCCTTCCTACTCTCCCCTCCTCAACAAACCAAGTACAGGCTTTTTCGGTATCTTTGTATGTACTTTGTGCGTACCTGTCACCACTCTGTACCCCCATAGGAACACAGTAATTGAGCTCCAGCCTAGCGATATTCCCCAGACGTAGCACAATTCCAGCTCCGTATGACCAGCGGATACACTCTGCCAGCTTTTGCAGATGGGCGCGGGGACCCTCACCTGGACATGGGCACAGGTCAGTGACAGTATCTGGACTCCAGCAGTTGCACACATAAAAACATATACATGTGTATGTTCACACGTTGAATGTATGTATTGACTTCACATCACCTACCGTAGTTGAGATTGCAAAGGTTGCCGGCATTGAGGAAGAAGTGGGTTCGGAAGAGGTCACCAAATCCACCCCGGCCTGGACGGAAGGGCAACGGTGTGTACAGGTGGAGTCCCCCAGCCCAGTAGGCCTCCCCCCCCAGGTAGTCACCTGGAACACAAGATATTGGACCATATTGGACCGAAGTATACTTTTTTCCTGGTCCGGGGCAGACAGGAATTGGTGTGCAGCGAGCATTTAACCCTTACCCTCACTCTGTGGACCAATGCTGTACATCCCAAAGCCTCTCACACTAGTGGGACCACCAAGATAGAACCTGGGCAAAAAGAAGACATACAACTCAGGGTGAATATAAAATCAGGCCACACATTATTTGCACATCAGAACAAGTCAATATTTTCATTTAAGAGCATCGCGTAGTGATTGCAACCAAGGTGAGGCAACATTGTTTATAGTCAGACTAGGTTATACCTGTCAGCGATGGAGGATGGCTTTCCTCCAATGGGGCAGAGCATGCCACCCCACAGAGAAGCAGAGAGGACCTAAAAGAGATCATCATATGTATGACCGACACATCTGACAAACATACTACATATCTACAAACGGAGGACGCTTATAAAAGTTTATTTTCATCTTCAGAAAAACACACAATACATGAAACTGCGATTCAACGATTGTAAAAGACAGCCTCCCCCACAGGCATTGTACTAAACCTACCTCAGTTAGCTTAATGTATTATGCTGGAAAAAACACCTTGTTTATTGTTTGAATAATTACATGGATCACATTTACTGCGGATTTGAAAGGGTCTGTCAATGGATTAAGAGTCAAATCAAATAAGTACTGTAAATGTTGTAGGTACTGTATGTAACCTTCCTGCATCTGTAATGATTTAATAATAATAAATTGTAAATAGGTCTTCTACATTTTGTTGCCAAGTAACAATGTACATTTATTTCAGAATGTTTGGTGAAATTGTTCCTATGGTGAATTTTGTTGTTGTTGCAAAACAAAAAATAAATGCAACAACATTTTCAATTAAAATACTGGACTAACCACTGGTTAATCTTTGATTTTGGAAATCCAGAATCAGTTGAACCTGACAATGTTTACCATTGACACCATTGGAAGCTTTCAGCCAGCCATCTTCACCATAGGTAGAGATGAAGGTGAGGTTGGGGGTGACTTTAATTTAGATGTGGTTCCCCCTGTCATGACTCTGGACACATTTTACAGGTTGGCTGTGGATTCCACCCAGCACTGGAATGAAACCCAGGGACTTATGGGGGAATACTATGGCAAACTGGTGGAGGAGAGAAACGAGCTGAAGGGAAATATTTGTGAGAAGGAGATGCTGCTGGCTGAGCTGCAGGGCAGAAAGGAGCGCTTGGACAGCCTCAGAGACCAGCTGGAGAAAATAGTCAGGGGAGTAGACAGGAAGGTTGTCCGAACATTGGACGCAGAGTTCAGGCAGACCAAACTGTTGCAGAAGAAGCAGGCTCACAGAAGGCTCCAGGAGAACCTCCTGGAGAACATTCAGCAAAAGAACCGGAAAATGGAAGTGAAGGTGCGGAGGTATAACAGCTAGCCCAGCTAAGGAGCCGGAGGAAGAGCTTTTAGTGGAGGGTCTGAAGCTTTACAGCAGAGCCAGGGCATGTTCTGTAAGGCAGATCACACGCTGCACTACCTGGCTGGGCCAGTTTCAGCATGGGTATTAAACGTAAATCTAAGAGCTCAACCAAACTAACTGTCTCACAGTAGGTAATGGGTGGCTGTTCTTAGAGCCTACTTGGACAGCATTTCCCCCACACATTCTCCCACTGTGGGTCTTTTCTCGTTGCAAAAGGCATTGTATAAATGTAATGTATTAACATGACTATTAAAACCAACAACAGTCATAGAGCTCTGCTCTCTTACCGAGTCCCACACCAGCCTCCTGTTCAGCTGTAGCTCAAAGTCCTCCTTCAAAAAACTAGCGTCTCCACCTGTGAAGCCAGCCAGCTCCTACAGGGACCAGAACAGACACGGACACTTCAGCTGCCTTTTTTTGTCACCACAGACAGATGCATATGCCTCTGACAAACACACGTACCTGGTTGATCCTGAGTAAAGCTCCTTTCTTGGGGAAGATGGCAGAGTTCCTGGTGTCGATGGACATGGTGTGCTGCAAGGACAAATTATATTCAGATGAGTCAAAACAGAGGTCATCTCAGCACATGGAGTCGGGGTTACGAGTTATCAGAGAGGGTAGAGAGCCAAGTGGAGTTGGAGGTACCGAGAGGGCAGACTTGAGGGAGTGTCCGCTCTCCTCTCTCACGGCGAATGAGGCACTGCGAGCCAGACAGCCCAGCTCCCTCCACACGCCTTCCCACTTCAGAGTATGGTTGGTCCTCCACAAGGGGAACTACACCAGAACCAGGGGGAGAGCAATACACCAGAAGTCATATACACACACCAACCTGAATAGTCACACCTAGACACACATGTAAATCTGTGAGACGGCTTACATTGAGCTCTGTGGAAAAACCTCTGTCGGTCTCCTTCAGGGAGCTCCACGGAAACTGGCCAGTGACTTTGTACAGGTTGAGGGTGAGGCTGAAAGACAAGGACAATGGCTCTCAATAGTACCACTAGTAACACAACACTGTTAACTGTTCATTCTGGAAAAATTTAAAGTCTGAATACCATACAAAACATTAGTTTGAAAGGTGAAAATAGAAAGGACACAAGATTTTGTGCATATCAATAACAAAAGACAGGAAAGTGTAGGCTTTATACAAATGAGTACTATTCATTTGAGTCACATGACGTCACTGTAGCTTTGCGCCACCATCTTACCGACCGACTCGGTCTCAGTCATGCCTGCAATATGTTGTGCAGTTGGCTGCAACAACAGCCGAAAGAGGAACCCCGGACTGGACCAAAAGACTAATTCTCCTACTATCGTTATAATGTATAGCATAATAATAGTTGGTCGTAGATCTTCTGTAAACCTTCTGAAGGCCTTGTTTCCCTTCCCTTCATGTTCTTCCAATTAGTATAAACACATCTCGGGGCTCGACACATCTCATCCGCTTGTCCAGGACAAGTGGATTTTTTTGTAGGGCAAGTGGAAGAGAAATGTACATGCCCCACTGGACAAGTTACACCTCAAACATAATAAAATGCCATGTTACTTAAGGTAATGTGCAGTGCCACTCATTACGTCTATTTAACCCATTTTAAAGTTGCTAGCTTTTTTTCCTCTGTGTTTCAGTGAAGTTGATAATTTTATCTCTGTGAATTCTGCACCAAAAAGTTCGAGGTGGACAGCCTTTAAGAGAGAACGCGATTCCCCATTGATCTGTCGCATCAGAATTGTTATTTGGGTCACGAAAGTGAGAATGCGACGCCCGCATAGTAGGCGGCAGTCACACTGTTTTGACAATGTTGTATTTCACTCCTTTCTACAACAAAAACGTTGGGGAGGACTGCTTTTTGTAGATCCGAGCCTGCCGAAGATAGCCAGAATCTAGCCAGGATTTCTTTAACCTAGCCTGTTTCATTCGTCATTTGCCTGAGAAAGCGGCCTCCGTTAGCCAGGCTAGTTTTGCCCATTTACTAGGTCAGGCTATTTAAATGTCTCGGACAAGTGACTTTTGTGCATGGAACGTAAGGGCCTCAAAAAGTTAATGTCAAGCCCTGCATCTGACATTAAAGAACATTGTCCAGATTAATGTCAGCTAGCCATGAGTAAAGTGGCACTAAGATGAGTGCTAGCTAGCTGTTAGCCACTTAGCTAACAACTCGCTACCTAGTCAGAGTAAACTACCACCAAAATCATACATTAGATTTTTTTCTAATAACACTTAAATTTCCCATGATTAAATATAAGTCCTTGGTGACCAGGTACCGCACTTTCACATAACTCACCCATCCAGCCACAGCATATTGATAAGTATCTGTACTCTTGAAAGCCTTCAAGCTATTCCCACTCTATGGGGAGGGGTTATGCACAAGATAAATGTTTATAGCTCTATCATGGAAAGCCAATTGGGGCAAGCCTGGGGCAGATAATAAGGGACAAAAGAAAACTGGGGGTAACAAATAAGGATCAGAGCCTAAAATTTTAACTGTCTCTCTCATACAAATTGGCAGTGTGGGCAGCCATACTGGACGAGATTCGTCGTGAATATGGCGGCATTATATCTGGAAGTGACGTAGATGGCATCTATGAATATAGGTATGTATCAGAATCAGAAAGGGTTTTAATCGCCATTAATCATATTCTAAGTATGACAAATAAACACACAAACAGTTTTAAATTGCTTGTGCCTTTGTTCAAAAATTAAAATCATACTGTCAGCATCCAGAGTTAAGGAGGGTTTTTCTTTTTATGTAGATCTATATAAGGGTTACATCCATTCCACAAGGCATAAGTAAAGTTGGTCATGTGGCTCCTATTTTAGAAATAAAATGCCAGGCTTCCCTTGCCCATAGAGCCTATCTATGATGGAACTCATGGACATTGCTTGCATTGTGTCTGGAATACCTGATAGGGCTAATCAAGTGAAAGGGGTTTTCATACTTGCGTTCAAAGTTGCCCGGCTGGGGTTTGAAGTAGGACAGTCCGTAGGAAGTTTCCTTGGTACCATAGGAGAACTGGAAGGTGAGCTTCTCTGCACGGCCAAACACATTAGGCAGCTTCAGACCGAGAACCTGGGACACAAAGAGAGACCATGCATACATGTTCGAGCAGTTTGAGAATTGATATACTGGACAGCATATCTGTCACGTGGGTGTGTCTGTGTATGTTCTCTCACCATGCTTCCCTCGTTGTTGCCAACCATGGTGTTGTAGCTGCCTGTCAACCTCTTCATCTCCGTCACTTCGAACGTCACATCTAGGCCGTTGGGCAATGCATCTTTACCTAAAAAGATTTAAGATGGGTATACAACTCTGATGATCCCTCTGCTCATCCAGCACTCCGCTTTAATTCTTGAGCGCAGCCATGTTAAAGCATAAGCGCCCTACCTTCTGTCGTGTCAATGAGCACTTCCACCTCCTTAAAGATTCCCAGTCGCAGAAGTTTCTGCCTGGCAATATGAGACTTCTTCATAACCTGTCAGAAGATAACAACAAACCGCAGTTTAGATTAAGTCAGAGACCGTTTCAGTGTTGTCATTGCAGCTCTGGCATGGCTGATGAGAAAAACGGAACACTTACATCAATTAGGTTTTTTGCATTAAAGACCTCAGAGATCTCATAACCCAGGAGATCTTCTTTAGTTCTCCCCAGGCCCTCAACATTGACATGCTGGACCACAACCTGAAACGAGTAGAGGGGTGGTCAGCCTTATTACCATCAACTACTACTGAGTTTCACAAACTAACGTGTGAAATGTCCTACTCTAAGCCCACTCACGTCTTTGTTTTCTAGGACCTCTTGTTTTGTCTCCTGCTCTGGTTCAGGTGCTTCCATCATATCGTCGGGGTTGACGCCCAAGTCGCGCCCGTGCATTGGAAGCGGATCTAAACTCTGTAGAAACCAAACACATGGACACACTTGACGGTGTCGCACGGTAGGGAACCGTATTTTGCAGAGGGAAATTTCAGCTACACAAATAAGTAATATTCTACAGTTGTTGAATGCATATATATATTTATACATAAAACATGTGCTTTTTATCTACACTGCAGTTCCGTCGCCGTTCTGTCAGTGCTTAGTTTGTACATCGCGTACAAAATGCTATCTTACACGATGATTGCACATTGACTGATCGGGGAGGTCATGCAGAATGGAACCAAGACGTCGTTCTTGTGTCAAATATATCTTACCCTAGCGTGGACCGTCCCCATCTTTACGATATGGTCGTCAAATATGTTCCCTTTGACCAAGCGATCTTTCCAGATAAATAAGACAATGAAAGAAATGAATAACGATGGCTAACATTTACAGGACCAAGCCCCCTTCAAGGGAGACGCCATGACACTCTGTGCGTTCCTTTCACGTCTTCAGTGGTTGGTCTGAAAGAAGTTTGTCATCGTAAAGGGCGGGACAATCACTCACGACATTAACTCATCTTTACCAACAGAGAGCAGCATCGCCATATTTAAACACCCACGGTTGGCACTCGGTTCATTTTTTTAAATAATCCGGATTTAGTTCATGTCTCGAGTAATAGTTCAAGTAATGTTTAGGAATAATACTTCTAAAAGGAACAGTAGGCCTAACATTGTCGATGTATTGTCAGTAGCTTAACAGTTCGGTAAAGTTTAAGCAACCGCGAACCTACCATGTCATTCATCAATGAGTGTGCCATTCATTTCACTCTCAATGTCAAAAGATAAACGTCTATTGATTTCTCTGTTCTCTATTCTGCTCATACACACAGTCATGTCAAATTGATTAGGCTGTTTCATTAACAGTTCTTTTTTTTTACCTCAACCGTGTACAGTGGAGGAAACAATATCACCAGCTCCAAACAACTATGGGACTGGTAAAAGTGCGGTAAGGCCATAGGGTTGCGCTCATCTCACATGGAAATCGACAGTAACAATCCGCCTCTCTCTCTCTCTCTCTCTCACTCTCTCTCTCTCTCTCTCTCTCTCTCTCTCTCTCTATCTCTCTCTCTCACGCTCTCCCTCTCTCTCTCTCCCTCTCTCTCTAAATTACACCTCCAATCCCCTCCTCAAATATGTGCAAGCCAATCAGCAGGCGAAGACAGGCTCAGTTGGTCCTGCTATTCTCTCCTGCTGCCAGTACCAAAACGGATCTCTTATCAAAGAAACACACAACCCAAAAACTGCATTCTATCACTGTTTTACCATGGGAAGTTCTTGTTTTTCCTGGGACATCTGCTTGTTTATCCTTCTCATAAACACTTGTGAGATGATGGGGAATGTTGGACCCGCAGGTAAGCATTAGGCTACTGGCTTACATTTTACAATGTATAAAACAGTATTAATATACATTTTTCATACAGCTGTTCTCGTAACTATTCTCGGCATCTGAAATTGTTAAAATTATGTTCCAGGAGCATCTTGTCAGTTTTCAATATAATGCGCTTATGAAACCAATGAACTTATAATAGGAAGCAATCGTTCCAAAATGATGTAAAATACTGGTCGGTGACAATTGAAAGGGTTGTGCTAACATAATATATGGTAATGACTTGCACAGCAGCAACGCAGAGTCTACCCACTTAAGTGGCAATTAAGTTGTAGGCTAACAGATATGTGTAAGCCTGATCATAATAAACATACCTTAACATTTGTTTCTAGAAACTGAATTCTTCAAATATAAATATAAATGATTTTTCATGGTAAATAAAGTTTAAGCTTAATTGCACACAGCCAAGTAGGCCTACCCTATATTTCAAAGTGCTTGTGTTGCTGCACTGGGTGAAACATTTAGTTAGAATATGTTCAAAAATCTGTCTCTGGCGTCTTAAATCAAAATTCCATTGCTACCAAATAGGCCAAGTATTATAGAGACTGAGCCTATTCATGTGTCAAAGTACAGGACGAGGCTAGTCTTTTTACTCCTCCCCTCACACGAATCCCCATTTGAACCGACCAGAGCATCTTTTCCGGATTTGCCTGCTTGGAGGTGTTCTAGTATGGATGGCCTTTACGGTCTCTTGAGATTGAGACGTAATTTTCAAGCCCCATATCGACGACAATTTAACAGACAGAGCAACGCATTGGCTCCCTCCCATCAGGAATGGGTTAATGGGTTATTAAGACAGACATTAAAGCATGAGGACTGGGCTTCGTAAATAAAAAGGTAGGTTTTGAATTGGCTACACATCAGACATTGCACTTGACTCCCAGGTATTCATTGCATGTTTAGTTTCATACTTAAAATATAATTCTCTGTCCACAACCTATGTCCTGTCCTGTACCAAAGCTGCAACTGGACTGGAGTTTTGTCAGTACAACCTTTCCACAATCCCACTTTGTCTTCCCATGCAATGATTGCATGGGAGCAAATAAAAACAGACACCCACTTGATAGACAAATATTTATTATAATAGCATTTTATTGTTTATTTTTTGCATTTTGTTGAACTGGGCAAAGAGCCAGGTGCGAGGCCTTATTACCACTGAGTAGAGAGCAGAGATGGCTGAACTAGTCTATTTATATGCATCTAAGGGGCAGCAGGTTCTGTTGTATGGTCATCATCTATGGTCAACATTAGGAGACCACAGCAGCAATACTCTTCACAGAGATATGCAACAGTGCAGTCATAGAAGAAGATAGAGAGAAAAGGATTGGATACACACACACCCCTACCCATCCCTCATCCCTCTTCCAGCCCTCTTTCAGCTTGTCTTTAATCTCAGTCTTTTATCTGTACCTCTTTTTCAACCCCCCCCCCAACCATGTGTGTGTGTGTCTGTGTGTGAATGAGATGTAATTAGTTGCCCAAGGATCTTGCCCCAGATGTGACAGGCCTCTAACAATGAACTGGTCAACTCTTTCTCTCTCTCTCTCGCTCTCTCTCTCTCTCTCTCTCTCTCTCTCTCTCCCTCTCTCTAGTCTCTACTCTCAGCCACATACACTCCCACACCCTATCTTTGTCTCCCTCTCTCTTTACACACATAAACACACACACATACACAAATCCTGTCTCTTTTGTCCCTCTCTTTGTTATCCTTTTTTCCTGTTTGTTAGAAATGTATGTGTATCAATTTTAACTTTCATTTCATGGAGATGTTTTACTTGGCAAGTCCTTGTGCCTATTTTAGGCATCCATCTAATAGAAAGGCTTTGAATTCCATCAAGAAGTTGTGGACGACCGTGCACTTTAAAGTTGACCGGCCTCATCCACTGTTGTGTGCAGATGCGGACGAGTGTTCCGAGGACACGGATGACTGCCACATCGACGCCTTGTGCCAGAACACCCCCAAGTCCTTCAAGTGCATCTGCAAGCCAGGATACAAGGGAGACGGCAAGCAGTGCGAGGGTGAGTTGTCCTTCCCCCCACACACACACTCACGTGCACAAACGCTCATGCCCCTCCAAATTCCCATACGATGCACAGAAACGCCCACTCACCCTCCAACATGCTAATTGTGATAGTAGATTATACAGCTGTTGTGCAGCACCACCCCCTGCCCTCAGGCTCTCCTAATTAACTAGGAGGAAGTGGACTCTGGGAAGGCATGAGGGTGAGAGGGGGCAGCACCTGGCTGTGCAATTGCACCTCCGCTCGCTTCTGCCTCAAAGCACATCAGCGTAGCCCGAGCTGAAAAAGTGTGCACGCAAGCACTCTCGCAGACGCATGCACACACCACATAGAATGCCTGATTTCCCATGTCCATGCTAAAGCTAACGACTCCTATTTTGAGGTGAAAGCTAGACAACCAGAAGAAGACTTTGATGTTTGCGAGAGTATTGGTCGATCTATATGCAGGTTTATGTGTTGTTCTGTGTTGGTGTTGCATTTTGGGGCTGCATCCTTTCAAGTACCATCTGTTTGACTCAGTATTTGTGGGCACGTCAGTGAGTTAATCCAGTGGATATCCGACACTTTCCCTGTTTGCTCAGCTGCGGACCGGTCCCCCCCCTACCTTACACACACCAACACACGCACAGACACACACATGTATGCATGCACATACACACACACCCACACCCACACAGAGACTGAGGCCCTCATGTACGTACATTTGCAAACGTAACGTTATCAGCATCATGGCCAACCTGCAGAAAGCGCATGCTGTGAGTTTACGTCGTATTTACCAAACCTGCAGTTTATGGGGTAATCAGCGCCTTTCTCCGCCCACTATACCGTAAATTGCAAGCATTTTAACACGCAATTGAACTTCTCTCTCTATCATGGATCACCCATCAAAGTCAAAACAAAGATTTAGTGATAACAAAATTGATGTGCTTGTTCCTGAAGTAACAGCGAATATAAATAATATATAATATAATATAAATAATATAAAATTCCACATCGACACAAAAAAATGCCATCTGGACCGAAATAACAAATCTCAGTAACTGTAATATTGCATGGCTGCTTAATCTGTAACACATAATAATTTAGTGTTCAATCATCTGAAAAAGTGTGATCCTTGTGGCAAAAATCCTTCCTTGTTTCCTTGGCCTATGCTTTTGTCTTCCTCGGATTACTGCTGCAATGTCACCAGGAGGCATATGCGAGGAAAGCCGCATCATGGTTTACACCTGCTTTTAAGAGGCGCAGAATTTTCACCGCAAAATATAGGCAGCTTTCATAGGCGTTTTTTGTACATACCGCGGAATACATAATTAGGCGCACTTTACACAACCCCTCCCATCTCTTTATGGGAAACTCCCACTTTCCCCTTGACCATCCCATGAATGCATATGCATGACACGGAAAAGCCCAATTTGCCATTTACAGTTCCCGCGACAGGCAGTCTGCGCTTTTAGCTCAGTGTGGCATGTTTGTACAGACCTCGCCATGCATTTATTCGAAACAAATACGCCTGAAGTGGGCGCAAAAGCGTTCATGAGTACATGAGGCCCAGAGAGTATAGAGAGACAATGTGTCTGAGGGTCCTTCATCTGAGAAACTCACACAGTAAAATGAACCAGAGTCATTTCTACAGTTGCCTGGATACCCCAGGCTTGTTGAGACACACCTGAAAGAAAGTTAAGCAAAGAAGACATCATATTCATTTTTTCCCCCCGTCTAGTCCTGAAAGCACCATATGAGTAGAGCCGACAAGCCTGTCCCGGCTTCCATCTTGTCTAAATAGCCCTATCTTTTACAGAGTTATTGGACCTCCATCTAATTCGATTAGGATGCCTATGAAATGGAACCTAGGCTGTAGGAAACCAAGGAGGAGCTCATCATTTGCTAGACAGGTCTTTAAAGAGATGATTTAGAGCTGATACTTTGCATTAGACTGTCTTCACTATGAAAACAAGGCAGTGTTGGCATGGAGCGGACAGGCCTTATCCAGGTCTTACAAGCCAAAGGTTTGACTGGCTTTCCATCATGGTTATGTTGACAGGGCCTCCAATTGCTGCTCTCTCTCTCTCTCTCTCTCTCTCTCTCTATGCGTGTGTTTGTGTGTGATTTGACCGAAAGTTCCCATCTAACCTTTCTGTGTGTGTGTTTGTGTGTAATGAATGTGTGCATGAATTAGTTAATATGTTCTGCTCTTAGACCAGTCATGTTTCCCTCAGTGTATCTCTTGTCACTCTGTATATTAAGGTGTAAGACATGCAGCTCTTGGCTCTCAGTGATTGATAGATGAAAATAGATGAGCCTTCGTGGTCAGTGAACCTATGCTCTGTACTTTCTATTGAAACTCATAGTGACTGTGTCAGAGAGAATACTCTGTAAGACGGATGGTAGATGGGATTCGACCCCTGACCCCTGTGATTAGATAGGAGCTGTGTAATTGGAGGGTTGTGTTTTCCATCAGGGGCCATTAGCCCCGGTGCCGTAGACACAGAGTCATTAGTAGACACTGCGGCACCCCATCCCCCCGCCTCCCCTTCCTGGACGCAAAAGAGCCTTCATCAGGTTCTCACTCTTTCTTTCTATCAAAGTATCTCAATCTCTCTTTCCTGCTATTGTGTTTGCATTCTTTTGCAGCTGGTGACTAATACTAGTAACTAGTCCAGCCAGGGACGGACTGGGAGTAAAGATAGGCCCTGGACTGGAACGGCTACCACAGCTGCCCTGCCAATGCATGCACTTTCTGTGTTTGATGTGATGCTAGTTACGGAGTTCCACACTGAATGCACGATTTTTGGAGCTTTATTTGAGCGCAAAATATTGTTTTGAGCTTTGTGTAAATAAACATAGCCGTTTTTCAATTGGTAAAACCTTGTCTAGTGAGGTTAGGTTTTTTAGCCTTGTTTTCCATCGTTATATAGTCTCTACTAGCTAGCTTTAGATCTCCAGCCTGAAAGTGCTTTGGTCCACCGGGAATTCTCCCGGTGCTCCCAATGGCCAGTCCAGCCATCTCAGTCTTGCACTCTCATTTGCTGTCTTTCTCTTGTACCTGGTCTCTTTCTCCCCCTCTTTCTGTGTTCCCTCATTCTCTAATGTTCTCTCTCTACCAAGCTTATGGGTACAACAGATCATTCAACTCTCCATTGAAAAGGGATTTTATTGAATTAGGGCGAATCGGATACCATGTTTCAAGTGCAACCAATGGCTTGCAGAAGATTGTTTCCCCGTTGGTTTTAGAGTGCTTCCGTCAGGTTTAGGATGGAGCTAACCCTAACCCTGACCATCCCAGAGAAGACCTCTGCACTCTCTGACTGAAATCTGATCTGGGGTTTATGGACACTGCCCTCTCTCTGTAGATTTTTCCACAAGCTCAATATTGCTGTCTCCTTATGGAAAAATGTGAACTTTGCTCCATCCAATGAAGAATGAAAAAACGCAGAGGGGTAGAGGAACGCTTTCAGGTCGAATGTTATGAACCTTACAAACAACCTTATCGTATCATCCTGCAACTATAGCTCTCATCTGAAGTTGGAAATAGTGTGAGACTACATTCTTTTGCATCCCATTCATATTTTTCTGTTATTGTTTCAGTTCATGGGTGGAACCTAACTTACTACTTTTATTATAACAGTAGGATTGCTAATTACTGTGTCTGTACTGAAGCCAGTACATCCCAGAGAGGCCTGTGAAAGCCTGCCTACTGTTCACACCATTTTTGTCACTCACTGCCGAATGGATTGATTTTGTATCATCAGTTGAGAGAGAGAGAACAAGTAGGGAAAACAACAGCAATCAATTATACTATTCTACCAGTATACACTCCTAGAGCACTATTCTGGTCTCCCAGAAAAGCTTACTTGACCTGCTTCACAGAAAAAAGAGGGGTGTAGGGGGAGAGAGAGAGAGAGAGGGAGAGAGGGAGAGAGGGAGAGAGGGAGAGAGGGAGAGAGAGAGAGAGAGAGAGAGGGAGAGAGGGAGAGAGGGAGGAACAAGAGAAAAAAGACAAATAAGGGTGAGGTGAGGGAAAGAGAGAGCTGAGGTTGAAGAAAAGATAGGATGGGAGAGAGAAAAAGGAAACATGAAGTCTCCGGAGAGGGGGAGATGGATAGATGGAAAGCAAGGTATAGCTGGCTGGGGGTGAGGGGGGGGCAGTGAGGGAGAGGTGGTGATTGACGATTACTAGGCCATTGTGTCTGTCGGTGTGTTTACATGATGGTATTAATTCGAATATATCTTAATTCGGATAATGCTATTTTTTGGGGCAATTGGATTATCCGAATATACATGGCAGTGAATAAATCGAATTATTGGCCAAAAGCATGTCATATCCCAGTCCGATACGTGGCGCTGTTTTCACAACTAGTGGTGATACAGCCATTTCCGCTTGACCTCTTCACCACTACCAACAACAACCATAGATATATATATACAGGTGCTTGTCATATAATTAGAATATTCTCAATTTATAATGCAGATTTCAATTTCCAACAGGACTTGGCACCTGCACACAGTGCCAACCTGGTTTAAGGACCATGGTATCCCTGTTCTTAATTGGCCAGCAAACTCGCCTGACCTTAAAACCATCGAAAATCTATGGGGTATTGTGAAGAGGAAGATGGGGGGATGGGATTTTCCTTAGTTGTCAGTTATAATCATCAACATTTAAAAAAAGAAACATTTGAATATATCAGTCTGTGTGTAATGAATGAATATAATATACACGTTTCACTTTTTGAATGGAATTAGTGAAATAAATCAACTTTTTGATGATATTCTAATAATATGACAAGCACCTGTATAAAGGCCTTTACATATATGTATGACAACAACATCAACATTTCGAGAAAGATGGCAAGGTGACGCTACGTCCCTCTACATTTCGTGCATGATGACAATAGGAGTACTGCGGATGCAAACGGCGATATTGGCTAGATTGATAAAGGAGAGAAGACGCCGCCGAAGGAACATGGATAATTTAATTCAGACCACCAATATGTGGTTGCACTTTGCCACAGTACCGCAAAGGTCTCGACGAACAGTCTTTATGAATAGCAGACACAAAGTCTTCAGGGTTGTCCATCGCATTGTTTGTTTGTTTCTACTGGGCCAGCTCCTGGCAGCCAGCGACAACCTTTTTCGAGTTCCGTGTCAATACCTGGGAGGGTGGGCGGCGGGATCTCAAGCATGCGCAAAGACGGTGAGTCCAGTTCTCATAGTCCGATTCACCGTTTACAAGCATGCGATATTCGAAATATCAATCGACTCGGACCGACTTATCTCGGGGTGTCGATCGGATCGTAGTCGGACCGCAATTATTCTAATTAAGGTGTTTACAAGAAGGGGATAATTCTATTTCAGTCCGAATAAGCCACTAATTCGAATCCATGTAACCGCAGTGTGTAACTCTGTCACGGCTCATGAGCTCACCTAGTGCTTTGCTACATACACACTCACGCGTGCATTCACATACACACACTCACATTCACGCCCGCATTCACGCACACACACATCATCAGCGACTCCTCCCGGCGTACCAGAGCAGGTCAGAGTCTTCACTGTTAAAGGCTCATGGCTTTTTATAGCTGTAGCATACAGCTTTGGAAAGCACACTCACACATACACACACACTTTTACAGACTGCAGTTTTATACTGCTGTATCTTAGACATAAGCTACATCACATGTGCTATAGGACACCCACTCTCACGGACACATGACACACACGTGAAAGTATAGGACACACATGTACACACACACTCGGCATCCTGATCTATACTGACTTGGTTTAAACACACATTTAAAAAGTAAAGCAACTAAATTTGTTGGCCTTCTCAAGGCAGCCCATAAATACCTGTGGATGTCTAGATGTGGACGTAGGGGGGCATACTCCTATTTCTGTTCTGAGGTGAATTGTACTAAGCCAGGTTAACTCACTGTGACTCCACTACAGGTTCAGAAATAATATTTGAATTCTTTCATTTTTTTTGCTCATTTGACCTCTTGAGCAAATACGGTTGTTATTTTCAGCCATGAAAAAAGGGGGAGGGGGGGGGGAGTATAGAGGTAGAAAGAAGTTATCCGTAAAACTCAATTGATACAGTCCCTCTTCGCTGAAGGGAAGCATGACTTAGTGGGTTTAGACAGTTCTGTCAGTCCATGAAAAGTAAAACAAGCAAAATGTTATGAAAAAGGTAAAAGAGAGTGTGCCCCGGTACCTCACCGGATAAAAGTTGCATACCCTGTAGGCTGAGGCCTAACTAAAGCAACCTGGGTTCGGATCTGGCCTTGGCCCTTTGCTGCATGTCTTCCCCTTTCTTTCTCTCTCTCTGCATTTTCTATCACACTTAACTTAAATTTTGTCCAAAAAAGCATGAACAATGGCAATGAATTTTTTTACAAAGAAAAGAAAATAGGCAGAACAGTGTGCGAAAATCTCAGCTTTCCAAAACTGTCTACTAGTGACATTTTGTGTAATATTTTGTGACCCCTTTGTGCCACACACCTTTTCGGGGCCACAGTGCCATCATTGAAGGTGCCTAATTCACTTGATGAGATGTTAGGCAATTAGAAAATGTGCACGTGTGAGCGAAAGAGGGTTGGATGGGGTCGGGGGAGGGACTTGCTGTCAGATGTCAACAACAGCTCTGGGGCAGGAAGTGGCACCGTTGGAGGCTAACTTGGCCTGGCTCACTCTTTCCCTCACTCCCCCTCTCTCTCACTAGCAGATTGCCAGACTCAGGGCAGGTGTTAGGGCTTAGGGTATTTCCTACTTCTAGGTTAACTGAACCTACTGCTGTTCTCTCTCTAGCTCTGTCTTTGATTCTCTCCTCACACCTCTGGGCTTCCAAGGTCAGTTTAGGGGTGCTCAAAACAGCACAGATGCCAACTCCATGCTGTCCCGGTCAGCGGGGTGCATAGAAGACTTCCAAACAGTCAAATTACACTCTAACTGGCCACTGGGATGAAGCTGTGATGGCTGGGAGGAGTTTATGTACATAGGGCTTTCTGATATCCTGAAGTGCATAGAGAAAGACAGACAGAGGACTCAAAGTATCCGTTATTTTGTGTGGGACAGAAAACACACAAATAGTGGATTAAAATGCGGTGTAGTATGGTACGCCAGAGTAATTGACTCTCTATAAACACTCCAGGGCTCCTCTGAGGAAGGAATGTGGCGTTTATTTAGCTTTTGTGCCAATGGTTTTTAACTGACTGGAACATCTCAGACAATGTTTTGGTTGAGAGTTTTATAGTTCTTTCTTCAATCTCAACGGTATTATTTTCTTATGCTCATCCAGAAGGCCAGAATGTGACCAAGATCATGGCTTCAAGAATTGCAATGAGCTGGAAGATGGTGTCTCGCGGGTGAAGGAACAGGAGACAGACTATGGAATATGGTGTGTGTATGTTTGTGTATATGGGTGTGCGAGTGTGTATGCTGCAGCATGTCCATGTCTGTGCTGTGTTCACAGGATGTGGGGCCTGAGACTCCTGCTAAGAGCTGCGTCTGGCAGAGCTATTGCCCCGACACTGTGTTCCTGCCAGGAGACAGACAGACAGACAGACAGACAGACAGACAGACAGACAGGCAGGCAGGCAGGCAGGCAGACAGACAGACAGACAGACAGACAGACAGATAGGCAGAAAGAAGGAAAGAAAGAAAGAGACTGAGAGAGACTTTGACAATGACAAGAGAACAGAGAGAAAGGCAGAGGAGGGAGCAGGGTACACTGAGGAGAGATGGAGACAGAAAGAGACTTGACACTTGACAAGGTTCACTTCATACTCCAGTCAGGCAGAGACCCAGGCTCGGTCTGGTCTGGCCCGTGTGTGAGCCAGATGATGACTCCTGGGATGAGAGAAAACAGATACCTGCCGTCAGCCTAATCCATATGGCCAGGATAGGACGAGAGGAAGACAGAGAAGGAGAGGAGGATGTGGGCCTGCAGGAGCTCTTGCCGTTCACACGGGGGGGGACTGTTTATTTAAGCAGAGCCGCATGGCAACCACTTGCGAGTGGCTCCTGTGAAAGAAGCCCCCCCACCCACACACACACACACACACTTCAACCTCCCACCCACCACCACTACCTTCAACCTCCTACCCCTAACCCCCGCTTACTCAGCACAAGTGGGGAGGGGGAAGGGGGGAGTGGACGTGGTGGCATGAATAAACACTGGCTGGCACCCGCTCTGAAGTTGTGTCCCCACCCCTCCACACACACACACACACTTGCAAGTACGCCAGAGTGCCCCATACACTCAATAATCATATACATCTATGTCTTGACTCAACCATTAACCGCCATCTGTGTCTAACTTTCCCACAAGTTAATTTCCAGCATGGTAGTCTGTATTTTTTTTACCCTCCACCACCACCACCACTTACACACACACCTACCCCCTCCCATACAATCCCCACACTTTTCACAATTCCTCTCGCTCTTTTTACAGTTTTTTATGTTTGTATTTAATGTTTTTTATTTATCTCCTTCCTTCTCTCTCTCTCTCTCTCTCTCTCTCTCTTCCTCCCTTTATCCCTTTCCCATCTATATCTCTCGTTCTCACTGTTATTCTCCCAGACATGGACGAGTGTGAGAATGACTACAACGGTGGATGTGTCCATGAGTGCATCAACATCCCGGGGAACTACAGGTGCACATGCTATGATGGCTTCATGTTGGCCCACGATGGGCACAACTGTCTGGGTAAGGCTGCCCCCTCCTACACACAATCTAGAATGCCATGGAGGTAAAATTACACTGCACATTCAGTTTTCACTGCTATGTGACTAGACATATACAGTACGATGCAAAAGTCTAGGTACCTAAGATTTAAACATCGATACTGTCTTACATAAAAAAAATCTTCTGTATTTATGCGGCTGGATGAAAGTGTAATGTTGAGACTTTTTTAGTTGTCTTTCACATTAATGCTATTTTAAAGCATTTTTTTTATTAGTGCCTAAGAGTTTTGAACAGTACCGTGTTTATACCGCTAACCTTTAATACTATGTAGTTACATCACATCTACTTTATACCTTCATTGTTGTTACTGTTTCTGATACTGCTATGTAGTTATGTAGCAGTAATGAAGTGTTATGTTAACGTACACTTGTACAAAACTTGTACTTGTACAAGTGTAAAGAGCTGCTTAAAAGCCTGGTAAACAAGGGGCAGGCATGATTAGTAGTATTAGTACTTATTGGATAACAACTTTTAAGGGGGTCATCATAACCATTTACAACACCTTCATGAAAGCAGACATAACACCACATAATTTAAATTGAATCAAGAATGGTTATGATTAGAAAAGGGCAGGGAAGTTATTGGTAGACAGCATTTTTAAAGCTCAAGACCAAACAAGAAATGCTATTATACATGTCTACAACAACTTTCCACTGCTACAGGGGATTTGTGAATGGCATGTTTCTGATATCCTGCCACGCCACAGTAAAGTTTGTGTGTGTGTTTGTGCCAAATTTGGGCACAGTACCATGACAAATCTTTTTGACTGATTTTTGATTACCAGTGTAAAAACAACATGTATTATGGTGATCCGCTTTTATTTTATTGCACAAAAACATTTTTAATCTGGACTGAATGGAAGTACCTGAAGGTAGTTACAATGAATTATACTTCTACACAAATAAAGGGAAGTAATGAGGAGTTATGGATGGTCACAAAGACCAGACTTTTTAAAAGTGTTACATAAGCTTGTTATAACCGTTGTAAAACATACAGTAGCATGATTGACACAGAAAATCAAGCGTCATCAAATGGTTATAAAACAATAAACCTTTGCCCTTTATAAATAAATAAATGTAACCAAGGCCTGAGACATGCAAGAGGATGTCGACCTAGTAATCATTATGCCAAGGGGACAATTAGCTTTTCATCCAGGAGTAAAGAAACAACAAATATCAAATAGGCAAACATGCTCAACTACACAATAAAATACAGCAGTAATAAATGCTGCAACAATAACTACCAAGCCACATGACAATCAGGGAATCGCAAATAAGGAAAGGGGCGTCCCCAAAGATGGCTGAAAACATAAAGATCAGTAAAAACCAGAAAATACTGCTATTAAAGAAGTTATGATCTTCAAAAAAGTTAAATAAAACATTTATTCATTCAAATATACAGTCAACAGAACAAACAACGCGACTACTGCTGTTGGTTGCTTTTGGATGAAGCTTGGGGTGTGTAGCGGTCTCTATCTCTTCCTCTCACTGTCTTTCTCGCATTCTATGTGTGTCTTTCTCTTCATGCGTGTGTCTCTCAGTATGGCATGCGTGCATTCTCGGGGGTCTGTTCTCTCCCGAGAGTGTCTCTGTCATCGTTTGGAGTTTTTCCATTATTTTGACTTTTCTTTATCCCTCAGTTCATTCTCCACATCATGCAAGGGTGGGGGTGGGGGGGTAGGGAGAGGTTCGACCGGGGTTGAAGAGTACCTTCCCTGTGATATGTCCCACAGATAGCTTGGCTTGGTGTCTAAGACTGACAGATCCAGTCCATTTAGCCTCAGTGTTCTGTTATTGACTTAGCGTCAGCCAGACAAATGTTTTTCTGCTCACAGCTCTCTCCCTCTCCCTATCTCCCTCCCTCTCTCTCCCACTCTCTCTTTCTCACGCAGTTCTGCTTGGATGTATTTAAACATTTCATCTCCCCCATCCCCCCATCCCCACCTCATCCACCCTCCCCCTGGTCGCTGAGTGACACGAGCACAAATCATAATATGTCATTTGGATACCCTCGCCTTACAACACAAACATCTTTGATGAGACATGTTTTGGCATCTGTAAGTATTATGTCTGATTTTGTAAGAGCTATTGGAAACATTTTGTGGAGGGAAGGGAATGGGGGGTGACATGTCTTTAGGCAGGAGTGTGTGGGAAGGGGGGGTGAGGTGGTTCAGGTTGTTCTCTGGAACTGCTTATGTGATATCGAGTATGGGCGCTATGCAACTGAGAGGGCGAGAGGGACAACAGATGCATTAACCTACTCTATATCCCCACAAATGCGACACACACACTGTACATACATGTACATTTTATTGTTTATTTTCGCAATATATTAAATATATATTCGCAAATATATCAATTTATCAATTTGCCCCAATTCTCCAAATATGTGATGAGCCTTTTTTTGCTCTGTTCTTGCCCTGTTTTCCCCTGGCGGCCTATGTGTGGACAGGGCTCAGCTCCATGGAAGTTGCAAGGCTCGATAAAAAATATAGTATAAAAGCACTTTAAGGCTTTAGGTCTCATGTTTCAGTATCTATGGACTTTGGTAAAGACAATTGGGTCCTTTACATTAACATTACCTACTAGGGATGCCCCGATCCGACTTTTTCAGTCCCGATACCGATACCGATGCCTGGGCTTTGTGTATTTGTCGATACCCGATACCGATCCGATACCGTTGTTGAATTAATAATAAACTGTATACCTCCCACCTTATACCTTCCTTTCACCATGTGGAAGAGACTAAAGGCATCAGATTTTCCTAACTAAACATTACTTTCCTAACTAGGACAAAATAACATAAAAAACTGAAAAAATATACTGAATTCTTATTTATCTGTTATTTAAAAAACACTTGTGCATTGAAAAATCGAAAATAGAATGTAGGCCTAATCAAATGTATTAAAATAAATTAAATGTAGCAGTAGAAACTAAATAGTGTATTGGTCAAACACACAATAGTAATCAAACAGTTAGAGTTACCAAACATTGTAAACATACAATGCAAAAAAACATTGCAAAAAAATGATTTTTTATTTATTTGTTGTCGCTGGTGTGTGAACCAGGGGCGAATCTAGGTTCCCACTTTTGGGGGGGATAAGCCCCTAGATAAAACCTATTATATTTCCTGTGACGCAGCAAAATTAGGGGGGTCTGGAATTTAGGAAAATATCCTTTTAAATAGTGTCCTCTAGTGGGTTTAGGAAGATAAATTAACCAATTTAGATTTAAAATATGAAGAAAAAAAATATAAAAAAATAGGGCTAGATACGCCCATGGTGTGAACCATGGAAGTTTTTAGCTTGAAGCATTGCACCGTGCGGTGTACAGCTCGTGTCCAACAAGTGGACAGATACACTTAAAACCAAAGAGTCGGCTGTGTGGAGATATTTCACGCTTGGCACGCCAACTAGTTCGTCGGCTATTTGCAATGTCTGCAAAGTAAATGTGTTGAGTAGTTGTGGTAGTACTGCTAAGTAGGCCTACAATACTACCAATTTAATCAAGGACATCCAAAAGCACAATGCTAGGAGCATGCCAAATTCCTGCAGCTCAACAACTCTACTATACTGTAGTACTGTATTTTTTTTTATGGATCTGCCAGTGGATCTGTTAACTTTTCCGATCCCCGATCCAGCTATTTTGTCAATATCGGGGCCGATATCCGATTATCCGATCCTAATATCGGCATAGCAAAGCATGGTATGGAAGCATAAGTGTGAAATGAAACACTTTGGATTGGACATTTACAATGCACCATTTTTTTTGTTTTCTTTTAGAAAAAGGTAATACTATTACTGTCAATCCTCTCGTTCTCTGTCATAATTTTCTCTCCCTTTGCTGCTGTCTCTTTCAACTTTATATTAATTTGAATTCCTATATGTTGAGTGTATGCACCTTCCTGCCTTAGTAAATTCCTTGTCATGGCGATTAAAACCCTTTTTTATTCTGATTGTGAAAATGAACATTTCAGATGACATTTCATTTCAGAACATAAAAAATATATAAAGTCTCTGTTTTTTTCGGTTTCGTTCCTAACAAAATAGCAATTCTTTTCATTCTTTGAATTGGTTTTAGGCCATGGTTAGAATTAATGTGAGGGTGAGAATTGCATTACCAGTTGAGTTAGGAAAAGTTTTAGGATCCGAGTTTGCGTTCAGGTTAAGTTTTAAGGTTAAGTTTAAGATTTGTAGAGACACTGGGAGAAACAAGATGCGTTTTAGAGAGTCGTGTTTGTATGGTTGCCTTCTTGTTTGAGTCAAGTCCTAGCCTAGCACCAAAAAGAGAGAGTAAGAGGCCGATTAGAGGAAAACTTAGCCTATGGAGAATGGTGGTATGATGCTGCAATGATGTAAGATAACAGACAAGTTGTGGGGGTTCGTTGTAGGTTGATCTGTAAATGTGCCGGAGCACAGCTGGCTAGCTGGCTAGAACATCTGTACTCTGCCTTAAGGTCTTGCTATAGGCTCTGTAGAGAAAAAGAGACAGAGATAATTTGAGAGAAATATAGAAAGGGAGTGAGAGACCGAGAGATGGAGAGAGAAAGTGAGAGAGAGAAGTACCAAGAGGGAAAAAGAGGAGGTCAGGTCAGGTCCAGCAGGCTTGCTAAACACTAATATCTAGTACATGAATGTGCAGTATCTCTTGTCTTCAGTGAACCGTTTTCTTCCTACATGGCACCTTTTGTAGCATGGGACATATGGGGAGGTGTACAGAACAGTTTCATGTCAATGATTGATAGGCAGGCAGACATAGGCAGGCATTTTCTGTGTATGACTGATGACTGCAAAAAGGAAAAAGGCAAAGGCATAGAGAAAACATACGGCACTCTATGCACCACAGAGTGGACCCGTAAGTTTACATGACAGTACAATCTTCAGTCACTCCCCCGTGCAGCGTTAACAAGACCCGTTCTCCATGGGGAATTAACAAGCCTGTCACCAAATTCTAAGAGGAGGGGGGAGAGAAAGATAGAGGCTGTCTATTCCAGGCTAATATAGGTATGGTCAGGGGTTATGTAGAGTATTTATTAGTGTGTAAGCCACCCAGACAGGCATTGTAGACATGTGTTAACCATACCCACCATTGTATGTTTTTACCACAGAGCACTAGTAAGATCACAGGCCTTTACATTTTTCAGATTACACTGGTCCTGAGGAAGTAGTTTAATAAAAAGGGCTGAAAAGTGTGTCTGTGTACCACTTACAGTAATGTCTGGGTTCTTGCAACTTGATGCAATATAGATCGGGACATGAAATCCCAAATCTTAATACAAAGTCTTTTTTTAAAGATTGCATAACCATAGTCATTTGTCAGAAAGCTAACCTTAGAGATTGCTAATCATTACATGTGGAATCATGTCTTATCTATGCACAATACATTATGTAATGAAAAAATGGTGCCAACAATATTAAGTACTTAGGCTACAGTTCCCAAAATGTGATTTTATTTTACTGGCGTAAAAATTACTGACATTTTTTGACTGTTGATGTCAACCATCTTAGTGAATATTAGGGGTGGGAATCTTTTGGTACCTCACGATTCGATTAGATCTTTGGGGTCACGATTTGATTCGATATTTGGGGTCACGATTCGATTAAAAATCGATTCACGATCTCGATTCAATATATGCTTACATTTGATTCCAGTATGCTGTTTGGTGTTACTTGTTTCTATTTGACTGTGATAGGCAGTTAAGTGTTGAAGAAAAACATCCCAATGCATCAAAACCTTGAAATGTATTGTTTTTCTTGCAGTTTAGTAAACTCTAGTGAATTTTCTTTAAAAAAATTCGATATGAATCGCTAGAAGACTGAATCGCGATTCAAATGCGAATCGTTTTTTCCCCCACCCCTAGAATATATATATGTATATATTTTTTTTAACATTTTCTTTGACTACATGCTATGTCATGAGGGGTGTCATTTTCAAAGCCAGCACGACCAGTTTGCAGGAGACGTCATGCCTTAAGAACATGTGCTTCCCACATGTGCCCCTACTACTAGAAGCAGTGTTTTCCCTAGAGTTGAGGAACATCAACCAGGGATTAGGGCACCGCCCACTTCCTTATGAGCAATTGAGACAGAAAGACAGACAGGTGGAGGGATGGACAAACAGATGGACAGACAGAGGGGTCCCCCTGAAATCACACAGACCTGGTGAGATTTGAGGCTGACTGAGTAACAGAAAGAGAGAGAGAGAGTGGGAAGTAGACAGAAAAAGAAAGAGATGAGAGCAAGGAAAAGAGGGGAGAAATGTCTGACCAGGGTTTGTCCTACTTTCTTTGCAGACTGCTTTCTAATCACCAGGGGAAACTCTCACTTTGATGCTCTTTCATTTGTCTGCGGTTTTGATGGATAGAGCCAATTACTGCATAAGTTTAATAAACTCGTGCCAGCTATTATAAACTGGGTTATACCTCAGTCAGTTGTGGAGTTGCTTGATTGACATGATTGGTTGAGGATTGTAGAGATAGATAATAGACAGACATGCTGACAGACAGGCATGTAGACAGGCAGGCATGCAGGGAGGCAAACAGGGAGACAAACAGGTTGCAGACAGACAGGTGCTGGGAGCCCTGTGCCCGATCCCACTTATGACCCCATTAAGCCGGGCTTGCCTGCGTCACCTTACGGAACAAGCACAGACTAAACAAAACACACATGCTGTCCACCCAAAAATGGAGCTGTTAACTCTCACACACACACACACACACACACACACACACACACACACACACACACACACACACACACACACACACACACGTGTATGTCTATCCCTCTCTCTTCACAGTAGCAGCCAAGTCCTGTTTGATCCCTGTTAAAGTCAGTGGAGGGTGTTATACGTTTCCAGTTGACTTCCCTGCCCTCAGAAGACTCTGCCAGTGATTTAGCGAGCTCCCAACAACACAACAGGGTCCTATAAACACTCAGCCACACTAAAACGCATTTCACACATTTGTAGACAATCGTGTAGGAAAGTGTACCTTTCAGTTGAAAGGTAAATAGGGAAAAAACTTAAATACTTATGAATGTTAGGGACTACTTTTTGTCTCTTATTGTGACATGTAGTTAAAAATGGTCATTGTACGGTAGGGTTTTTGGTTGAGGGATGATAAATCAGTTATTTAGAAGTGTACATTTCCCTTATTTGATCATAGACAGAGACATTGAAACCTCGATCTCTGTCTTTCCTTCCACTTTCTCATTCTCTCTCTCTTCCTCTTTTACTCTCTCTCTCTCTCAGATGTGGATGAGTGTCTGGACAACAATGGGGGATGCCAGCAGGTTTGTGTCAACACCATGGGAAGCTACGAGTGCCTCTGCAAGGATGGCTTCTTCCTCAGTGACAACCAACACACCTGCATCCACCGCTCAGATGGTTAGTCCCAACTCACAGACACACACACAGGGTCGAGGAGAGCTACAGTCCAGTAGGGCTGTACAGTTTGTATGAAAGAAAGATTGTGTGTGAGTGTGAGGAGTCTGTCTATGTTTCCCTGGACTTCTCTCTAATCAGTCACAGATGACAAGGCACCCTCACTCTTGTGACACAGCCCATGACATCACCGCTGGGCTGAGGTCAGAGGTGGTGGGCGGGATCAAGGCCTCTTGTGCCTCCCATTTTGTGCCACAGGGAGGTCAGACGCCGGACAAACAGGCGGTCAAGCGTGGGCGTGCCGCAGTGTCTAATAGCGCTCGACAGCGTCTAACCACAAGCCCCCATCCTTAACCTTGACAACGTTCCAGCCGCCTTGGGTCATTCCGTCTGTCAAAGATAATTGATGGGATCGACCCGGAGTGGCAAGGGGGGAGGCTGTCGTAACGCCGTCAGAATGCCACTGAGGAGGTGACCGAAGAGGAAGGGGGTGCGGGAAGATCTCTCCTCCTCACACAGGAATCAGGCCACATTCCTCGAAGCACAGTTCAACAAACAGACAAGGCCGTCTAGCCAACACTCAGATGCCGACAGCAAAGTAATTTTGAACTTCATAAGAGACGCGAACGGTCTTCGTCTCTCATCTTTGTGATGTCACTGTCAGATAGTCATGGAATGTGTGGAGAAGGGTGAAGGTTTGGGTGGGAGGAGAGGAGCAACAAATCTTGTTTCTCTGTTTCTCTTTCTCTGTCGCTCACTCTCTCTCTCCCTCTCTCTGTCCCTCCCTGACACTTTTTAGTTTCTCTCCGTCTCACTCTTCACCTCTCTTCTCTCGTTCACAGAGAGATTTTTAATAGCATAAGGTCCTCTACTGACCAGGTTTTGAAAAGAAAGAGGCAAAAGAGATGCAGAAATAGAAATTGTCCGTGTTTGCTCTCTGGAAACCCATAAACATGAACACAAATATCTGCCTTCAGAATGCTCTCTCTTTCTCCTTCCATCTTTCGGTGCCTGTTATATTTTTTTGCATATCAAAGCAGGCGCTTGGTAAACACATGTAATTCCTGGCCCTGTCAATGATGCTCTGGGTCAACAGGCTATAAAGCAGCCTGTGGTTACTCTTCCAATCCAGCCTTGACCGATCCACCCAATCAGCCCCAAGCCCCTAACCCCCAGAACCTGCCCCCAGAACCACCCTGCCCCTGTGCTCCTCAATTGGACGCTTGTCTGCCCCCCCTCCCCTCTCCACACACACACACACACACCCTTGGACGAGAATAGCAGCAGCGTCAAGGTGTCCCAGTTTCTATGTGTGTTTGTTTTTTCTCACACACCGTCCTTCTCTCTCTTTCTCTGCCTTTCACTCTTTCTCTTTCAGTTTCTGTATTTCTCTCTTTCTGTCTTTCTCTTTCTCTCTGTATCCCTATCTCTGTTCCTCCATTTTGGTGGTTAGGGTTAAGGAACGGTCTGTATTTACTAGCCACGTGTTAAAGTAACCTAATCTCAGCTACTAGGCACGGTCAACAAAATAGAATACAGAAGGTCAGAAATAACATGTCATGTACTTAAAAACAGCGCACAAGCTGAATGTACAGTTTCTAGCTATTGTGTAAGACTCTCTTATACACTAGCTAAAGCACACAGTAGTGTAGTGTGTAAGACTCTCTTACACACTCACAATGTGTAAGACTCACACACACACACATGCTGACATGAAACATACTCACAAAGAAGCTTTGATAGTCCTGCACACAGTCCTGCAGTACTTACACACGCAAGTTGCGTGTGTAAGTACGCGTGACGCAACTTTACCACTCATACACACACATACACACACCACAAACACTGAGTAGCCAGCTCCTTCCTGTCTAATAGGGGTTCTTTGGAGGCATCTTCTAACCCTAAATGAACCTCAGAACTCACTTGTCACCTTCACTCACTACTTGCCCCTATTCCGGTAGTTGACCAACTCTTCTCCAGCACACTGTGTGTGTTTATGGTGGAAAATGCGGGGGGTGGTAGTTTATTGCATGCCACACCATGACCATGTGAATGCATACAAATCGCTGGCATTTTTATTTGCCACTGACACGTAAGTTCCTGCTCTGCATGTCATGCACTCAGCTTCCGAAGCATCACGGCCGAGGTGAAAACATGGGTATTTTATTTTTTGTTAGTCCGTGAACTTACATTTACGTTTCGGCATTGCTCCAGATGTCATATGCTGTTGTAAACAATGCAACTAGTGGAGGCGGCAAGGTGCTCAGTGTTGCCAGATTGGAAACGGTATCGTACCAAAGGCTCAAAATGATTGCATTTGGATGATAATTATCGTGCATCTGGCAACACTGAGAAGGCGGTCGACCAATGACAGTTCCCTCTACAGTCAGAGCTTGTGCAAGAAGGTGGAATGTAAGGAAGATACCCTTTCCAAAACTTGTAAGGGTGTAATAACTAGTTTGTGAAAGACCCAGAGAAACACAAATATCTGACAAGGCAAAATCTGAGTCAAGAACTTTCAAGACGTTTCTCTCATGGCTGAGTCAAGAAGTTTCACATAACTACGTGGAGCTGCATCTGGGCCTAGCTGCCTGATTAAATCATAGGCTGCTGGAAGCAGGCTTCCTAGGATTTTACTTCGCTGCATGTCAACAGGGGTTTTGTCCTGAATCATAAGGTCCACATGGAGAGACCATGTCTCAAAGTCAGCTTCAGTTGGGGGTTTAGGAAGTTTTCCGGAAAAGAGATGAAGTCGCTTAGATCCCTGGTTTGAGGCATCGAAGTTGTCATTTTCAATAACATGCTCTACAATGATCCTCTGAACGTCAGGTGGATTGAATATGTAATTGTCTGAGGCTCCTTTGTGGATTTGAGCTGACTGTGTTACAGTTGTCTGTTTTCGTGGTGACTCTAGGGGAAGAATGTTGGGTTGGGTCAAATGTAATGTGTGCTTTACGGACTAAAGGGGTCCTACTGTCATCAGAATCTGTCTCACTTTCAGAGTTTGAGCTATTACTTAAGTCTAAGAGCTCTGCTCACCTTGTGGGCAGGGAGTTACCTTAGAAGCCCTATCTATTCGCCACATAAGGTTAGAATCTCCAACACTAGGACAATATTGTGGGAGGTTAGGAGCTAGGCCTATGACTGATTCCTCAGACTCAAACTCAACTACAGCTTTAACTCCATTCTCTTGCCCTGTCTGCCTTACCCTAAGAACGTTGTTTACAGGCCCAAAAGCTTAGTTAAAAGTTATCTGTTCATCAATTTCAGTTGAGGTATAGGCCCCGTCACACCATAACGTCCTGGTCAACGTTTTCTGAACGTTCTAATCGTTCAATTTCGAGCGTTCTTGGGCGAGGTGGACACATCAGGCGTGGGACTGACGCATGATTAGCGAGGGACTGACGCATGACTAGCGAGGGACTGACGCATGAGGAGTGATTAGTCAACGTTAGACGGGCGTTTTGAGCGTGTGACTAACGTGTGAATAACGACAGAGTAGTGTTTTGCTTATAGATATATATAAAGGCTTTATATATATCTATGGTTATGGGAGACCGGCGAGCAGCGAGGTGCAGTAGTCCAACTAAAAAAAAATAACTTAATGCCCATGATGAACATTGCAGGCATTTTTTGCAGTACAATATCAATCATAAAAATATAGCTGCAAGCAGCAATGAGGTGGCCAAGCAGTCATATGACCCAGAAAACATTTTAAACATCCTTAGAACAGGGTTCCGAGTCCCTATACCAAGTTTGGTGTGAATTCATCAAAGATTTGCTGAGCTACGACCCAACTTCCTGTTTGATGGCTTAACTGCACATTTTGATTGGCTGTAATGGGCAAACGGTTTCGAAAATCAAAAAACCATGTAATGGGCGTTGTGAGGCTTGGTCTGAAGATAATCTCTGCCAAATTTGGTGAAGATTTGACAACATGTGTAGGAGGAGTAGAGAAAAACCTTTTTTTCAGTAATTCAAAATGGTGGCCGCATCAATTCGACTGTTATCAAAAATGATCATGTGTCACACATGGGATGTCCCAAGATATCATGAGACAAAGGAATCACTTAATAGAGGCAAACAAATCAACAGTTATTGGCCAAAAAATGTTTTGCTTCCTGCGGCCACGCCCAGTGATCACATGACACCAAAGTGATCCTCAGAAGGGGGTTCCGAGTCATCATACCAAGTTTGGTGTTAATTTCTCAAGGATTTTCTGATATGACCCAACTTCCTGTTTGGTGTCTTTCGTGCCGAAATTTGATTGGCTGTACCAGACAAACGGTTTTGAAAATCAAATATTTGAATATCTTCTGTGAGGGTTGCTCTGAGGATGATGTGTGCCAAATCTGGGGAAGATTGGACAAAAATGTAAGGAGTAGCAAAAAAAGTTTTTTCTTAAATTCAAAATGGCGGGAAATCTATATAACCGGAAATTGACGTCATAGGGTATGTTGAACTCATCTCGATCCAGGGTATCCAACAGTACCTCATTTTTTTCCAAGTCCAACTCTGACCAGTTGGTGGCGCTAGAGTGCCCCAATGGGAGACATGAAACTTGGTGAATATAAAGAGGGGACTATGATTAATGTGTGCCAAATTTCTCAACTTTTTACCATACGGTTCTAGGGGCTGCCATAGACTCCAATGGGAGAAGATGTGTAATAATAATAATAAAGAAAAGGTAGAAACACTTCATTGGCTCCGCAGCTTCGCTGCTTGGCCACCAATTATGGTCGTTATCGTTTCAGAAGGATATGGAATGCTCATTTAGGATAGTGTAAAAACCGTAAAACTCACTCCCCAGGTATGTAGCAGGCCCCCGCGTCAACGAAGAGCTAGCTTTTCTTTGGCGTAGTTGGTAGCGGTCACGCTTGGCAAGTCAGAGGTCGAGCATTCCGAGCGATACCTTGTGGTGACGGAGCGTGGCTACGTCTGTTACATACCGTCACACTTACAATCAGGGGACAGTGCCCGTGATGCAGCTGGTGATGACATTTCTTGGGGTTTTGGTACCTATATTTCTCAGATCACAATTGGAACGAAGCCACCCAGTGAGAACACTGAAACCCAAGTAAATGTTAGCAAAAAAGGGGTTTATTTCATGTTTAGTGGAAAGTGATAGACTGCATGTGTCGAGGGATCAGGTGGTGGGTCTGGAGGTGGTTGTTGGTGGGCTGGACGTAGCAAGTCCTGAGGTGGTGGGTGACGGGGGGGACTTAGCAGGTCCTGAGGTGGTGGGGGACGGGGTGGACGTAGCAGGTCCTGAGGTAGTGGGTGACTTAGCAGGTCCCTAGGTGATGGGTGTCGGGGGGGACGTAGCAGGTCCCGAGGTGGTGGGTGTCGGGGTGGACGTAGCAGGTCCCAAGGTGGTTGGTGACGGGGTGTACGTAGTTGGAGCTAAGTTCCCTTAGGAAAATAAGTATTAATCATAAGCTATGAGTGAACACACAAATTGAAATGTAGAAATGACTTGGCATGCCAGAGTTAATAATTGCAAGAACACTACACACCACAGACGACTCCAGCATCGTCATTGTGAAGACAGCTGTGGTAGCCGAAGGGCGGGTGGGGGCACTCTGCCAGGGTGGCCTCTGACCCCGAGCACCTGACATTGTACAGCCAGATGGGCCCGCTGCCCTGGCCAAAGCTGGCATTGCTGGGGGCAGACAGGGCAGGGCCACAGCCCAGCTGTCTACACACCACCTGGGCATCTTGCAGATCCCAGAGGTGATCACACACCGTCCCCCACTGGCTCAGGTAGAAGAACTCCACTCTGCCAGAGCAGGTGTCGGGCCCCGCAGCCAGACGGACCTCTCCATCCTTTCCATGCTTTCCACGCCCTCCTGAAGTTGGTGTGATGGTGACCAAACAGGAAGTAAAACAACTGACTAAAGTATTAGTGTGTAAAGAAAACCATACTGAACAGTTAACTGCCCCCAAACATCTGCGCTTTCTACCAGCTAGAGGAAGATTTTACAGTAGTTTTCAAAACCAAGCCAAGGAGAAATGCCTCGCCGACAGTAACAGGATTATTGGTGGCTGGGAAGTAGTGGGCCGTTTACATTACTGGCACAGCCGTCTTTACTCAGGGGGCCTCAGATTATACAACAATTATTGGAGTCCACCAATTCTTTGCTGAAAATCTTACCTTTCACATTATTCGCATGAGCAAGAGCCTGCATGGACAACAGCAACAGCAGACTTGACAAGTTCCACATCATTCAGGTTAGGAAAAAACCCTGAAAAGCGTTGAGAAAATGCACACATTTTATGAACAGATTGCCGAGTATCGACTTCATTTAATAAGACTGACCCCACACACCAAGCAACCCAGACTATGAATTATTGCAATGTGTGTAGAGTTTTTGGTTAAGAAACGTAGAATATTAGCCACATTAGACAATTAAAAAGGAGACTTCCAGAATGGCTGCACCGTCTATCACGGTGTGAGTGCGGGGGTGGATGCACCCAAACGTAGGGTAAGGCAGGCGGGGACAGGATCAAAACAACCAAAAGTATTAAGTGTCCAAAAACTCGGAAACACGACTACTTACGTGTATGACGACAAGACAAGGAACCAACGACAACTGACCAGGGAGTGGAGGACTCATAAATACACAAAAGACCAAACTAGACACAGCTGAAACGAACTATCACAAACGAGCAAACTTAAAACCTCACACAGGCACTTAACAGGACAAAGGTGCAAGTAATTAGACACCTTACTACGTTTACACCACTAGTCCTAATGTTAAATAGCCAAATAAATGTCAGAGAATATAATCCTTTGTCTATAAAATATACTCTTGTAATTGATGCTTGTTTTGTTGTTTTGGCTCTGGGCTAAGAATGTGCAGTGTGAAAAATGTGAGCTTTTATTCAGTAGTCTATTCATAGTAAGCAAGCCAAAAGATAAACACAACTTCTGCGAACTGGATCCAAATTTTGAACTGCAAAATGGCACGAGTAGGCTATGCCTTGTAGTGAATGCATGATGTTTGAAATACAGCAGACCAACACAGCAACAGTGCTGTAAAAGTGTGCCGATTTTTATTGTTATTTATCTTTAGAGTTCTTTAGACGTCCTTTAAGTGGTACCTGAATTAAAATACATGATATCGGTTGATATCGTTGCATAAAAACAAACCAGGTCATAGTAGCACAGCTGATATGGCTTATATAATAGAAAAAACTTTGAAGGAGTAGCAAAAAATGTTTTTTCTTTAAATTCAAAATGGCGGGAAATCTATATAACCGGAAATTGACATCATAGGGTGTGTTGAACTCGTCTCGATCCAGGGTATCCAACGGTACCTCATTTTTTTTAATCGACCGTACAGTTCAAAAGTTACGTGCGTAAACACAAGTCCAACTTTGACCAGTTGGTGGCGCTAGAGTGCCCCAATGGGAGACATGAAACTTGGTGAATATAAAGACGGGACTATGCTTAATGAGTGTGCCAAATTTCTCAACTTTTTACCATACGGTTCTAGGGGCTGCCATAGACTCCAATGAAGAAGATGTGTAATGATAATAAAAATATTTTTTTCCAACTCTTCCGTGATGTCTTTCCAGAATGTCTGTATCATGGAACAGTCCCAGAATATGTGTGTATGGTCCCCAACCATACCACAATTTCTCCAATATTTGTTAGTGGCATTATCCTTTTTCAGAGGAGCAATTTCAGAGGAGTCCTAAAGAATCTTATCTTCACCTTCCAGTCAAAGTCTTTCGACGTCTGACTACCAACCCCCTTGTGACAGGGGCGTGAGTCATCATCTATAGTATAGTTGTGTTGAGTTCCATTTCCCATTGCTCTTTATGTAAAGTGTTATCTGATGTGTCTATCATCAAACTTTTATACATATGAGACACTTGGTGTTTTGTTGATACACAGAATGAAAACTATGCATGAAGTGGATCTCAATATTAATAGGGTCTCTTTTAATATTATCCCAGTCGGAGTGCTTTGTAGTGTAGTGTCGTATCTGTAGATATCTATACAGGTCACTTGAGGGCAAGTCAAATTTGTCCTGAAGTTGTGAAAAAGATAGAGAGTAGATAATGATATCCCTGGTAAAGAGTTCTGTTCAATAGATAACCACCCATTCTCCTCATCTTTGATCATCCAAGCCACTTTTGCTCTAAGCTGGGCTGCCCAGTAATACAGTTTTAGATTAGGTAGACCCGGTCCTCCTTTCTCTTTGCTTGCCATCAATATTTTCAGATGGATTCTGGGTCTCCTGTTTTGCCATATGAATGCAGATATACGTTTTTCAAGCATCTTAAATGTGTATTGGGGAACTAGAATGTTGTCATGTCAAACGGCCAAATTATTTATGCACGCTATGATTTTTTCTCATTTGTCATACTGTATCACATCATGGTCACAAACTTCTTCTACCACATTAACACCTATCTTTTCAATATACAAACAGACAATAAAAGTCATGGACCGGAAACCCATGAGATGGCATCACTGTGGCATTCTAAAAAAACACAACCTTCTCACCTTTGATAACTTTATTAATTTCAGTAATCTTAAATTGTTTTTCAAGTGTGTAAATAACCATGTGTCACCACTGTTGTCTGAATTGGCCATCAGACGTCAGAGCTCTCGTCGGGCAAATACACGAGCCTCCATCAATGGTGATTGTCTTGTTCCAATACACAAGACATCTTTCGGTCAGTCTGTTTTCTCTGCAAAGGGTGCAAAACTGTGGAACCTCTTGCCCACTAGTCTAAAACTAGAGACTAATAGCAACACTTTTAACAGAGAACTTAAACAACGGCTCAAATCAAATCAACAGTGCTCACACAAATCATTTACAACTGGTTTATTGTTTGATCATGCTGCCTTTGTTTTACTCTACGTAGCCTATATATATTCGACTCATTATATTGCTGCTCTGTACTCTTGTATACTATTGTATTCTGCATTTTTACTTTTAATTATCAGTTTTTTATCAGTAGGCCTATTTGATTTTGTTTCTGTTTTGTTTAGTTTATTTTGTTGTTTTTAAAAAAGCCTCCTGTGGACAGGTGTTGTAAACTAGCATTTATGCTAACACACTGTAAACAATGCATCTGGTTCGTCCAATGACATTGTCATGTCCATGTCCAAATAAAAATCTACACAGAATCAGTAGAGATTGAAACAGAAAAAGGAGTCTTGGTAGGATATTCATTCTCACAGACTCTATCCGACCAAGAAGTGACAAGGGAAATACATCCCATCTGATAAGATCTTGATTGATCTCTCTAACCAGTCCGCTATAGTTTGCAGAATATAGTTGTGTTGGTTTTGGAGTAAGAATAACACCCAAATACCTAAATCCCTGCTTAGATCTCCTGAAACAGACCAAATCATCTAATTGTGAAGGCCATTCACAACTTATCATCATGGCTTCAGATTTGTTTGCATTGATCTTATATCCCGACACACGTTATAAGAATAATAGTATGTAATTGGCGAATAAAGCTAGTTTATGTTGAATCATTCCTTCGTCGGATATACCTTGTATGAGGGGATTGGTTCTTATCAATTCTGCCAGTGGCTCAATGCTCAGGGCAAATAGAGAAGGGGACATATAATCTCCCTGGCGGGTACCGCGCCCCAGGGGGAAGAAGTCGGAGCAATGACCGTTCACTCCACATGCCTGCTTTTTTATCAAATATACCAATACACTTGACAAATGTATTATTGAAGCCCATATACATGAGGGTCTGCGGGAGGAAGGTCCAGTCAAACCTATCAAATGCCTTCGCAGCATTTAAGCTGAGAAGCATCGAAGGGGTATCCCTTTTGGCTGCACTTGCTTGTAAGTTCAGGGCTCTTCTGACATTATCAACGCCCTGACGAATATTAATGAAACCTGTCTGATCTGGCTTTACCAGTGTATGTATTTCTGAATTCTCTTCGCTATAATTGAGGTAAGTATTTTAAGATCTACACATAAGAGGCCTGGACGATATGATGCACATTGGGTTGGGTCTTTATTATCCTTATGGATGACACTTATTATTGCTTCTGACCACGATCCGCCTTTGTTAGTGCGTAATTATAAACTTTGCATAAAACTGGGGTCAGCTCATTCACATATGCTTTGTAGTATTCTCCTGGGAAACCATCTATACCTGGAGATTTATTATTTTTAAGTTTTACGATATTTTCTCTGATTTCTTCTTCTAAAATTGGCAAAGACAGCATGTCTGCCTCTTCTGATGTTAATTTTGCCAGTTTAATTGACTTAAAAAACCTTCTCATTTTTATGGGGGTCTGCTTCCTCTTCATATAGCCTTCTATAGTATGTAGCAAAGGCCTCTGCAATATCTTTTGGCTGTGTTAATATCTCGTCACTATCTGGGCCCTTTATTTTGTGCACCGTCCTGCTCAGTGGCGGCTGGTGAAAATTATTCTAGGTGGGGCTGTGAAATATTCCGTCAATTCAGTAACCATCCCAATACAATTGAACACAAATGCATGATTTCTGTGTGAAATAGTTATTATTTAATGCACACAGCTGTAGCAGAGAGTCAAACCGCCAACACAACCATTTCTGATCCACTCAGTAAGACACAGTACTGATCACCAGGACGACTGATTGCATTATATGATGTATCATACAATGCCACTATCTACTGGATAAGCCTCAAAGGGCCTGATGCCATGCCTGGTGTTTTCCCCCAAGAAACCAGTCAACGGCCCACCTTTCTCAACCTCCCCTACTCCAGAAACTCTGGATTAGAGGATTTATCCCAAAACAGACATTTCATGGATTTACAAATATCTCTCAAAGACAATACGACTTGTGGACACTAGAAGAACTATTTGAATTTGTGTGACAATTTATGCTTTACCTTTAAATACTGTGTTGATGTAATTTGATGTTTTAATATAACTTCCTTTCCTATTATGATAAATCAGTCAATCTTGATATCAAAATGATTGTACCATACTAACAAAACTATTTCTGAACTTTGTATTGTTATATTTTGAAGTTTATGCATTCCATTGACATTTTAAATATTGACTTCAACTCACCGACCACTTCACACCTATCTTATCTCAGGATGACGCCCAGTCAGGTAAACTGACCAATGGAAAAGTTCACCCTCAAAAAGAGATACCCCACATCAACTTGGATTTTAAAAACCCAAGATGAACAATCACTCGCTGCTTGTTCGTAGGGATTAAACTGAGGTGAACGCGTCACTCTCTAACCTATTCCTGTCAACCTGCACATTCACTGAGCGCCCGGAACTCTGACGAAGGATTCCGTTGTTCTATTCTCGTTGGACGATAACGAGACCTATTGACTCTACCCTTCTTCAAACCGACCAAAGTAACTGCGATTTGCTATATTTCTTACTTGTGAACATTGGCATTTTGTTGTTGAATTTGTTCCGTTTTGATTTTAGTTACAAATGATTTAACCTAACTATCGTTAGGATTATCCTACCATCGACTGTCCAGTTGTCTCTTGAGGCCTATTTCTCTCTATCTCTCTCTCTCCACTCCCCTCTCCACGTGCTATCCCATCGTGTATCCCGCTTCCATTACGGTATAGGACCTACTGTACTGTTTTTGCCAAACTAACCCATAACTTATCTGGTATTTGTTCATCCCAAATTTCATTTGCTTAAAATAAGTCATTGATTATAAAACCCGCGTTTTCCTCACGTTATCCGATCTGCTCTACTTTCATAGAATTCACTACTTAAGATTAGACTGATTATTATGAAGGCTATTATTCAATATTAATAAATAAGGTTTCCTCTGTCCCTTTAAACAAATAAGAGGTGGTGTCCCGCAAACGATATACTTTATTATAAATTAAGTATTGCTAATCTGTAAACGAGCATACCTCACTACACAGCTATAGGCAAATGTCAGCTTGCGCTTTCTTTTTACCCTAGGAAGATACATGATAGATACGGGCCCATTGTTTGCTCTTTTAGAGGCACGCTATTTACGCTTAAGGGAGGAGTATGCGCCGATTGCCTGATGGGCATCAGGTTTAATACTTATTTTCAGGTTAAATACTACGCAAAATTAGGAAGCATAGCGCTATTACCGAACTTGCATAAACAGACGCAACGTAAATTGCGCAGTGTTAGTAAATCTACCTCAGAAGGTGCTCGTGGTCAAGAAGTACCCTATCTAGGTTACATCCAAGCCAACATCAACTTTCCAGAGGACATCATGGGAAAACCTGTAAACGATTCACACCCTTGCGATTGTTGTGCCTGACCACAGAACAAACATGGATGTCCCCTTGTTGATAGGCACCAACACACTGGACCCTCTGTACGAAAAGTGTGCCCCTATTCAGGATGATTGTGTAACACATAGGACCAAAGGTGGTCAACGTTCCCCACTTGTGAAACATTTGTATCACAGATTCAAAATAAATTAGCAAAATGGCAGAGTTGGGACTGTGAAGCTGCAGAGCAAAAAGAGTGTCATCATTCCTGCAGGAAAAATAGTGGCTTTAACTGGATACGCAAGGCATGTCCCAGTAGCAACCGATATGCCCCTTATAGTAGAGCCCCCTCAATCCAACTTACCTGCTGGGCTCTTGTTCTGTAGCTAAACAGGGTTAAGAACCACTGCCTTAGGCTGTGGGTGCTGAAAACAATTCACTGCCAGAAAAGTAGGTGGCGCTGCACCGCGATGCTAGCTAGGTTATCGAAAAGTTTGAGCAAATTTACAAATGAGCCGTTTCATCAATAAAATAAGCACAGTTTCAGCAACTACACTGCATCGTCACATTTTAATTCAAAAGCTGATTTACATGTACTGTTTAGCTGAAATATATGATGTTTGTGCTAGCTGAAAGGGCAGCCTGCTTTGACTGGGTGTGCAGTGAACATTTCTGGGGGGGTATCATGATTACGGAAAGGGATCGTATCATTGTTCATATTGCTACCATTTTTGAGACTGCTTATCTATCCGAGTGTTAATCAGGCGCGGAGCCAGACCTTGTAAACATTCGGGGTTTAGCCCAAACCAACAACGTATTAGGGCTTGATTTGCAAGAAAGGACATTCGTACATTGGAACGCGACGCTGAGCACCTCCACGGTCCTCTTCCACATACCGGTATTAAAATAGTGCTGTTGCCAACGAATAATGCACCTAATAATATGGTGCCTGCACTGCACTGCAATGCCATGGCGGCTGGACCAAATGATTTCTCGGGCTGCATATGGCCTGCAGGTCGGACGTTTCCCACCCCTGGTCTTGTTGGTCACGGCAACCCATAGCGGCAACCCCGCCCCTGACTCAAGCGGTTCTTAATACGGACCGTAGCTCTCTGAAATCACGACGGACAGTTAGAAAATTCAGGAGGTGCATGTCAAGCCGTCCGAGGCTGTCCGAGGGCTGACGGAGAGCTCGTAGAGGGCGTTCCACGGAGACGAGGGCGTTCCCATGTGTCCGTTTTTCAAAAAACGCATAAGCATATATCGGCCTTTAGCGTAAGGTTTTGCTCTCAAAGTGCCCCAGATTGATGCGTTTAATTGATGCGTCCCTAGAGGGTCTGGGGTTCGCTGTTTTCTTCTCACCTTTTTTACCCCTGACCTGTTTGCATGCCTTTCTTGTGTGCTCGCTATAATAGCCAGTGCAGCGTAGAAGTCCAGGAGTCGCCAAGCAAGTCAGAATTGAAGTAGGCTGAGAAAAGATTAATGAACACGGTACAAAACTAAAGACAGTTTCAAAGTAATAGGCCTACCGATCATCTTATTTAGACTCAAACATAACCACAACATCAGTCCAACATATCATATTTAATTAAGCTAAAAAAAATGTTTTACGCTCAAATTAGTGTGATTTCTTCCCCATAAAAATTCTCCAAATGTTTGGATGTTTGATATTAGTTTAAACAATAGGTTTGGAGGTCCCCAGGAATTGTATCCTCTAGTTGTTTGCTCCACTGGGATCGAGCTTTTGTGTTTCCAAGAGAGAGTCCGTTCTTCTTCCCTGTTCTATCATAACCCTTTTCACGGCCATGAACAAACACTTTGTCCTCATGACTTTACCCCAGTCGAGGTGTTTACAGATTCCCTTATGCTTTTTTAGTTTTAAATATTTCTATTTTGCCTTTAGGCAAAGGCTTTATTGGACAGAGAGTTAGAGAAATGAAAACAGGAAATGTAAGAAATGGCCTTAGCCGAAATCTAAAGCAGGCCACTGTGTGTGGTTCTCAGCCGTATGGTACCTAGTGAGCTAGGTACCATACGGGTGCCCCCTCTCGCTCTTTTTATGTAATGGCAGATCCCCTCCACTCTGAAGACAACTTGACACAATGGATTTAGTCAGATCAGATAGCCATTTTTTTCACAAAAACATTGCCAGGTGTTCATAGAGGAAAAGTGGGCTGGCAATGGTTCTTGAAGCAGGCAGCTTTTAGACTAAAGACTTTCTAAAGAGTTTCTCCAACAAAAGTGGTCAGACCCCAGGCCATGTCCTGCTCCTCCACTTGTCTAGAGGACGTGTAAAGTGAACCAAAACGTTGTGTGTTCGGCAATGGATGTCCCCACATGTTGTTAAAAGAATATGCTTGTATATTCTTCTCTCAAACCAAGTCTAAGATCCCTGGAAATTTGGAGCGGGTAGTAAATTGGTCATTTGAACCGGAGCTCATGTCGACAGAATGCCCGGAGGGAGTACGAAGGTTCCAGACTGTCAACAAGACAGTCCTAAGAACTCAGAAGAAAGTTCCCCACATGCCTGCTGTTTTATTTATATTTTTTTCGAGCCTCGGGTTCTTGTTATCATTTATGAACCATGCGTGTCGTGTCACTAGTGTGTGTATGTCACAATGGTCTGTATCATTGGCATACAAAACATTTTTTTTATGTAAGGATTTCCTGCTGGTGTGTGTCTCTGCTGGTGCAAGTGTCTAAGCTAAAGTGTCTATGTGTGTGTAGGCTGGTGTGTGTATGTGTGGGTCAGCGTCTGTGATGGTGAGTTTGTGTTCTGCAGTGTGTGTGTGAGTCGGGTGAGAAAATGCTCTGTGTGATTTATGGGGCAGATGAAATGGCCTGTCCACAGCTCCAGAAAGGGCTATATATAATGGCTGGGATTACCAGGGCTGGAGTGGAGACTCAGAAGGGCCTAAATACAAGAGAGACCATCACACTCGTTTTTCTCCCTCCCTTTACTCATTAGCACAGCCAATTTATGTTTGTTTAAAATATGGATCATTTATTAGCTTTTCCGTTTGCTCCTTCAATCACGCGTTTGTTTGCCCTTTCGGTTGTTAATTGATTCTTTCATGCAATGCATTAATTATTAATTCATATTTAAAATCAACAGACAGAAGGTCAGTAGTAACACCAATGTTTTATTGCAATGTCATGACATGGTGGTTAATGTTATCTTGAGGTATAGTGTTGCCAATTTCAATTTTCTTAGTTTGTTTGATCATTCAGTTATTATTTCATTAATTTATGCATTATTTTATTCATTTATTCATACATTCGTGCACTTTACTCATGCAGAATTTGCTCCACAGATAGAGGCATTGTTTTCCTCTCTTCTCTTAAATTATTTTATTCACCCATTTATTCCTTCACTCACCTTCACAGTTCCATCGGCAGAATTTGTCTCGCTTCCATAAGGTCCATAACCTCTCTGTCTTGCTTCCATAAAGTCCAATAATCTGAAGTATGAGGATGAAGTGAGGTTGGAGGTAGGGTCAAACACAGTCGGGTGGACCAATGGAAGTTGCACGTGTTTATTTGGAGTTGAGTGACAAGAGGAAGCAGATAGAGAGAGGCTCTCGTCATGCACTCACACACAAACACACTGAATCACAGTCTTAATGAACAAGGAATTCTCCCTTTAAACAAACAAAGTCAGGACATTTGAGGTGAAGAGAGCTCTTCAATGGTAGGTTTGAGGGCACCGTTGAACTACTTTCTACCTGACTATCCTGTAAACTGTATAAACCTCCCCTACACCTAAACACACTTTGAAGGGCCAAAATCACATAGGGCCATGTGGCACTGTGTATTGTCATGTAATGTGTAAATTACATTACTGAGTCAACAGAAGTGTGCATGCTTTACTGTTTTTAAGTTCACTCAGAGAGGATGTTTGCCATCTATGATTATATCACATAAATACATACATAATCTGGGGAGATTGGGAAGGAGTGGTGTTTTGTATTAACCACCCCATCCCACAACAAACGGCAAATATATTGGTGGACTCATGGGAGGCTGGTGTGTGAGAGACAAGAAAAGAAGGATGGGTAAAATGCAGGGAAGCTGGGATGAGGTTAGGGATGTGGAATGAGGCTAGGTGTTGGAGAGAGGCAATGATTTTCAAGAACACTGTGTGTGTGTGTATGTGTGTATACCAGCAGGCTTACTCATTGTGTACCACTCTAGTTAGCACGCAGGGCTGGTGGCGGGCTGCCATTTTTGAGTTAAGGGGGGATGCCTCAGAGACCACACTCCCACAATGTCCAGAGCTTTTTTGTGTGTTTCAATGAGCCATTGACAGTGAAGTGTCTTTTATCCTTTGAGGGAGGATGGAAGGAAGGGAAAAAAGAAACTTTTTCAGGCTTGCAGGTTTTCCTCCTCGGCTGCTTGGGTTTTGTATAGCTGCAGACCTGTGACTGAGCCTCGCGAAAACAAGGACTGTCTGTCCAGGCGCCTCTCAGTGTGTCCACACACACACACACACACGGATGGACATCAGAGCACGGCTGAGGCGCTGAAAGTGACTGGGCACGGGGCTAGTGCTCTCTCACCACAGAGCTCGTACTTTGTTAAAATATTATTACAGTTTGTGCTAAGGTTTCAAAAGCTTGAATGATTTGGCTAGGAATTACTCCTCCCCTCTTTCACTCTTTCATTCGCTGTCTCTTTTTCTACCCTTCTCTCTCAGGGATAAATATGAGTTGTTATATTTCTCAGAGGACGACCCATTTTTCTCTTCTGCCACCGTATTTTCTGCAGGTCCTCTCTTGTATTTTGTCTGTAGTTTTTCTTTGATGAGTGGAAACATTAATATGTTGATGAGTGTGCGATCTAACTAGTGTGTACCAGAGTTGGTAGCATCAGCTCTGTGAAGAACTGGATACCACTGGATTTTTTCTCAGATTTATGAACACTGCGTACGCGACCGATACCACAAGTTTATTTTCATAGATTCCACTTAACTTGCGCAGAACAGTGGCTCACCATGCTCCTACTCCGAGGCTCGTGCACGCTTGCAACTAGCTGTACATGTCATACTTTGCAACAACCAGTCACGAGTGTGTGAGCTAAGGCATTGCCTTAGCTCAAGTCAGTCGGGGCTAAAGCGGTTCCACAAAGGCCAATTCTAATTCACGCAATCTGACTTATTCAAGTCAAGTCAGATTCAAGAAGTCAAGATAATTGCGTGTGCACCCTATTCTTAAGCAGCCCGAGAGGTAGAAAATGGATCATATTGATCCATCACTGCAAAAAGAAATGCACACGGCCACGTGACTTCTTCCAGAAAGAACGTTCCCTTTAAGCCGTGTACTATGACAGCTCCCTCATCCACCACTTAATCAAAATAAAATGACACAACATGATTGACAGGAACAATAGGCAACGTAGGTTGAGGTCCTTTTTTATAGACCTTTACTTTACCTACTAAATAAATAGCCTACTATTAATCAATTATTGGACCTCATTCACCAATATAATAATAGTTATTTCTTACATTCGTTCTTAAGAAAGTTCCTAAGAAAAGTTTACGTGTGATTCATGACGTGTTCCTAAATAGCAGAATTGTTTGCTTAGAATGATGAATCCCAATATGTCATAATTGAAAGCTCGTGCCTCGTTGCTCCTATTTAGCATAGGTAAACGTCCTGTTAATTCCCATAAAACGGCATGAGATGGCAGGGCCGTGTGCACACTCAGAGAAAAGTCAAAAAGACGTGGTCAAGAACGATGGAGGCCTCCACTCCAAAAGAAAGAAAAACGTCAGTAATTCTGAAGTGGAGGTACTGCTGCAAGAAGTTAGCGACAAACGACACATCATATTTAGAAGCGTCAGCGGTGGATATAAAGCAGTAAATAAAAACGATGCATGGAATGCATTTACTCATGCAATGAACGCTGTATCTGGAGAAGGGCGCATAGTTGATGAAGTGAAAAATAAATGGTTTGATCTGAAATCTGAGGCAAAAAAAACGAGGGCTGTCAAGCGATTAAAATATTTAATCGCGATTAATCACATTATTTCATATAGTTAATCGCGATTAATAGCTAATTTTACCCCAATAAAAGATGTATATTTGTGAAATAACATTAAAAGGGTGTACTTCAAACTTCAAATAACTGGAGGATAACAAGAGGAAATTGTGAGGGAGTTATATTCACTCACACAGGCTGTACAATATTGAACATACACATTGTTATATATTTAGGAAATGTAATCTGAAATTTAAACGGGTCATTGATTGCAAAACCGATTTTACCTTGTCATAGTTGAATAACGACAGTTCGGTGGGTAAAATGGACATACAGTGAACCTCAAAGTCCATTGACACCTCTTTCCAATCTAAATCTCACAACTTGAAACTGCAGCTTTAAAACGATTGGTTTAGAAAAAGCTGAATTTGTGACGTCACAAATGTAGCATCACCTTTGTCACGCCCCAACATTTACATACAGACCAGCCCTCTGATGTTCTGGCCCAGGATCTCAGACACTAGTTTAGCTGCGCGCTGCTCTGTGTACTTCCACGGGAATTACAAAGGAGAAAGTTTGGAAGTTTTTAAAGGATATTGAAAATGGACCATCGTAAATGCAGTGTTCCTGGCTGTATAGGAAATGCTGACACTTTTCAGAGTCTTCCTAAGGAACCAAACACTCGACGGGCTGTGATCTTTGTCTATGAGAAGATCCCTGTGCAGTTGGTCCCTCAAATACACATTTGCTCGAACCATTTCACCAAGGACAGTTTTGAAAACCTGGGACAATGTATAGCAGGATTTGCTATGAAGCTGTTGCTGAAAAGAGGTGCTGTTCCGACCAAATGTTCATCACAACCGCAAGCTTATGATGTTGTCGCTAACACTGATTAGCAATTCTAACCTATCCTATCCTGCCTGTATCTAGCATCGGTAGAATGTGTGATGATTTTGTTTTTTGGCAATGGGGCTAACGTTAATTAATGTTCCTGACTGTGTTTCATTAAAATAAATAACCTGTGTTGTCATGTAAATCTACAATTCAAAATGCATGTTTGTCCAGATCTATTTTTCAGCAAGATAGCTAGAGCTAACTGAAGCTGAGTTGAATCATGATAGTTTGTTTGCTAAGGTGTAGTGCTAACGTTACCCACCTAAGTCGATCCCGTTTGCTTCGACAACAGAAGTGGAAACAACTAATGTTATCATTTCAAATGATATCTAGTCAATCTGTTGAAAACAGTGTTGTGTAGACACAATAGATTTAATTGTACGTTTTTATTTCAAGTCTCCACCTTCGATGTTTCAGTGAGTGCTGTTGGCCGTGTTGCGTCTTTGCTCTGCAGCTTCACTCGTTCTAAACCAACCAATCAGCGCGCAGCTCATCTACAGGTGCTTGTCATATAATTGGAATATTCTCAATTTATAATGCAGATTTCAATTTACAACAGGACTTGGCACCTGCACACAGTGCCAACCTGGTTTAAGGACCATGGTATCCCTGTTCTTAATTCAAACTCGCCTGACCTTAAAACCATCGAAAATCTATGGGGTATTGTGAAGAGGAAGATGGGGGGGATTTTCCTTAGTTGTCAGTTATAATCATCAACATTTAAAAAAAGAAACATGTGAATATATCAGTCTGTGTGTAATGAATGAATATAATATACACTTTTCACTTTTTGAATGGAATTAGTGAAATAAATCAACTTTTTGATGATATTCTAATAATATGACAAGCACCTGTATATATTCATGAGCATACCATAAAAGGAGAAAACGGCTTGTGTTTTCACAGGGCTATTTCACAGGATGCATCAGGGCTCATAGAACAGCACCCAGGCCATTTTCAGCCCAACCAGTGTAAAATACCCCAAAAACCCAGTCAATCATCCCTTTAACATTGTCGAGTGTTGTCTGCCGTATATTACCGGAGCGAACGCTGCTGCTGTACGCTGTTGCTGCTAACACTGCTGCTGCTAGCTGTGTGCTTTGCTTGCATGTGATATTTTAGGCTGGAATTACTCCGGTGATAACTAAACTCAGCCTGACAATCAGTACACACAGAAATGGAAATGGAACTTCCCATCTAAAAGCCCTCTCTCCATCATTCAGCTAGTCGGCAGTCGAAGTCATGTGGTGACAGGTGATTCCCAGGGTCAAAAAGAAACCTGCGGTAACGGCACTATTTAAAAAAAATCACGTTAAAGTGAGATTGCGTTAACGCGTTATTATTGCGTTAACTTCAACAGCTCTACAAAAAACATATTTCAAAACATAGAAGACAGAGGACTGTTACAAATATCCACAACCCTGCTCTTGGTAGCCTAAAGCATCCCACAGGACTGCAAATCAATCGGAAGACGCGTTCCCTCCTCAGGGCACGATCTGCAAAATTCTGCAGCAGCAATAAATATGCCATTGTGTGGTGTAGTCCTAGTGTGTGGAAAAGGCCTAATTTGGGCCTATAAATATGCAATATGAGTAGGCTAGCTAAATACTTGAAAATATCACTAGAACAGAAGGGCAAATCTTAAGGGGACGGACCCACCTGCAACTGACGCAAGCAAGCACACCCTCACAATTTCCCCAGAAATGGTATGCTCTCTAGTTATTCTCTAGAAATCGAGATCTTAATTAATGAAATAGGAGGAGCATCTGGTGGCCTGGCTAGCATTTATTTGAACGCGATGGAGTAAAACAGTTTTCGATTTACAACAAATGAATTCATTAGCTCAGGGTTTCTTTATCGTAACATGTGTGCAGTTAGGGCTGGGCGATAAATTGATTTAAAAAATATCGAAGTAATGACTTAGATATCGTAAAATTTATGCATTTTCAATAATATCGCTAATGTTGATAGAGAATAATTAGGAACAGCAGTCCATTTATTTTCTGCGATGCAGCAGGAAGTTGCGGAGAAAATATACTAAGCACCTCGAGTGGAATAGCTAATGTTAACCGCGGAAAATGAGTCTTATTGCCGAAAACTGTATCAGCGATAGCCATAGCGAAGGAGCAACTTCCAATGAAGAAATTAAGGGGGGTTCTTCAGTGGTTTGGCTTTTTGAAATCCGACAAAGAGCAGAGCAATGTTCGGTGCAAATTGTGTAGTAAACAAACGGGTGGCTACCAAGTCTGGTAATACGACAAACTGCAAATGTGGACTTCTCGACAGCTCTTCAAACGCCTTTGTAAGCAGAGATTTGTTAAAACGTTTGTTAACCGAGACCGTCGAAAAGTCTATATTTGGTTTCATACTACAACAATACGTGTGAAAATCCAAAAACAAACACGATGAGTCAGGAGCAGACGGCATGTTGTCAACATCTCCAAGGCAACCGCTTGCTAGGTCCGTAAATCGTTTGCGGTATTGATAAAAAGCAAGGTTTTAAAAAGCTTAAGTTACTTGACACCAGGTAAGTGCTCCCTGGCCGCAAACATTTCTCTTACACTTTATGCCGAGCGTAGGGAAAAAGTTGAGGAAGGGACTTACTTTGCTACCCATATCGCCCAGCCCTAGGTGCAGTCAATAGCACTGATTAGCTATTTGGGAAACCAATATACATTGGGGGCAGGCAGATCCCACACCTCGGGCATCACATGACTGAGGGTGGATTTTCTTATCCCTGACCTGTCTGCCACCTCCCAGTTGCAAAGAACTTTTACAGCCTATTTGCTTGACTTTTGTTGGGCATTCCAACACAGAGCCCAAGTCACTCAGTACAGAGATCCAAAAGAATGGCTTTCGGATATCGATTTATCAACCAATCCTCATTGTGAGCCAATAAATCAGCACGATCCCTGAACTCCCGCTCATGTGCAGAGGTACGCAGATTCTCAGGCCATGTGCTTTTTCATAAATCTGAAACTCTTTGTAGAAACACCCGTACACGTTTCTGCACTGATTTTCATGTGTACGCGCCTTCGTACATTTGGCCCCCGGACAGTAGCCTGTTGGTAAGTCGCATTTATGTAGACAGGTCTGTAAAACATACCCTGCTGTTGTAAGTACATGGAGTTACAGACCAGGAAAAAGACATGTTTGTGTGCAACAGTAACAGTATGTGTTAAAGTACAACAGTATCTGTGTGGACGTGTGTGTTTGTGTACGTCCTCTAGTCTTTGAGGGAGAGATTCTAAATGTTTTTGAATAAGAGTCCTCAGTTTAAATGACTTCAGTGCAGCAAATTTAAGAAAAACTAATTGAAATGCATATGACTTTGTACCTATAATATTGTGGTTCACCATTCAGAACGAAAGAAGGAAAGAGAAAAACCTTCACTGTCTCTGGAGGAGGGGATCCCTCACTGAATAGCTCCTCCCAAGGTTTCTTTAATTTGTTCTCCTCTAGTGAGTTTTTCTGGGAGTTTTTCCCGGTCTTCCTTGAGGGTTTAGGTTGGTTGAGGGGCAGTTCTATGGGCGTATGTGAATCCCTCTCATTGCTTGTAAAAAGGGCTATACAAATACATTTTGATTTGAGAAAGGATAACAGATAACAAATTAAAGCGGCACTTACAATGGCAAGGATTTGGAGAGAGGAATCAAAGTTTTGGGAAAAGTGTGTGTGGGTGTGTCTGTGTGCAGAAACCCCAAGAACGTGAACTAAAACCCTGTTGCTCACACAGTCGCAATCCTTTTGAAGTCATGCCTTGCCTCTCTCCAAACAAGGTGTCACGTCTAAAACCAGTCAACCCACAAATTTCCTACCCTGCCACTTTTCCAAAAGCCACTCAGAAAGGCATATACATCTCTGACCGCCAAAGTACAACATTCATTGATAGCTTCGTCTCTGTATTAAACTAACATCCATAATATCCTTCCCTAGCAGGAGTCGCTATCAAAGGTCCCTGGAAAGGTTCTTTGAAGAGAAAATCATGCTCGGATGTAGTAGCTGCATAAGTGGTTGGTGCAGAGTCTTTGAACATCCTTCCCCTCTGATATTGAGTTTGAAGCTTTAAGGAGGGGGTTTATTTAAAAGAGTCCTTTTAAGTGGAAGCTTTATGGGCAGCTGTACACTTGCCATACACTAAGGGGCAGAGTACAAACACTGGTGGTCCTACACGTACACAAACTGTACACACATACTCAAACCCACCCAACCCCACACACATGCACGATGGGAGATAGTATAAGCTCAGACACATTCACATGAGATCGTTTTGTTTCCCTACACTCTTATACTAGATTTGATGGAAATAATCAAAAGATTCAACCATATCCCCTGTCAAATCATAGGTGTGTGTGTGTTTTGAAGTTTATACGAAAAGTGGAGGAGTAGGAGTAGAGACCCCAGAAATTAAACTTTTCTGTGTCTCTCATACTTGTCAGGTCTAGGGTTAAACAGTGAACAGTGCAGTGCAAGGAGAGACAGGCTGTAATAACAGGACAATGCTATGATTGGACCTGGTCTCTGAGATGGGATAGGGGGCCACATTCTGGGCTGGGGCCAAGGGCTGGGGACCTGGGCTGGGAATTTTAGGACTGGGGGCCTGGTACTTGATGTGTGGGCTAAGGGCTGGGGCCCTTGAGATGGGTTTGGCTCTGGTGCTAGGCCCTGGTGCTGAGGCCCTAGAGTAAGGTTTCCAGTGACTGAGGCGGAGGTCTGGGCTGGGACTGGGGCGATCCAAGATCTGGCTGGCTAATCTGGACCCACTGCTCTAACAGCAGAGTGATTCAGTAGCATGTGCACCGCCTGACCTCTCCAGTCTAAACAATGAGCACAGGGAGCTGGAATGGAAAGTCTGTCTCAACTCTCCACCTCACCTTTTAACCGGGAGCAGCATAGTTTTTGTTATTTTTTTAAATATTTTTTTTATTCTCTCCATCGTACTGTGATATAGCCTCGGTATTCGTGGTGTAATCTGTTCTCTTCTCATTCCATGGACTTCTTTCCTTTATTTCTGTCTCTTTTAAATCCAATTGCATTTAACCTCCACCCTACAAATCTACCAAACCATCCTGTCCATACCATTGGTTTGTAAAAAAATAAAAGAAGTCTTCAGCTAAAACTATTTCTTGGAAAAGCCAGGTTCGAGAACATAACAAATATATATTGGGGAACAGCGTTTTGGATATTAATACTAGAGTTATTCGAATAAAATAGCTGTATGTATGTCTGTGTTGTATTGTAGTGGGATTTTGAGGCAATAGGTGCGTTCAACATTGACTGCAGCTGCATGAAACGACCGGCGAGAGTAGCCGCTTGCAGTCGGACATTCTAGCTTCTCGTGGTTTGCTGCGTTGATGTCAGTCATGGTCGATCAAGCGCTGTTTTCTTACGTTACTTTATTTATAATTAAACTTAGTCTTTCCGTTAGTAGAAGAGGTGGCCCAAAACCCTTTCTTCAACAAATGTTTTATTCAATCTAATTGTTTGGTCCGGATTTGAGCATTGGAGAAACTGAAGGTGTCAGAATAATTACAAAACACGCATCAAAGTTGTGTGTGTGAGTCTGGCCAATCATGAAATAGCTGTGTCGTCATTTGAAGCCGTGCAGTTGCTCTTGAGAAAATGCGCTCGGCTACACAGCCGGCAGTTCTCGAATCGATCTCACGGTACTTTGATGGCTACGTCACAGTGACCTAGCCTCGGCGCCGTCTCAAGTCGGACAAATAGCGAGCCGAAAACGACAAGAACAATATTATTTACAGGATACAAGAGTATTTTGCTGCATTGCTGCAAAAGGAACAGACTTTAACCCCCTATTTACACTGGACACGTCTGCGGCGCGCGTCGGAGCTGATTGCGGCTGATCGCGGGCTCTCTAGTCAATAGTGCAGTTCATACCAGACATCCAAGACCTTATTCTATGGCATTAAACGACTGAGAAAATTAAGTATAATAATATTAAGTATATATATATATTAGTGCTTTCAACAGGGCCGGAGTGGGGCCACTTTTCAGCCCGGGAGTTTCAGACCCACGACCGGCCCACTTTTTTTGGTTTACCAAACAGGGCTGGATGCAGCCTGCTTTGACTGGGGGTGCAGTGGACCTTTCGGGGGGGGTATCATAATTACAGAAAGGGATCGTCATTTTTATATTTGATCCCATTTTTGAGACTGCTTAACGATCCTAGTGTTAATCAGGCCAGAGCGTTGTAATCAGAATCAGAATCAGAATCAGAAAGGGATTTATTGGCCATGAAAGTTTGCACAGTCAAGGAATTTGCTTTGGCAGGAAGGTGCATACAATAAACATATAGTATCCTTAAATTTGAATATGTGGACTGTCTATACTAAATATCTATACTATATAACTATACTATCTATACTAAAGTGGAATTATATTTAAAATAAAATATACAATAAAATATAAGTTGCCTAATTTACAATATAAAAATACAAAAAATACAAATATGACAAAAAATACAAATGTACAAGATGCAGTGATGTAGTGCAGAATATTAGAGTCATTAAAGTAAAGTCAATAAGTCAGTGTGAACCCTTGGCCTTGTTGAAGAGGCCAACGCAGAGGGAAGAAACGTTTTTGTCGAGAGGTGGGTCTGAGGACCGCAGCTTCTGCCGGAGGGGAGTGACTGAAACAGGGAGTGTCCAGGGTGGGAGGAGTCGGCCACAATCTTCCTCGCTCGCCTGAGGGTCCTCGAGGTGTTTAGGTCCTCGAGGGTAGGCAGATTGCAGCCAATCACCTTCTCCGCAGTGCGGATGATACGCTGCAGTCTGCTCTTGTCCTTGGCAGTGGCAGCAGCGTACCAGATGGTGATGGAGGAGGTGAGGATGGACTCAATGATGGCTGTGTAGAAGTGCACCATCATTGTCTTTGGCAGGTTGAATTTCTTCAGCTGCCGCAGGAAGTACATCCTCTGTTGTGCTTTCTTTGTGAGGGAGCTGATGTTCAGTTCCCACTTGAGGTCCTGGGAGAGGATAGTGCCCAGGAAGCGGAAGGACTCCACAGTGTTGACTGGGGAGTCACCCAGGGTGATGGGGGTGAGTGGGGCTGTATTCTTCCTGAAGTCCACAACCATCTCCACTGTCTTAAGAGCATTGAGCTCTAGGTTGTTCTGGCTGCACCAGGTCACCAGGTTGGCCGCTTCCCACCTATAATCAGACTCGTCTCCACCAGAGATGAGCCCAATAAGGGTGGTGTCGTCCGCAAACTTCAGGAGTTTGACGGATGGATGACTGGAGGTGCAACTGTTCGTGTACAGGGAGAAGAGCAGAGGAGAAAGGACGCAGCCCTGAGGAGATCCGGTGCTGATGGACCGGGAGTCAGAGACTTGTGTTCCCAGCTTAACGCACTGCTTCCTGTCAGACAGGAAGTCTGTGATCCACCAGCAGGTGGAATCAGGCACGTTCAGCTGGGAGAGCTTGTCCTGAAGCAGGGCGGGGATGATGGTGTTGAAGGCAGAGCTGAAGTCCACAAACAGGATCCTGGCGTAGGATGCTGGGGAGTCCAGGTGCTGTAGGGTGAAGTGGAGGGCCATGTTAACTGCATCGTCCACAGACCTGTTGGCTCTGTAGGCAAACTGCATGGGGTCCAGAAGGGGGTCTGTGATTGATTTGAGGTGTGCCAGCACTAGGCGCTCAAAAGACTTCATTACCACAGAGGTCAGGGCGACAGGTCTGTAGTCATTATGTCCAGTTGGCCTGGGCTTTTTGGGCACAGGGATGATGGTGGAGGCCTTGAGACAGGCTGGCACATGGCATGTCTCCAGGGAGGTGTTAAAGATGTAGGTGAACACCGGAGACAGCTGGTCAGCACAGTTCTTAAGGGTGGCAGGGGAGACAGCGTCCGGCCCAGCTGCTTTGCGTGGGTTCTGCCTCTTGAAAAGTCTGTTTACTTCACCTTCCTGAATGGAGAGTGACGTCACAGAGTTGGTGGGAAGGGGGGGGGGAGGGAAGGGATAGTTCAGGGGATTCCAATTGTCTTTCAAAGCGACAGTAGAACTCGTTCAGGTCGTTGGCCAGGCGTGAGTCGTTAGTGGAGTGGGGGGCTCTGGGCTTGTAGTTGGTGATCTGCCTGAGCCCTCTCCAGACAGAAGCAGAGTCGTTAGCAGAGAACTGACGCTTCAGCCTCTCTGAGTACAGTCGTTTAGCCTCCCTCACAGCCTTGCTAAACCTGTTCTTCGACTCCTTGAATCTGTCCGCGTCCCCACTCCTAAAAGCGTCCTCTTTGTCCAGCCTCAGCCTTCTGAGTTTAGCTGTAAACCAGGGTTTGTCGTTGTTGTAGCTCACCCTGGTGCGTGTTGGTATACAGCAGTCCTCACAGAAGCTGATATATGACGTCACAGCCTCTGTGAGCTCATCCAAACTATTGGAGGCAGTCATGAACATATCCCAGTCAGTGCAGTCCAAGCACGCCCGCAGATCCTCCATAGCCTCACTGGTCCACTGTTTCGATGTCCTCACAACAGGCTTACAGCGCTTTAGCTTCTGCCTGTATGCAGGAATCAGGTGGACCATGACGTGGTCTGAGTGACCCAGTGCTGCACGGGGGACCGCATGGTATGCTTTACTGATTGTAGAGTAGCAGTGATCCAAAGTGTTCCCTTCTCTGGTAGGACATTTGATGAATTGTCTGTACTTGGGGAGTTCTTGAGTGAGATTGCCTTTGTTAAAGTCGCCTAGCACAATAACCAAGGAATCCGGATTTTCATGCTCCACACACAATATCTGGCTAGCGAGCACACGTTGAGCCTCATTGGCGCTAGCCTGAGGCGGCATGTAAACGCCGACCAGTATGAATGAAGCAAACTCACGTGGCGAGTAAAAAGGTTTACAGTTTATAAAAAATGATTCCAGATCAGGAGAACAGTGCTGCAGGATCACTGTCACATCTTCACACCAGCCACTGTTAATAAAAAAACAGATACCACCGCCCTTCGTTTTGCCAGAGAGCAGGGAGTCACGATCCGCTCTCAGCAGTTTGAAACCTGCTAGCTGTAGCGCAGAGTCCGGGATCAGTTCACTCAGCCATGTCTCCGTGAAGCACAAAACGGAAGATGAATGAAAGTCTCTGTTTTTCCACCCCAGTAGCTGAAGTTCGTCCAGTTTGTTGCTCAGCGAACGCACGTTGGAGAGAAATATCCCCGGTAACGCTGTGCGTGTTCCGCGCCTGTGGAGTCGCACCAGGGCTCCGGCACGTTTTCCTCTTCTACGACGCTTCGCTGCTAGCACAAAGCCGAGGGTGGCCTTGACTATAATTCCCACTAATTCTGCCGCTGGAAGCAGAAAAGTGGGAAATAAATCCGCAGGAGTTGTAGACCTAAAGTTTAGCAATGTTTCTCTTGTTAGAGAACCCCGGATATTTTGGCAGAACACTGAATTAACAGACAAAACAAGACAAAACACAGCGCACCGAACCACCGAGGCAGCCATCGTCGGCGCCATCTTGGATCTGAGTCCATTCGGGGCTTAACTGCATCACGGTTAATGCGAGCGCGCATAACATTTTGTGGCCATTATTTGAGCGCAAAATTGTTTTTTTTGCTTTCTGTAAAATAAACAGCTGTTTTTCAATTGGTAAAACCTTGTCAAGTGATGCCATCACTCCGGCCCTGCTGCCATCCATCCTCCCTGACGCGTATCGTTACGGTAGGGCCGCCTGGCCCAGCTATTGGTAGCCTATCTGAGAAAACCTTTTGGAAAAGACGCGCTAGGACCCAACCAACTTTATTTGTGAGGGGAGAACTCCCTCACATGGTACAACCCATGCAGAGGCTGCGGTGTCAGAATACGGAACGTGTGTAGCCTACTTTAAGAGAAGATAGACTATAACGTAACAAATGTCAACAACAAAATATCCTCGACCAGCCCAAAAATTAAGCGGCCCACCGGCCCAAAAGTGAAGCGGCCCACCGGGAACTCGCCAACGCTTAAGTATGACGTGTACAGCTGGTTGCGAGCGTGCACAAGCCTCAGAGCTATGAGCATGGCGAGCCACTGTACTGCGCAAGACCGGACGAGTCGGAAGTTAAAAGATGCCACAGTCTGTTTATCGCTCTTGCTTCCCACTAAGCACTTTCCATAGAAATTAAAAGGGGCGCCATATTTAAAAAGCTCCTTTGGTCTAGTTATATAGGTCTATGCTTCAAACTGAGGAGCTGGGGGTGGGGTCTTGGATTGCACAGACAAAACCAGTCACAAGCTACTAGTTAGCAACACTTAGCATGCACATTTTTACTTTTGAGTCACTTCACATGAAATAAATATCAGCTTAGGCCTATAAACACCCTCATGAACTTTAAATCAATTAAATAACCAGAACATTATTAGCTCCACCTTACCTCATCAATCAGTTATTAATGCAGACTGAAGGGGAAAACTCTGCTAAGCATTGAAGGCATCATCAAAAGGCGCAAAAAATATTATTTTACTAATAAATGTATATCTCCCACAAACCTTTTCACAATTGCTTTGAACAAACCAAAAATTATGAAATCAAATAAACAAGGATTTATAGTAAAATACATATATGTGCTACGCTAGGATCAACCTAGACTTCACATTTGAACTGTGACAGTTGTTAGAATCCCACTCATCGAGATTACCATAGCATAGTTAGAAAATTACTTCACCGCTTTAAGTCAGTGGAGGATCATTTGGAATTATGTGAAATCAAATAAAAAGTTCCTCCGCATATCGCCACCTTAACGTGGTGGAGGAGTTTGAGTTGCTCAGTGATTCTGGGAGCTACATTGTCCTGGGCATTAACCACTGGTAGGGTCAAAACAACTGTTGAGACGGAGTTGCCTAGGGTCAGAGGCGTCGGGCAGGAGAAAAAGCTTATGCCAGGGTGCTGGAAAGGAGGCTCCGACCACTTGTCGAACCTCAGATTCAAAACGAAAAGTGCAGATTCAGTCCGGTACGTGGAACAGTGGACCAGCTCTTTACCTTCGCAAGACTACTGGAGGGGTTCTGGAATTTGGCACAACCAGTCTACATGTGCTTTGTGAACCTGGAGAAGGCATTCGACCAGGTCCCTCTGTGGTTTTTGTGGGGGGTGCTGCGGGAGTATGTGGGGTGCCAGACTCGTTGCAACGGGCTATCCAGTCTCTGTATGCCTGCAGTTACAGCTGGGTGATATATATAAACAAATCATATCTCGATATTGTCAACAAGTTTACGATATTCAAAATATATCTCGATATGTTTGCATTTGCATTTAAATAATAAAAAAACATGATTTTCTTTTGCCTCCTTTAGAAAACAACAAAAACAATTTAGATACAACAGTTATTGTCAAAAGTACAAAAAGTGTAGTGCAAATTTAGCAGTTGCCATAACATGGTACTTGCAACTTGACAAAATGGACGTCACATGGAACAATTCATGCAGAGGTCCTTATGTGACAGGACAAAACAAGAGTGCCTGTGCAAGTGCAATTTCAACACAAGCAACACAAATACCTTTTTTTAAATATTTGATATTCACAATATTTTCAAATTTGACATTGTTGTCAAAATTATTCCGATATTATCGCATATATTATAGCATATTCGATATATCGCCCAGCCCTACCTGCAGTAAGAGCTGTGTTCGTATTCTTTGCATTAAATCAGACACATTCCCGGTGGGTGTTGGCCTCCGCAAGGGCTGCCCTTTATCACCGGTCCTGTCCGTGATTTTCATGGACAGGATATCTAGGCACAGCCGTGGTGTGGAGAACATCAGGTTCGGGGGTCTCGGGATTTCCTTTCTGCTGTTTGCAGATGATGATTTCCAAATTTTGCGGGTGAGAGGGAAGTCTGGGTCAACCTGCTGGGCCTGCTGTCACCGCGACCAGAACCCAAACTCCATCTATCCAAAAGGATGGATGGAAAATAAAAAGTAAAACATGAAATTCCAAACTAACTTTTGCACTAGTTCTCTATATTACCCATGGTTAATCTCATGATGTCGTGGCAGTCCGAAGGACTGAATTAGCGGTAGTTGTGTTCAAAATAGAGCTAACCAGAATGCTATATTTTTGTGGATTTGTAACTTGAAAACTATTGAAATGCAGCCAAAAGACCTATGATTGGATGCATCTGCAATATTAGCAATCGTTCTTGGGGATTATTATGGATATGCTGACGAAACCGACTGCCTCTCTATAATTTGGTGAAATATGGTAGACAAAAGGGTGCGTAAATTGCTAGTTGTTTTGTAACCCTGACTATCCCAATGCACTGACACCAAACTCAGAGCTAGGAATGTTATTGATTTGTCCTTCAGGAAAAAGGGGGCTTAGCGAATGGAAGTGTTTGACTTGTATGTGGGGGTGATTGTCTGTCAACTGTCCTCCTAGCATTCCACTTTGGGGGGACGTTCCCTTAATGAGACACATAAAGGGTCCCCCAGGCCGATTTGGGACTGGTTGTCTACCAGTTGTCTAGAGCAGGAAAAATTAAAGTGTCGTCTCACAGACTGTTCTTTTGGAGAGAGTGCATTCCTTCTGGACTGTGAACTTTAGAACTGTGTGTCTTCACAATGAAGATACCCGCTTCCCTCCTCAAGTGGATCATCAAAGGAATTATCGACACCTACACTCTCTCTATAATGCACACACACATATACACTCACACACTTACAACAACATATTTGTGTGACTACTGATATCCTCGTGCCCTCAGTGACAGAGGAGACATACAGTGCATATGGGAAGCATTCACGACGCTTCACTTTTCCCACATTTTGTTTTTTTACAGCCATATTCCAAAATTGATTTAATTCATTTGTTTCCCTTAAAGTTCTACACACAATAGACACTCAAAAGATTTAGATACTGAGGAATGTAAGTTATTAGGGCTGCTGTGTAAATCAGTGGGACAGGCTGAACCCACTTTAAACAGACTGGGTAGAGGTAGTAATGCCCTAAAGCATGAAACAATTGGTCTGCTGTGTGCAGTGCAGTGTAGGTGTTCGGGGTTTGACCAAGGGCTCCCTCAAACGCTTGTTTGACTTTAACACTGACCTATGACCCTATCTTACCTCCCACAAACACACACTCCCACCCCTTCTCAGTTATCTCGGTAATGCTGATGATTTGAATGTACTATTATGTAGGTACGTATGTGCTCTCTCTCTTTCCAACACTCTTTCTCTGTGCTCCTCAGATGGGATGAACTGCATGAACAAGGATCACGGCTGCGCCCACATCTGCAGAGAGACCCCCAAGGGGGGTGTGGCATGCGAGTGCAGGCCTGGCTTTGAGCTGGCCAAAAACCTCAGAGACTGTACACGTATGTACCCTTCCCAGAGAACCCCACTCTAAGCACACACTCCCCAGTTTGATTTATCAGTGAGTATTGGACAAAGGTACCAGTCTGGTCCTCCCCTCCAGAGCCGAGGTCAGAATCCTTGGCTTTGGAGTGTTCCCTGGTCTGGAAGGGAAGGTGATGGGTTATAGTTACTCTGGGAGAGGTCCCCAGGGCCTCCTAAAATACAAATCATGCGGCCTGTTGAGACAGCTAGAGGCTAAGACGAGAGACAAAGCCAGGGTAAACTAATAACTATTGTAGGCTTTAGAGCCAAATATAAAGGAGTATCCATTTTCAAAACAGAAATTAAGGAGTATCAGTTAGGCTTGGTCTATGTAAACACTTTAGTCTTTTTTAGTTTTGTGGTTTCATGGTTGCTCTATGAGATTTTTGTCCAAGTCTTCAACCTAAAATGCATTTGATATGCAATTTTCCAACCCAAAGCACTTGTTTATTCATTTTTTTTATCATGAGCAGAAACCTTTTTTTCATACAGTAAGGATGTTTTAAAACAATTTTATTAATCCTATTCATTCCTCACCCTGAACGCCTCAAGCCATGGAATTTCAATCGGTGCAGGGTTCCAGAGGGGGAAATAAAACTGCTTTATTAGTTGAACTTTTATTTGGCAAACACATTTTGTCCTGCTTAGAGTGTAAAATTGTGAAATCCTTAAAGCTGTTAAATGTGTCCCTCTATGGATTGAAAGGATTTGGTAGCTACTACATCACCCGAGAGGTTCATTTGTGGTAAATGCTTGCTAGCAAAGAGTTTACATGGGTGGGGTTGGGGGAAAAGGGGTTTGAGGTGGGATGGGGAGTTGTTTGGGTTGAGGTGCAGCTGTAAACACACGATGAAGAGACTAGCTGAGAGCTGCTTGGTGGCTAGCAAACTGGCTAGTAAAAGGGCTAACGAACGAGCTAGTAAATAGGCCAGCGGTGGAAGGGCTGTGTGATTTTATAATCTACCGTCTTGTTTAAAGAGGAACAGGACCAGCTCTGTCCGTCTCCAGATGAAACACACACCTCTCCAGACTCCCCTCGCCTCCTCCCTCGCTTTCTCTCTATTCTCAGGACATGCTCATAAACGTCAAAGAATGACACGTTAACAGATTTCAGTTGTCCTGATTAAACTCCCGTAGACATACTGCATAGGAGCTTCCCCACTCTCTCTCTCCCACCGCCCCTCTCACTTTTGTTCTCTCTCTCTCTCTCAAATCTATTTTTTTATCTACTTACCTCTCTCTCCGTCTATCTCCGTTTCTGCTCTCTTTTTCTCTTCCTCACTCTGTCCCTCTTTCCCTCCCTCTGTCCCAGGGCCAGCTCAGTGTCTGGTGAAGCCATTTCACCAGATGCTGTCATGTGTAGAAACAAAGTGAGCCCAGTGCAAGCCTAGTTCCAGTCAGCATGGCCTGCTGGCTACTTTATTACCCCACATTAGGGATGCCCCCTAGAGGCATCCTCTGTTATATTTGGGGGTGGGGGCTGCCACTTGATATCTGAGGTAGTGGCAGACAGTGAATTCATTTCTGCTTAGCCTTCTGAAAACAGCATTCCAAGTGATTTGTGTATTTGAGGCCTAGCATGTGGGTGTGTATGTGGGCAGTGTGTGTGTCGGGGGGGGTGGTCATGTATAGTAACCCTCCCTCGTTGTCCTCATATGTTTCCAGTGACGTGCAACTATGGAAACGGGGGGTGTCAGCACACGTGTGATGAAACGGATGTGGGGCCGGTATGTGGCTGTCATCAGAAGTACGCCCTGCACTCAGACAGCAAGACCTGCATTGGTGAGTGACAACTAAACACTCATACACACACTGCTTTCCTGGTCAGGTTGAATGCCCCCGATGTATATGATATTCTTTATATTTACATTATACTCTTTGGATTCACATCAACACAATGAATGTACTGGGATTCACATGAACGTGCGCTCACATACACAAGGATTACAAGCTTTTGCTAAAATCTCCAGTCCAGTCGTTAATTTGACCCTCTGTTTAACAGTACAAGTATAAGACGAGGTAAACAGGCAGAACATTGTAGAGCTTTCTGTTTGTGCCTGTGTATGTGTGAGAGGAAAAGAGAGAGGAACCATGACAGAGTTGTTCTTCTCCTCCAGCAGTCTTTCTCTCCCCTGCCCTGGCCCCAGCTTCTTGCAACACTTACAACAAAGGAGGGAGAGAGATATAGATGGGGATGGAAAGTAATTGAGCTTCTGACACACAGAAAAAGAGAGAGTGCACGACAGACCATTGGAGAGAATTAAATGGAGTGGAGAGAACAGACAAGAATAATACCATTCCATTAGTACCAAAACAATGTGCATTGTTTCTTGACACACATAGCAATACACATTTTTGCCAGATCGTTCACTCAGTGTACAGATTTATGGGACAAAAATGACTAGGTATGAACACTGGATGAAGTAGTTCTTGCAATGACATGTCAATATATATTGTGTCATTATTTAAAATAATTATATGTATTAAAAAACACTCATAACTCTCTGCCTCTGTCACACACACTCCGATACTCAAGTGTCAGAGTACTTTTTGGAGTGATGGCGTGTTATTGCCCAGGGATTAAGTTCCGTATTGTGTGAGAGCATTAGTGAGAGCCATAGGGTGATGGAAACATTTACAAGGTGTCGATGATATGGCCGTTTTGCTAAATGGGAAACTTTAACACACGCCTTTCAATAGAGCTTTAATGTCCTCAGGCGATGGGTCCATATACAGAGGAGAACCAGGACCCAGTTCTATTTCCACAAAGTTTTACACCAAGAAGTTTTGTGTATGTGTGCATCAGTGTTTGTGTATCCCTTTAAAGTGAAAGTGAATTACAGACTTATCTGCAACCCCCGCCGACAAGTTTATTATCACACTGGGAAGCAAATTGGAAGCCAAACGATGGCAGACAAATATGCAGTTATCATCAGCATGTGAATTTTTATCCTTTTTTTCATTTATTTATTTTTCTATATGTTTCAGCCTGCCATCCATCATTTTGTCATCCAAGAATGTTCCAGATAGTTCCAGTTTTTGCGAGGAGAGAAGGATGACTCCCAGCTAGAGGTCAGTTAGTCAGTAATTCAGTCAGTCTACTAGTGAGCCAATTCATCTGCCAGTCTATCAACCAGTTATTTAGCCAGACAGTTAGTCAACAAACAGGCAGTCAACCAGCCAGTCAGTCTGGCCGTTAGGTTACCTGTCCAATTGACAGCCTGGTCAGATGTTCTCATGCAAGTGAAAGCCACTGACAGGCAGAAGGGACAGACGTTACAGATGAATCATCATGTGCACACAAGCCAACGAGGAGGTGGCCACCGGCACAGTCAAAAGGAACACCAGCGTGCTAACGTGCTACATGCTCACAGTCAGGCTAAGGTCGCACAAAGCACAGGTGTGCTACTCCAATAACACTCAGTCTATCTAATCTAGCTCTGAAGTTGTACATGCTGTGGTGCACTTTTGTAACCACAACAGGGTATTTCAAGACGTGTAAGAACTGGAATTATATATATTTTGTTACACACTTCTTTTGAATGAATTACAGGTACACACACATTCTGTGATACACTTGTTTTTTCATTCACATGTGCTGTCCTTCCTGCTATGCTGGAACACTGGAGAACACTGGAGAACTCTCTCTCTCTCTCGTCTGCCTATCTAACCTTTTGTCTCCTCTTTCTCTCTCGTTCTCTCTCTCCCCTGTGGACTGTATTCCTGCTGTGCTAGAACACTGGAGACTCTCTTTCATCTCTGTCTCCTATCAATAGAAAATAGTAATGTCACAATCATCAGCAGAAATTTTCTCTAACAGGTCTGCCTTCAGTTGTGCTCCTAACTCTTTGCCTTCCAGCCAATCCAGAAAATGAGAACAAACTCGATGACTAAGAAGAGGACTGCTCCATGTAGAGTGAAAGCAAACGTGAACCCTCCTCTCTTTCCCCTTCTGTCTCGTCACTCTTTCCCTCCCTCTCTCTTTCTCTGGTAGTGAGAGAGAAGGCCTATATTTTTCCAAGTCTCCTAAATGTCGTCCCAACCATCTTTGACTGGCTGCTCCTTCTCTCCCCCCCCCTTCTTCCTTCTCTTCTTCCTTCTCTAGTCCTCCTCCTGCTTTCTGGTGATAGTTACTGATTGCCTGTCTTGTCTTGAGCATCCATGTTCAAAATTGTGTTCCCAAACTAAAGTTTAAGAGTTATTTGAGGTGCATGAGTAGTTGTACTTGAGGGAAAGAGAAAAGGGAGAAACAAAAATGTTCACGATGAGTCAGTTTGGGGGTTGGGCGGGCTGAGGGCGCAGGGTAGGAACAGACATCTCAATTGCAGTCTGATCTGACATAGAGCTCCCAAAAACCTCCCCTACTCCACCACCTCCTGCTCTTCCCTTCCTTCCTTGCCGAAAAGAAAAACCGATACTGCCACAGAAAAAAAAATCCGTTTTTGTGCAACCCCTCCAGACCACAACAAAACAATCAACATCTTGAAACCACACAGACCTGGCAGTCACCTCTCACCCCCGCACAAGCACCAAATTCCTCACAAGCATCTGATCCACCTCAACAATTCATCCCTTTCTCCGTAACTGCCCAGCCCAGAGACATCCGATGTGTAGCCCAGGCCATATTCAATAAAAGTCGATTGCCTGTTTCGTGGCCCCCTCCCCACCCCTGACGCATGCCTTTTTCTTTAATGTGTCTGCTGTTCATCCTCATCAAATCTTTGTCGCTAATCAAAAGTCCTCCGTCTGTTTGTCCATCTGGCCGGCTGCATGGTAGAGTCTACTCTGCGTTTATTATTTGTTTATAATTTTTTTCATTTGTCATTGTAACAGTTTTGAATTTATACCCGTGAATTCAAGTCTATCTTAATTGCAACCTCTGTCTTTCTGCTCTAAATAGTGTTGTTGACACGTATACAAGTAATAGTGTTTTATAGATCAGCTTCCTTACCCCATCCTTTCCAAGTTGCCCTCCAGTCCTTTATGGTCCTGGAGACCCCTTCCTGACCTAGTCTTACTCAACCTCCCTCCGTAGACATGCACTTAATCTCTCCTCTCTCTCCTGCTCTCTCTCCCTCTCTCTATCTCTAGCAAACACTTAAGTATACTCAGTTCCTTCTATTCGAGCTTGCGGACAGACGTGGGCTCAAGCACACATGCAGATGAAGACTCACACACACAAACAGACACACACAACCCCTAACCGTTAGCCAAGGATCATAAAGCCTCTTTTCGTCCGTGAGGGTACTTCAGTAAGTCCCCTGCTTTGTCCACCAATCCTCAACAAACAAACTGCCTCAGAGAGAGGTGGGTGGGGTTCAGGCGGGAGACGGGTTGGGGGGTAGAGGGGTGGCTGAAATGGGCCAAACGAGGATGATGGAAGGAATTTAATTAATACCTCCAACCCCCTGCCCGCTCCTTACGAGGACTCTGTACATCAAACACGATTCTAGGACCCATTGTACTGAGTGGCAGTGCCCTACCCCTGCTCCCCCCATTCATAGAAGTATGCTCATTCAGAACCTTACTCACCCCTCACCCCTGTCTGTCCCAGTAAAAGACACCTTATCTTCCCAGATATCCAGGCTCAAGGCCTATCCCGAGCACACCCGTCGCGCCTGTCCTCCTACCGCTCCTCCCTCCTTACCCCCCTCTTCTCACACTCTGCCCCTGCTACCGCTGCCCAACAGCTGTGAATCTGCATGCCACTCTAACTGTGCCCCCCTTCCCACCGCCCGACCTTCCTCCAAACCTTCCCCCTGCGCACCTTCGGCTTGGGAACGTGTTTTCCAGTGTTGACTGTTACAGACAGTTGATGTGTTCCATAGACAAACAGGCAACCAGCACTGCCCCCAGAATACCTCCTCTATTCTGCATGTCCTCTCATTCGCCCCCCCCCACCCATTCCTCCCATTGTGGACAATGATGGTTTTCCCTTCTCCTTTTCTCTTTCTGTTGTCCTCCTGTCTTCTTTTAATCTCTTCATCCCACTTTGTCCCTCAGTCTTCCCTTCGTTCTGGCATCAGTCTAATCTGGACAGCCTTGTCCTTTCTCTCCTAGTTTTGCTTTCCCTCATTGTCACTCCTCCTGCTTCTCTTCACCCTTCTGTTCTCATCCTCATCCACTCTCTCTCTTTTGTCCTACCCCCACCACATCCCACCCAACCGCCACCACACCCCTCCAACCTACCCCTTCTTTCCACTGTACCTCAGTACCAACACACCCCTCCACCCTACCCCCTTTACACCACACCCCCACAACACCCCTCCATTCTAATCTCATCACACTACACCCTACTCTGACCACACCCCTCCACCCTAGCCCCACAACACCCCTCCACCCTACCCCCATTACACCCCTCCACACTAAACCTATCACACACCTCCGCCCTACCACCTTCACACCCCTCCACCCTACCCCAACCCCCACCACCCCCATTCACGATACCCCCTTCACACCCCACTCTACCCCCTCCATCCTACCCACTTTACATTCCTGCACCCTCCACCCACTAAACCCCTCATCCCCTATACCTTTCACCTCCATCCCACACCCATTCACAGTACCTTTTGCACACCCCACCCTGTCCCCTCCACCCAACCCCCTTCACATTCCTCCATCCTACACCCACCACACCCATTCACCCTATCTATTTCACACCCCACCCTACCTCTTCCACACACATCCCCACTCACATCACACCCCTCCACCCAACCCCCTTTCACATTTCTGCAGCTTGTCTTGAACTCTTTTTGCTAATCTTCTGTCCTCCTCCTATTCTTCTTTCTCCCCTGTCCTGTACTCTTGTGCTGTTGTGAGGGAATCATTGCTGACACTGTGTGGCCGTTTGGTATGGAAGACAGAAACAGCACCGGTGGCAACAAACAACAAACTTCTAAACTCCCCACTCCCCACCACGACTAATTATTATAATTGTGTATTGAATTATTTCGTTTTTAATACCCCCCCACTGACCTTCACCATCCACAATCCTCATCCTCCCACAGCTAAAGTCTGATACTGATTTTTAATTTTGTTTTTTGGGTTGGGGAGATTAACACTCTAACAGGGATTTTGACGCTTCTTCATGGCTTCTTGCTTCTTGGCTTTGGTTTTTACTCATACGCCAAGAGGTGTGGGCAGGGGCCTGAGGCCGGGCGATTGGACATTGGGCTTCTCATTAACCTTACTGCTCACTGTTTGTCCCCTTGTCACTTGTGTTTTAGAGAGAGATGAGGCTGCAATTGAGAGCTCTGAGTTCAATGCCACGTCAGTAGCTGATGTGGACAAGCGGGTGAAACGGCGGCTACTTATGGGTAACTCTTTTCTTCCTCTTTCTATGTGTTGCCATGGCGCTTGTGCTTGTATCCCCCCCCCTTTCCTCTATCTCTTTTTTGATGTAGTTTGATTTAGTATTTTTAAATGTACACATTTTTTTTTATGATCCATTTGATTTACCAACATGGTCAACCACTAAGCTTATCATTTTTATATAGGCTAAAATATAGTGAAAATACAAACTGAAACACTGATTGCTGCACTCCTTCCAGCTCCCTTTATCTAAAGTATATCTCGTGCTCTAGGTTTCTACTAAGAACTAACAGTTGGTTTCCTGGTTAGATAAGGCTTCAAAGATAGGACAGACACTCCTTAAATACATAAAAAATAAAATATGGGACAAGGTCAAGGAACTTAAATGACTTGATGACACATATTACTATTTGATGTAAACATTTATTGTGCACGTCCACTCATATAGACTACCGTATTTTTCGGAAATAAAGCCGCGGCTTGTACCACAATTTTACAGTTTTCTTGTGGTTGTATGGATTATATTTCGAAGTGGTTTATATCCCGGTTTTCGAACAAAAAAGGTGGCTTCTTCCCAAGATCTCTACAGACCGTGCAGCTAATTTAATGCTCAACACTTGAACTGGGCTTATTACTTGAAAGATGAATTATTTACTGTGTCGTCTCAGTTACACGATCAGGGCTTGGAAATACAGTGACTTGCTAAAGTAGGCAAATGGCTATTAGAACATAACATTTCATAATAATTTCTGTAAATCAAACAGCTGCAAGACACAGTGAAATGTTATATACAGCTAGCAAACTAACGTTAGCTAGCATCGTAGTAGTAGTGTATTGCATGCCGCAATTGCAATCACATCGACGAGGCAAAATCCCTCATTTTTGGAATCCCTGCCGGACGCATTTTTTAGGCCTCAAAAAGAGTCCGGGTAAAAGAGGACGTCTGGTCACCCTACTGTAAGATCGCCTATACTCGTGCATTGCTTGGAAACTTGGAATCATTGTACCCGTATCGAGTGCGGCATATATTCCAGTGCGGTTTATACTCAAATTTAAAAACACAAAGCTTCCATTCTTGTGGGGTGCAGTTTATAGAAAATGCGGTTTATTTTCCGAAAAAGACGGTAATGCGGTAAAAGGTTTTGGTTGAATCAATAGTGATCTGAATATAGCTAAATGTTGAACATGCAGTCATTCCATGAGGTATCCCGTCTGGCTTACCCTACTTCCCTTCCATTCAAACCCAAACCTTTCTTTAAACATGTCTCCAGGTTTACCCTACAAGAGGAGGAAATCCAGATCGGTTCTATATTTTGCTGTGATTAGGGCAATTGTTCAAGGAGGGCAACCAGTATTTGTTGTCCAGACTTTCATAGTGAAGTATTTTATGGGCCCTTGTTCAATAAAATCTCTCATTTGTGTGTCCTTGCCTGACCTTAACTGTGTCTCCCTGGAGTCTATCTCAGTGAGAAACACATATCATCATAATAACATCTTATCAAAACCGCTATATGCCATGCAGGAAGCATTTTTAGGCTCCAGTTACCTGAAGAGTTAATAGTCTAATTTACAAAGACCCTTCCATCAACAGACAGCAAGTCATTTGAACGGGTCAAATAATTAGACCATTACTCTTTTTTTTAACACTTGCTGTGCAGTATGTCTCTGAGTAACCACTAACCAGACTAACCGCTAAAATCATACTAAAACTGGTGACACCCCAACCCCCCTAATTCCAGACTAAACCCTTTTAAAGATGGGAGCTTAAAGCAGCCCTATTTTGCTGGGTCTCATCCACCGCTCCTCTTCTATTTATACCGTTTGTTAACTTTGCAGTTAACAGGCTCAGTTATAGCCAAGAATGTCTAATATGGGGAGAACTGCCACTCTCTGAAAACCTCAGGCTTCTGAACTGGTTGCAGTTCCACTCTAGTTCCATATGAGGGCGCACACGGGCGAGTGCAGAATGAATGGAGGTCTACGGAGCTATACCCCTTAAAATCCACTTTTCTCAGGATAAAATTATTTGTCTAGCAATTTGAATGTTGAACTCGAAAGGGGAGGCACAAAAAATACACACTGTGCTGGGTGTCCTTTTTGTTCTAAAAAGCCTTTTAAAATGTCAATGACGTCATACACATTGTACGGCCAGAGATAATGCTTTACGGCAAACTCTAAGTTCCTTTTTTCTCTCGAGGCATCGACAACACAGCTCACAGGTTAGGCTCTCCCTGTCAATACACGTGCTAGAAAGAGTTTTGGCTTGCTAATGTTGTTGCTAATGTTGCTAATGCTCTGACATTCTGGTTCCGCTTCGGATGCCATCAAGCGGGATCTCTAGTCGTAGCCAGTCCTTGACTAACCAATCAGCATTCATTAGCAGAATGCTAGTGTGTTATGGGCAACAACGACTCACCCTGTAAGAAAGAAATACATAATTTCTCGTTCATTCAACTTTCGAACTATAATACATGTTGAATTTGCAAAAACTACAATCAAATCTGAGATTACTCAACGACAATTAGGCGAAAGAGACAAATGTAGCCGTCTAGCTCCATAGACTCCCAGTCATTTAGCATTCGCCCCCCGATCACCCCGGTGGAACTCTGGTGGAACTGCAACCAAATTCGGTACAATGGGGCTTAATGGGGAGTGGACAGGCTCTCCGTAGACAGGCTCTGGTTATAGCTACAGACTCTGTGACAGGCTCAGTGATATATTCAGTAACAGGCTCAGAAACAGTAACATGCATTTTCCGTAACAGTAATAGGCTCAATAACAGACCCATTAACAGGCTCAAAAACAGGCTCAGTAACAGACTCAGTAACAGGCTCAGTAATACTCTCAGTACCAGGGTCAGTAACAAGTTAAGTAACAGGCTCAGTAACAGGCTCAATAACAGACTCAGGTACAGTGATAGGCTTGTTATATACTCAGTTCTTAATCCACATTAATCTACCGTATGTATGTATGTTACAAGATCCAGCCAGTCCCTCAATCAACTAGTGTACACTTTTTTACAACCGTACTGCACCCTTTATTTTTTAACCATTATTTATGAATGTTATCCCATTGAGGGGAAAAAAACTATTTTGCAAGGGAATCTTCTGTACACCTTTTACTACAGTGATGTAGAGTACGGGACTGTATTTGTGTATTTGTGTGTGTGTGTGTGTGTGTTTGGCAAGTCCTCTCCTTACAGGTGCTGATCTCACCCCAACAGGTTTCCACTTTTGGCCAGTGAAGCAGAAGGGGGGTGATGGGGGGAGGGGGGGGGGTTATGTAGGTAATAAATGTAATCCTCCTCCTTTCTCCTCAACCTGTTATCAGTTCCCATTATTTTCTCTTTGATCTCATTTTCCATAATTGACTTACTTCCATCTCTTTCTCTCTCTCTTACTTCAACCCTGCCTGACCCAGACTCTGTTCCTCTCAGACAAGGTTCCCGTGATGCTCCTCATCTCACACACTTACCTCCATGTTTGCTGCTGTGTACGTTCCCATCGCACATGTCTGTGTTATACAGTGTACCATGATGTGTGTGGGTGTTTAATCCACTCCCTTTGAATGCAAAGCTTGGCAGATGTCAGAGTACCGTACCTGTGAATGAATCTTTCTGTAGGTGTGTGTTTGTGTGTCTATCCTTCTGCATGTATGTGTTTGTGTGTGTCAGTCTTTCTGTATGTGCGTGTGTACATATTTCTGTATGCCGTATGTGTGTGTATGTATTTGTGTGCCTGTGTTGTGGCTCACCTCACTCAGGCCTCAGGGTAGGGTGGTCCTCCTGCAGCAGTCTTCTGTCATGGCCGGAGCAGCAGCGTCGTGTTATATTTGACACTGCACTCCATGCTTCTCTGAGACACACACATGTGTACACACCACGCAGAAGGATAGACACACAGCGTTTGTTGTCTCCACGCTTCTGCTGCAGTTCACTCTGAAGGCACGGCCCATTGGACAGCACCAGACTCAGGCTGATTAAGATAGCTCAGGTGGCAATTGAATATATCATGAAAAACATGAAAATACAATAGGAAAAGACAGATGGAGTGGTTAATATAGAAGGTCAATATTGTTATTATTGATTGATGTCAATAGAATCAGTCAATAGAAATGAAGGTATTGAGGGCTGAGTCCCAGCTTATCAAAGCCACCATGTGCAGGACATATGGGGGGAAGGTGTGAAAGGCAAAGGTGGCAACGTACCTACCTCGCCTGAGGAGTCCAAATAAACCTGTTACCCAGGGAAAGATGTGGCCGACGGGAGAGAGTGAAGGTCTGTATGTGTGTTGTGTGTGTGCGTTTGTGTGCGTCAGAGCAGATTGCGTCATCTCCAGCTGGGGCCTTGCCTGACAGCTGATGTAGGTACCGCAGAGAGAAGGAGCTGCCGAAAGACTATTGTGCCCCGCTTACTCAGCTATCAGACTTCACTGAGCTTGGTAGGACTTGGCATGAATAAACTTAATTAAGCACACATTTCCCCCTTCTCATCAGACACTAATCAATAGAACATGTGTCTTCTGCTCATGGTAGTGTGTATATGCTGGGCCAGATTTACGGTTGGAGGAGTGTGAGCAGATGTGTGTGTGTGGGGACCAGAAGTCACCTCAAGAATCGTAAAACAATGACAATTTGATATTGTGGGGACATTGTTATGGGCCTCACAAGTTCAAGTGCTACTTCCAGGGGTTTAAGGTTTCTTAGGGTTAGAAATTACATTAAGGGTTGGGGTTAGGAGTTAGGGATTGTTTTAGGAGCTATGGTTAGGGTTGAAGTTAGGATTTGGGGTTAAGGTTTAGGAAAAACTGGATTTTGGAATAGGGATGAATAGTGAGTCCCACAAGAAAAGTAATACGAACTGTGTATGTTTGTAAACCCTCTCGTTTATCTGTCTGTCTCTATGATATCTCTATTCTTCTTCCTAACTGTCAGAGCCACGGTGAAGTCTTAGAGGAAATAATGTGTGTGTTTTGTGCATGTGATGAATGTGCTTGAGTGCGTGCATATGTGTGCTGGAAAGACAGATATTTTAGGGAGAAGAGGGGGTGCTGCAGTTAGAGAGCAACTAAAACGATGACTCAAGTCATTATTGTACACAAATGTATTTTTCCTAAAACACACCTCTCTACCAGGAAATACTGTGTTGAATTTGGTCTTATAGTTTCAGAATATGGAGTGAAAACTAGGGTACCATAATAGGTTATGTTACACTTTACTGGGTCAAATTATGGTTATGCGTTAGGTCAGTAATTGCTTTCTTGCTTAATTCTATACCACAGTGGTCCATAGTCAATGATTTGGGCTTTCAATTATTCCTTACTCTGCCTAGGTTAGAGAGAGGCTCCTTGTCATGGACACACACACACCAAAGAAGTGGTAGAAGGGATGAAGAGATGTAAATATGTGAATGGGGCTGGAGGGGGCAAAGGAGGGGTCTGCTGTGAAGAGGTGTGTGTGTGTATGGGGTGGGGGTAGCGGGGAGGTATGTCCACATCAATCAGTGTGTGTATGTGTCACGTTGGCATGTCTGGGTTCCTGTGCTTGGGCCTGGCCTAGGGGGCTAGAGCGTGGAGGAGGGGGGCGCAAGGCAGGACTGTACTCACACAGGTCTAATGATAGGGCCCTCCAGGATCTCTATAAATCACTGTGATCCATTACCCCAGCCCTCATACACACACACACTTTGCAAAGCACATACATATTATACACAATGTGTACACGCGTTGTTAAGGCACAGTGAAATGTAGGCAGCAATCCATTGTCTTACCCTACAGCACTTATCAGATAAGTTCCCTGGAAGATGGAGTTCCTTTCCTTCCAAACATCTTCTATTGCCCCCATTTCTTTAGTCTAAGAGCAAACGTAACGTCTTTAAAACCTCATTAGATCCTCATTTTAATCATCTCAATGTGAGCAATTATTAGATTGCGACTTCAATGTCGGTTTTGGTTTGCTCACTAGCCTTTTTTTAGCAACCGGGTGTCCATGCTGCATAGTAGGCCATTTTATCCACCCTAACAGCAGCAGGCCGCTTGGCTAGATGGTATCCATGCTGCCTGGCTAGATGGTGTCCATGCTGCCTGGCTAGATGGTATCCATGCTGCCTGGCTAGATGGTATCCATGCTGCCTGGCTAGATGGTATCCATGCTGCCTGGCTAGATGGTGTCCATGCTGCCTGGCTAGATGGTATCCATGCTGCCTGGCTAGATGGTATCCATGCTGCCTGGCTAGATGGTATCCATGCTGCCTGGCTAGATGGTATCCATGCTGCCTGGCTAGATGGTATCCATGCTGCCTGGCTAGATGGTGTCCATGCTGCCTGGCTAGATGGTGTCCATGCTGCCTGGCTAGATGGTATCTATGCTCCCTGGCTAGATGATATCTATGCTCCCTGGCTAGATGGTATCTATGCTCCCTGGCTAGATGATATCTATGCTCCCTGGCTAGATGGTATCTATGCTCCCTGGCTAGATGATATCCATGCTGCCTGGCTAGATGGTCCAAGACTGCATTCTCCAAACAGCAAGATGTTCTAGGAGGTAGTGGAGCCGGACATGTCAAGTAGGTCTGTAGGTTCTAATCCCCCTTCTCCACTCACCTCAACGCCGTGCTGAACCCCTCTGCAGAGGTGCCAGGAAGTATTATATCTTCCTGGTATTATTCTCAGGTTAGTTCACCTGTGTTTATTTAAATTAGGCAATTTTTGACATACAAACCCTTTTTGAATGTTTTTGTTGTTATTGCATGTTCTGCTTTATTAGAGAGAGACAGGAAAGACTGGGAGACTGGGATGACATTTAGGAAATAGCCCGGGCAAGAATTGAACCTATGTGGAACACCAGACAAATCTTTGCTTGGCGTAAACTTAAGGTTAAACTGAACCTTATAAGGATATAGTCTTATGTGTCAGGTTTCGCCCCACTCAGCACTACTTGTAGTCTATTGGAGATCTTGGAGCCAGGCTTTACTATGACAACAGTAGGCTGCGCAGGTGAGATTCAGTCACTGTTTGGAGTTGTTTGCTCAGGGATTAGTTAGGGCGATTTTCACAAGTCTGTGCAAACCTTATCAGTGCCACGTGCAAGAAAGATTTTATAAGGGGGGAGAAAAAAAACACAGTTGCTGTTTCAAGCCCTACATAAAAAAAAATCAGACTGCAGTTTTCTCTTTACTTACCCTAACCTTTCCATTATTGACCAAATGTTTTCTTGCCGTGTTTTGGAAACTGGGCTACATTTGCTGCAAAATCTATTGATCAAATCAACCTTATTTGTTTGTTTAATTTTTAAATACATTTTTTCTTATTAGTTATGCTCAAAGAATCCTCTATGTTTATGACCTGTCTGTAATTTACTGTAAACTGTATCTGAACTCTCTTTTTAAACAATCTGTCACTGTACAAGGATTCTCATGGTGGTTTGAAAATGCTTCATACACACAGACATCCTCCTTGTGTGTGTTTTGTATTCCCTCTATGCATGTAGCCCTCTCTCAACCCAACTCATCTCCCCTGTCTTTTGTCTCTTTCTTGGTTCAGGCAGTACACACTGCTCCTTAGATTTGCATCACGTTAGTGGGTAAGCATCAATGTGTTAACGGGCCTCCCCTCCCCATCCCTACCTCATCCCGCCCCTCCCCCTCTTTTTCTGTCCATTGCTTGCTCTCCCTCTCCCGCCATCCCTTTACCTAGAAACCTGTGCAGTGAACAACGGTGGCTGCGACCGGACGTGTAAGGACACCGCCACAGGGGTGCGCTGTAGCTGCCCTGTCGGATTCACCCTGCAACCCGACGGCAAGACCTGCAAAGGTCAGTGACAGTGTGTTTATGTTTGGGTGGGTCAGTGTGTTTCATTTGACGTGTCGTGCTGTTTGAAAAAGCTGTCGTCGCAGGATACAGTATTGGAGCTTAGACAGGTGAAAGAACAGCACTGGATGGTGAACTGTTTGCGTTGTGATATATAGAACTATTGTAGGGTCACACGGTCAGGGGCTGGTGCTCGTTGACAGAGGCATTTAACGGAGGCTGTCCGTTATCAGAGGCCAGAATGAGAGCCTTCTGAAAGATTGGAAGCCAAGACAAACATCATGGCCCGCCTCACTTCCTCTGGCATGAGGAATTAGTGGTCTGTAGCAGTTGTTGCTCTACCTTTCCCTTTCCAGATTTCTTACTGGTGACGTCCGAGACTGTGGCTGTGCTGCCACCCCTGTAAACAGATAAGATTTGCCTGTGGCTTTGCTGTAAACAAACTCACGTGGCACTGAATCTCTCTGACCCCAGGATCTTTCCAGTTGAAAACTGGACAGGGTAGACAAGCAAACCTATCAGAAAAATAATAAAATAATTTGGATCTCAATTGGCTGAAGTTTCCACCTTTGCCCTTTGTATAGTTGCTGAAGTCAAGGTAGATAACTCAGCGTGTTGAAATACACCTGCCGCTGGACCTCTATGACAATGGGAAACGGAATCAGATTGCGTAGGCTAGAGAGTTACTCATTTGGATCTTCTCAATCATATTTGAATGGCTTCTTGGGGGTGAAAGTGACCACCAAGGTCAACTTCACATGTCACAGACGTGTTCAAGTAAGGACTACACATTGTCATGGTAACAAGGTATGGGTCACGCAAACATTGAAACTGAAACTGTATGTCTGGGTCAAGTTCTCTGAGTGCAATTCTATCATTGTGCGTTGTTTTGTATGTACCCATGCACTCATTGTTGTGTGTGTGTATGTGTGTGTGAGTGTGTGAATCTGGCGTCACAGTTTGAGAATGTGACATGTAAGTGTGTGAAATACTGTCTATGCCCAGCATGCAAACTTTGAACTGTTTGAACAGTGAGGCCCACGTTGGTACTCTGTCTCTCACTCAGACCAATACATGTGTGTATGCTTGCACATAAATGCAAGCATACACACACACACAGACTGAGATAGTGCCACCTGGCTACACGTTAGAGAAACACATTGCAGAGTCTCACACAGTATGTATATATATGTACCAGACTGTGTCTATGAGTATAACACTAGTAGCAATATACCAGTGTAGAAACATGAATGTTAATGCATGTTATCCAAGCCCACCGGCTTTCCGGCTCTTGGCTGTCATTCTGTTGCCTCAGACCTACTGTCCGTCTATATATCCTGTCTGTCCATACGTTCGATGGTAAGCTACCATTGCAGTTTGAAGGATTTTCACCCTGTCTGTCTGTCTGTATGTTGATTTGTGGCCCATCTGACAGCCCCACGTTTATGGTGCAGAATAATGAAAAAATCTTTGTGAAGGGGGCGGAGGTGGGGAGAGGGTAGAGCTGAACGGAGAAGATGGATAGGGCCACAGTCTGGTTGTGTCCCGCCCAGATAATTTAGCTAAGGCAAGCCCCTGGGCTCCATAAATCCCACCTGATGGGCCTGATGTGGGCCGAGGGACATCTATCACTCTCCATCACCTGGGTACCTTGACAGGACAACATACTGCCACGCCATTTGCTAGTGGTAGGCATGCACTCGCTCACAAAGACACACAGAGCATGCATTATTTTTACATTCATTTATACACACAGGTATGCACACACACTTACAGATACTGGACACACAAACACACACACTGCAACTCCATTTCACAGTAGCTATTGGGACATGGTTGATTGTGGTGTATAGACTATCGGATCATAGATTTTTAGTGTTTAGTGGTTTTCTGAAACTAGTTGTTAGTGGGGAGGAAAGCGCTTCACTGTGAGGTGGTCTAATTTCTCTCTCCTGTGTGCGTGCATGTGTACGTGCGTGTGTGTTCAGCGGGGCGCCAGGTCCACAGGGACATGCTCCGTCTGGCCCCTCTAACATAATCATTTCAAAATAAACTATTTAGGACATGTTTAAATCCCCCGAGTCTGATAAACGCTCTTTCATCTGCTCTGACAGACGAGGCAGCTCTCCCTCTCTCCAATGACAGATGCACTGATGCAGGAGGTGTTTCACCACAAGGCTCTCGTGCGGGTGGAGAGAGAGAGGGGGGAGAGAGAGAGAGAGAGAGAGAGAGAGAGGGGGGGAGTGATTGTCAACCGTTTCCAGATGTTTGATTAGAAGGTGCTTGTCGGGGGGTGGATGAGTTATGGGCGTGTGTGTTTTAACGTCTGCGTCGTTCGTATGTCTGAGATGGTTAACAATGGCGCAAGCAATATGTGTGCGTTTGTGCAGTGTTTGCTTGTGTCCGCATGTGTGTGTGTGTGTGTGTGTGTGGTCGGTGCAGTGAGACAGAGCTGCTCAGCTGCACATTGCTTGTATGGGCACCTTAGACACGTCCTCACTGGCCTGCATTCCTCTCCCTGGGCACACAAACACACACGTAAAAACACACACTAACAAACTCATAATCCAATCAAACGACCATGAAAACTTTAGTACTTATTTAATAGGCTGCTATGACTTTGTCATGGAGTCCTTTTCCCAAAACACACACTGTAATCTCTTCAGAAAACCATGCGATTGCCATGGCAGTCTCTTCACATGACTCAGCATCTGGGCATCCCCATGGAAAAAAGGAATAAATAATATAAAGAGAGTTGCTGCTCTAGGCTGAAACGCAACGGTTAGCGTCCTTGTTATGATCCGACAATAGAGCCCTTAGAGACAAAGCTAACAGAGGCGCGGGAGGATAACCCTCGAGTAAATACATGCTGGGCTCGGACATGACGTCTGGACACATTAGCCAGTAAACCCACAGGGAGGCCTTAGCGAAACATAGTGAACTAGACCTCCTCCTCACACTCCCCCAGTTATTTGGAAAAGTTTGTGTTTCAGTCAGTGCATTCCACTTAATTGCTTTTTTTTACTGTAAATATTTTGTAAAACTAAACACCTTTTTTTCCTGTATGGCAGTTTTTTTCTCTCTGTCTCCCCAAGCGAGGGAGCGAGCCGTATAGCCCTGAGGTGAGCTTTCCGCGGGCGAGGGAAGGCTTCCAAATTCCTCTAACCGAGTGATTCTTATCCCCCGGTAAACTGCGTTTGTGTGACAATAGGAGCTTTATTTTCTCAAATTCTCTCCTACTCACTTTCACTGTCTTTTTCTCTTGAATACTCTCTTTACCTCTCCCTTTTATTCTCTAGCCCCCACTCTCTCTCTGTCTCTCTGTTGGAACAGTGGTGCACTAGGCAACACCAGGGTTTGACCTCATACACCCAGAGGTCATAGGTCATGGGTCAAGATGCACTCCGATATTCTCAATAATCCTTGTTTGTTTAGAACACCGCTAAATAAACAACTACCACTGCTAAATAAATGCTCAACAGCGTTGGGTTGACCTAAGGCTGATGTTAATTGGTACCTGAACCCTAAATCTTTGAGATTATCTTTACTACTTGAGTTCAACACAGTGCTCAGCTTACACAGAGATGAATTTTTGAAAACCAGTTCCAACATCTTCCCAGCAACCAGGCAGACAGACGGACTAGCTGACTGACAGACATTTATTTAGTAACAGAGACAGACAGCAGGCAAATAAAAAAGGTGATGGCAAGCAGACTGACAGACCGCTAGGTTGACAGGCAGACAAACTGTCAGTCAGGCAGGAACACTGACAGGCTGGGAGTCAGACAGTCAGGCAAATAAATACACAGATAGAAGGACATACCGTTGGGCTAACAGTAAGTCAGGCAGCCAGACAGACAGGTGGGCAGGAAAGCAGGCATGCAAACAAGCAGACAGGCAGCAGTAATACCATGCAATGGCCAGGCAAAGGCATAGGAAATTCAGCCTTAGGATGGGGTTATTGATCGCAGCGAGAGAAGAGTATTGATCAGCACTGTTACATGTCTGTCAGGGATTGTGTGTGTTTGTTTGTGTGTGTAACAGACAGACGACAGACGACAGACAGACAGACAGACAGACGACAGACAGACGACAGACAGACAGACGACAGACAGACAGACAGACAGACAGACAGACAGACAGACAGGAAAGCATACTACAGGAGAGAGAGAGAAACTGGACAGGGAATTGGATAACTGTCCTGACCACTGCCCAAAGCCGTATCAGAATCAGCTTTATTTGCCAAGTACGTTTGCACAAACAATGAATTTACTATGGCAGGAAGGTACATACGGTAAACATATAGAGTTTGAAATATAAAATGTAGAAAATATAAAATGTAGAACCTTTTCAACAGGATCTAAATAATTCGAACCACTAATTTACAAAGTAAATGTAATGTAAGATATAAAGAAGAGTGCATGTGATTTGTGCAATGTGCAATGTGTATCCACGAGGTGTCTCCACCCTAGATGATTCTCGCAGGAAAACACAGAGAAACGTTCTTGTTCTCTCATGAGCTGCACCTCTTCAACCCCTCCATCCCTCTTCAGCTGCCTCTCTTGGCCAGTTCCCTGAACGAGCCCTCTTTCTTTGGACCTCTTTTGCCTGTTTTTCGTTTCTTGTCAGGCAAAAAAATATTCCTGAGTAACACTCAACACTTCTCCTCCTTCCCTCTTAGTCTTGTCTGCCTCTATCATTTAAACACACACACACACAGACAGTGCTTTATCATTTCAAGATGTGTGGACATTTTAAAGTATTTATTTAAACTCAAAGCTTGTTTAAGGGCTATTAAAGGTAATTATATAGAGGGTTATTAGGCGCAGGCATCCCCAGTGGCCATTAAACCTGGTGTGATGTGGTGACTGTGCCAGTGGTCACGGCTGCCAGACTGTCTTTCTCTCTCTATCTCTGTCTCTCTTCTTCCCCCATTTTTCTCTCCTTCTCACCCGCCCTCTCTCTCTCTCTCTTTCGCTCTCTCTCTCTCTCTCTCTCTCTGTTTTTTTTTCCGTCTCTGCTGGCAGGCATGCCATGTCTAACATACTGGATAATATGTCTTGGATACTGTGGGGAATTACTTGTGTGTCTTTGTATGTGTAAGAGTGTGTGTGCAGACAAAGATGCATGTGCGTGTGTGAACCTGGCGGTAATGTCAGGGACATCCATCCTGTCCTGAAAGATAAAAGATCAGTGCTCTAGCCCGAACTGAAAAGACAGAAGTGACTGATCCAACATCCCTTAGGGGGAGAACAGAGCCACAGAGTGACTGTAGAGAAAGTGAGACAGAGAGAGATAGACAGAGGCAGAAAGGGAGGGCAAAGTAGGGCAAAAAAGAGTAAGAGAACCTACGTAACAGAGAAAGTTAAACCTGAAATGATGTAATAGGTTCAAGGAGTTCCAGTCCTCACCTATCCTCTTCCATCCCCTTTACAAATCCATTCTCCACTATGCTCTGATAGGAGGAAATCCCTTTTAAACCCATCCAGATGGAGACCAAACCCCCCTGAGAGCCACTGACCAGGCAGGAGATGCAGAGGGAGGACATATTTACTACTGTACCTCCACAAGTAAAACTGTAGGGAGAGACAGGCCAAGTCATTGCTTTGTTTTCACTAAATAATACCTCTCAGCATTGCAGAAGAGAGAGGGAGAGAGAGGGTGCGAGAGAGAGGGTGGATGGCAGAGGGAGAAAGAAAGAACCCAATAGGGACAACCCTAGTTTGAAACTGTGGAAAAATAAAGCACTGTCAAGATGTCTCCTCCTCGTTTAATGTCATGCCATCTCAGTTTTTTCTGCTCTCAACTAATCTCACGTGGCTTGGATGGAGGATTGGACTGGCTGACTCACTTTAGCCGAGGTTAGAAACAAGCTGTTCAGTCTCCGACTGTCCTCCCTTCTTTCTCCCCATCTCTCCTCTCACTTTTTTTGTTTTTCCTCCTCCACTTCTTCCTTTCTTGTCTGTCTTCACTTTCCCTATGTCTTCCCTGTATTTGTCCTGCCATTTACTCACACCCCACTTCCGTTCCCCTCTTCTTCATTTTTTTCATCCTTTCACTCACAACCCTTCTTTCCTTTACTTAGGGTTAGGCTTATATCTCTCTTTGACCCCAACACCTTCCCCCCACTCTCTCCTTTTCTCTTCTCGTCTCTCCTATCCTCTTTTATCCTCTCCCTCCTCCTCTCCTCTTCTATTTGTTCTCCTCTCCCTCACCCTTCCTCCCTCTCCTAGAGTCTAGGCGGTCTCATGCCTGACTTACTTCCAAGTTCAAAGGCTTAGACTCTAATCCCCAGCCATTTTCATCACTTAGAGCACCAATCAAAAAGGGTTTAGCCTGTGTAATCTGCCATGCTATTGTCCTCTTCCTCTTCCTCCTTCCCTCCCTCTGTTCTCATCCTCCCTTTCTCCTTTCCCTCTTTGGTATGATCCCACTTCCCTTCCGGTTACCATTCCCCCCGTTACTCCCCTGCTCCTCTGGGGCAGTGTTGTGGGTTCAGCTGAGGGTACTCGGGGTGAAGGAGGGTGCTAGCGTGAAGGCTAGGTTTGGCATTGGCACTGCCGCCTACATCAGCCCTGGTGGGAATCCCGCTCACTTATTATTGCTGATGGGCTTCTCTGTGGACACCTGGAGTTAGAGCTCAGGTATCATCTGTAGATTTGGCACCTCTCCCTCTCCCTCTCCCTCTCCCTCTCCCTCTCCCTCTCCCTCTCCCTCTCCCTCTCCCTCTCCCTCTCCCTCTCCCTCTCCCTCTCCCTCTCCCTCTCCCTCTCCCTCTCCCTCTCCCTCTCCCTCTCCCTCTCCCTCTCCCTCTCCCTCTCCCTCTCCCTCTCCCTCTCCCTCTCCCTCTCTCCCTCTCCCTCTCTCCTCTCTCCCTCTCTCCTCTCTCCTCTCTCCCTCTCTCTCTCTCTCTCTCTCTCCTCTCTCTCTCGTCTCTCTCTCTCTCTCTCTCTCTCTCTCTCTCTCTCTCTCTCTCTCTCCCTGTCTGTCTGTCTCTCTCTCTCTGTCTCTCTGACTCTCTCCCTCCTCTCTCCAGATGCTTCTCTGTCCCTGAGTGGTGTACCTTCCCTCAGGTACATGTACTGCAGCTACGCTAAACTCCCTTAATCCCAGGAAGAAAGGTGTGTGTCACAAGTTTAGACAGTGATAACCCCTGCAGAATAAGCCTGTTACCAACAACTGCATGCTCACACCAGAGTAATGTTCTCAGCGGCAGATCAAAGGGGAGGGAAGATAAAAACACACATGTAAGAGGGAGCACAGAATGACACAGATGGTAGGATATTCATTCAAAATCCAATCAGACTGGAGATTGAATGGAAGCAGTCTAGTCCAATACAGTCCAATACTGTACAGTACAGTATTAGTATAGTATAGTGCAGTACAGTACAGCACAGTATCGTGTAGTATACTATAGTAGAGTTTGATACAGTACAGCATTAGTATAGTATAGTGCAGTACAGGCACAGTATTGTGTAGTATAATATAGTAGTATAGTATAATACAGTACACAACAGTACAGTATAGTGCACTGCAGATTAGTAAAGTTACATTCTAGGACATAGCTGTGCTTTGTTAACATGCATTGTGACAATATATGTTTTAATGAGGTTGACAACATATTGGTACCGTGGTCCAAACCTGTATGGAAGCACCATTTACATATTCACACACAAACCCACGTGTACACGCTTGTGCATCTGTGTGTGCTGAATATAGATGTAACTCGAATGCTGTATTTCTCAATAGGGTCCAACTGCAGTGCTCCCTCCTCAGGACCGGAACTCTCTCCTCAGGCCCCTAAGCCGGAACTCTCTCCTCAGGCCCCTAAGCCGGAAGTCAGGCCCCTTGTTTCATGTGTATCCGAGGTATTAGCGCCACCACTGGTCGGAGGATATTGTAGGCGATTTATATTAATAGGTGTTTAAGATAGGGGAAATTAGCATTGCGGCTATCGTTACGTATGGCGAACATTATCACAAAATATTGTTTTAAAATGAGCTAAAAATTTGCTGGCTATCACCACATTTATATAATGATCATACAAATGGGGGGAGATAATTTATTGGTTTAATTTAGCAGACTTGGATAGAAACGCATAATAACTTGGAAATGACCATTGTCCCTGCAGTTTTTGTGACACTTGCAAATGAACATGTCTACAAAAAGAAAGAGCATATCAAAATAAAGTGGATCTATACAGTGAATTACATAGATTGCTAAAATGATTGTTTCTCATAAAGCAATCATGTTATGTTTTGCAGCAACAAAAAAGGTATTAGCGCCATCGTTGGTCGGAAGATGTAGCCTATTGCATTTCTATACGTAAGCCAATGGGAATTTTAAATATTGCATATGGGACATTCAAAACGCCATACGTAACGCTAGCCGCAATGCAAATTTCCCCTATCTTAAACACTATTGAATTACGCTAAAACCGAAGTTCAATGTAAGTAAGCCTATTAATATAAATAGCCTACAATATCCTCCGACCAGCGGTGGCGCTAATACCTCGGATACACATGAAAAAAGGGGCCTGAGGAGAGAGTTCCGGAAATAGTCTACAATATCCTCCGACCAGTGGTGGCGCTAATACCTCAGATACACATGAAACAAGGGGCCTGACTTCCGGCTTAGGGGCCTGAGGAGAAAGTTCCGGCTTAGGGGCCTAAGGAGAGAGTTCCGGTCCTGAGGAGGGAGCGCTGCAATTGGACCCTACTCGTATTTCTGCCCCTTCATCTTCTTTCTCCCCTTTCCCTGTCTCTTCCTCTCTACCTCCCTCACCACCCTCTCCATCCATCCAGACATAGACGAGTGCCAGGAGAACAACGGAGGCTGTGACCACTTCTGCCGAAACACAGTGGGGTCGTTCGAGTGCAGCTGCCAGAAGGGTCACAAACTGCTCACTGACGAGCGCACCTGCCAAGGTCAGTGTGACTAGCTTCCATTTCCTTTAATATGTATTTTGGGCCTTTTTCTTGGTTTTATTAGACAGAGACAGTTGAGATTGACAGGAGATCTAGACATTTAGAAACAGCCCAAGCCAGATTTGAACCATAGTCGCTAGAGTCAGGGCCACAGCCCGTACAGTACACGCCCTACCTGGTGAGTTAAGTTTCCATTTCGAGTAACTGTGTCGCCTGATTATGAGTCTGAGACAGGAAATTAATGTGATCAATGGTTTTGTGTGGAGGGAACCTGGAAATGATCCTCTGTACAAGATAGGGCAGGAGAGTACACAAATTATCAATTGAACTGAACAATTTTGCCTCTGGAGTTATGTTGTTACTGAACTCAAAACAACACACAGCTATTAGAGGGAGAGCGAGAAAGAGAAGGGGGGATGTAATATAGAGAGGAAGTGTGTGTGATTGGTGTGCATGTGTATGTGTATGTGTGCAAGTATGTTTTGTATATCTTCCCATTTGCTTGTGTCGGTCGGCATGCTTTGATGGTTAATATGTCACTGTTTTATGGTCTTGTTCGGTTCACTTTTCCTCTCTCTCAAGATAGACAAAGACACACACACACATACACACACACACACTACAATGTGAGGGAAGACAGATCAGCTAAATCCTCTTCATGACAAATGTTATAACATAGGGTATTTTGAACCGTGCATGAAGCTCCCTTGGCCAGGGAAGTGCCCTTTTGATACAGCGCAGGTGAGGAAGAAGAAAACTAAGCAATCCCATGCATCTCTGTAAGAACCCAGCCATTTGGCATTGATGCAGACACACACTAATTCCCTCCATGCCACATTGAATCTGACCGGCTGAGGTTAAGTGTTTCCGAAAGGTTCCATTCCGACGTTTGGGGACTTCATTCATGAGTGGCTGAAATACCTGAGTAAACTGTGTGTGTTTAGCGTCTCACGAGCGATGGAGACCCACTGTATATCAATAAATGTGTCTGATCTTAGCTTTTCCAAAGACACACTGTTGTTTTTTCTATCCTGAACTCCCAAAGTGACTTTTACCATAATTGCATCAGCTTATTATATAAGTGGTGTGTGTGTTTGTGTTTGTGTGATTCTTTTCGGAAAGGGTGGGTGAAATCCCCCTAAATACATACACACACGATGTATCCGGCCAATGTTTAGACTCAAACCCACTCGTTCAGGATGATTGTGCAGGGTGCTATTCCAAACATGGTTGAAAAGCCTTCATTTTCCTCAGCTCTCTGTCTCACTGGGTTTGGGTTCTGTTGCGTGTCTGGGCCCAAGTGGTTCATGTCTGTGGAGGAGGGATATTAAAGCAGTGTTTCAGTATGTGTGTGTGTGTCTGTGTGTGCGTGGTCCTTGTACAGATATTGATGAGTGCTCCTTTGAAAGGACCTGCGACCACACGTGCATCAACTATCCGGGCAGTTTTGAGTGTGTGTGTCAAAAAGGATACACTCTCTATGGACTTACACACTGTGGAGGTAAGTGTCTGGTACACACTCCCAATCACAACCACTCACTCACTCCTTCACTCACTCACTCACTCACTCACTCCTTCACTCACTTCCTCAGTCATTCCCTCAGTCACTCAGACACTAAATCAGTCAATCACTCACTCACTCACTGTGTGTGTGTGTTTGTTCACGTAGGCGCAAGTGTGTGTTGTACCTGTGTCACACACCTAAAATGACAAGGCATTGATTTTGACGTGAGGGTTTTGTGCCCTCTCATTTTGCACAACAATTTACATGATACTTACGCCTGCACACTCACATACACACACACCCGTTTGTGTTCCTCTGACTTTCCTGTCTTTTTGTGTGTCCCAGACATAGACGAGTGCAGTATTAACAACGGGAGCTGTGAGCACAGCTGTGTGAACATGCTAGGCAGCTATGAGTGTGTGTGTCCGCCCGGACAGAAACTCCACTGGAACAAGAAGGACTGTGTCGGTAAGAACCAGCGTGTTTGTGCGCGTGTGTGACCGTGTATGTTAGCGTGATTGTCTGTACGTGTGTGTCTGAGGAGCAGTGGATTGGTGGTTGTCATGGTGATGTGACTCTCTGTGCTCCTCAGAGGCGGTGAAGTGTATGCCCAATGGGAAGCCGGTTCCACGCGCCCAGCTCAGCTGTGCCAAGAGCGGGGGTGTTGAGGTGTGCTCGCTTTCCTGCCCCTCCAACGCCCTCTTTCTCGCAGGTAAGCACACAATCACATGAGCACGCACACGCAAACACCTAACAACTTTAGCCACGTTGACCTAGATGTTGCCTTGTCCTACAAACATTTTCTAATGTCCTCTCTCAAATCTACTGGACCTTCCTAAAACCAAACACAAAAAAACCCTCAACCAGCCATTAAGTACTGTCTTGTATTTCTAATAATGTTTCAACTGCAACCGCCTGTTATCTTTTCTGTGGTTTGGTTCTGTCTGGTAACCCCACCTTCTCACAGCACACAGCATTCGCAAAACACTCATGCACCTTTTATTAAAGAGAATGTGCTGCCCTCTAGTGGTGTGAGACCATCCTGACTTCGTCTGTCACACACTCTCCCTTCTCACAGTGAATACAGCTCCATCTGCCTGCCTGTCTCTTTCTTGTCGGCCAAAAACGACCTAATGTGGCATCTCAGCGAAATGAATGAATGTTTAACCCGCTGAGAGAGCTTCATAAACCCGTTGGCTGTCAATACAGGCTGTCCGACTGAGATAGTGCTTAGTGCTGGCTCCCAGTCAGATCAACTTTAACATTCTTTAATCCTGCCATATTTCCATTGCCCGGCCTCGGATTGCTGCCAGGCTCTGTTTGGCTTGGCCGACGGAGTGTGAGGATGATGGATAGCCCTCCAGTAGAAAGTGAACTATTTGTTTATTTTTCTTTCTTACTGGAGAATACAAGGTAGAGAGAAATATGGAGAAAGAGTGTTTAAATTCCTGTAGTTGCACGCAGTACTGCTTCCCAATTAAATCCTTCACCTTTTATGAGTTTTGAAGTCATCCCCTATTTCTGCCTTGCTGTGTGTGCTTGTGTACTCGGGTGTCTTTGTGTGTGAGTGTCTCTGTGTGTGCTCTTAACCGTAGAAGTAACCGTAGATCTATCACTCAACTCTTTCTCTCCCTACATTTGGAAGAGTGTTTACAAATGTGTGTGTGTGTGCGTATGTGTGTGTGTGTGTTTGTGATTGTGCATGAGTATAAAGTGTGTTTTGGTAAATGGCAGATTTCCTAGAGTCAACTTTCTGCTGGGAATCTGTAGCACTTAAAAAGAGAATTTGAGGCCATAGAAAACGAATAGAAGTGTTCTCTGTTCTCGTACTCTGTTAGTACCCTCGCTACAGGAAACACTTCCATACTTCCATCAGACAGTTAAGCACATACACACACACATGTTCAACATGTCTGTCCATAGTCCATTGGAATTTGATGAGTAGGAAACAACTATTTTCTTATCATCAATTAAATTGTTACCCTGTGGGTCCTAAAATGTGAGCATGAATGTGTGACTCCTAGACTCTGAGAACAGCTACACGCTGAGCTGTGGAGTGCCCGTGCAACCTGGAAAAGCACCACAGAAGAGGAATGTCACAACCACCCTACTCACCTGTGCAGGTACCAGCACATTGCATGTTGCAACACATTGAGCAAGGTCAGTTACTCTAAAAGAGGCCACCTCATCCTCAGTCCACCGGGCTGTGGATTCCTCCTTTTCATCGTTCCCTCCATCCTTATCTTCTCTCCCTCAGCTGCTTAGTTACTTTGGGGCTCTTGTCTCCATCAGCACTTTGTGGATGTTGGACAGGGATTAGGTCAATAATCTCAGCCAGAGGAATGTGTGTGTGTGTGGGGGATATGTGCATGTGCTTGTGTGTGCCTGTGAAATACAATTCACCTCAGACAGCCCCTCATCAAACAGACTACAGTACACCTCCTGCCCTAACAACCCTGATGATGATGATGCTGATGATGATGATGATGGTTATGTTGGTGCTCCAGCCCCAGCCCGACTGTCTCTCTCCCTCTTTAGCAGCAGAAGCTAAATGGACACAAGGACATGCACACATACACACGTATAGTACAGACCTTCAGCCCTTGTCTGTGCTGTGTTCACCACCTCTCCGCAGGTCCCTCCTCACTACCTGTAGCCTCAGACAGACAGACAGACAGACCGGCATGCTCACAAACAGACAGACAGACAGACAGACAGACAGACACGCACACATTATGCAACTTTTTTTAACACTGAAGGTCATTGGACAGCTAATAATATCAAGATAATGTGGTGGTTGGTTAACTTGTTATAGTCAAAGTTGTTTTTTCTTCTATGTTGATGAAGACATCCTGGCTCCCCCCATCAAACAAAAGGCTCGCTTCAAGATCAAAGATGCCAAGTGTCACTTGAGGCCCCGCAACAAGGAGAAACACAGAGATGCTACCAAGCAGAGTCTGCAAGGTACACAAAAACACAAACAAACAAGTCCACATGGACCCGCGCAACCACACAAGGTCAAAACTATAAAACAAATGTAATGTGATATTCTTTCAAAGGGATAAACATCAATAAGGAATCGAGTCAGCGGCTTTATTCTTCCTCTCTCCCGCCCTCACAGGCAGCCAGTTCCCATGCACCGACAACTGCCAGGTGACGTTTGTCAACCTCAAGTGCGATTCATCAAAGAAGCGACGGCGCGGACGCAAATCACCCTCAAAAGAAGTGTCCCACATCACAGCTGAGTTTGAGATGGAGATGAAAGAGGAGGAGGCCTCGGGTATGTGGGCGCACATGTATGTTTTCTGAGCACACAAAGAGAAAAGAAGAGAGTTTGTGTGCATGCATGTATGATCGAAACATTGTGTCGGTTTCAAATGAACTCATAACACAATGAAGCCTGTTGGATCTAATCCGAATACCCCGCTGATCACAGACTCGTGTGACATAGATTGCGTGCGGGAGAGAACAAAACAGCGTCTGCAGAGTGCCATGCGGACCCTGAGAAAGTCCATCAACAAGCAGCAGTTTTACATCCAGTTCTCCGGTACTGAGTACGAGGTGGCCCAGAAACCCGCCAGGCTGCCTGAAAGGGCAGAGGGCTGCAGCACTGGACAGGTTTTACGAAATGGAAAATGTGGTGAGTAAGGCATCCTGGCAAATATAGTCATATAGTCCTTACACGAGGCCTCCTGGTACTTTAAATCGTGTTACAAGGCATCCGGGATATTAAGACTTTTATTAATGAGCATTTTATTAACAGCGTTTGTTGCTCACATGTAAGCAGATGTGCATTGAATACTTTGTTTCTCAGTGAGCTACTGTACCATGTGTGTGGGTGTGTGTGTGTGTGTCAGTGAGCTGTGGCATGGGAACGTTTTACAGCGGAGATCAGGAGCAGTGTGTGCAGTGTTCCCCAGGTACCTACCAGGACACGGAGGGCCAGTTGTCCTGTGAGCCCTGCCCCAGCACTGAGGGTCAGGGCATCACTGGGGCAAAGAATGTCTCCCAGTGTGGAGGTTAGTGAGTGTGTGTATCTGTGGTCATGTCTGTGTCATAAGCAAGCCAGCAATGGGTGTAGAGGGTGTGGAGGTAATTGGGATTTCCTCTGTACCTATGTTAATCAACAGAACTTTCACTAATCAATAGAACTAGTCACTGGATACTAGTTAGTATATTCTTATGTGAGTTTGATTTGCTTAGTTTAGATTGATAGTAGATTGTGTCTATTGGTCAGGTTGAATAGATGTTTGGGGTCAGGAGAATCAACCTGACAAATAGACACAATCTACTCTTATCAATAGCAAACTCACATAAGACCATACTTACTAGTATCCATTACTTGTTTATTGATTAGTAAAAGTTCTATTGATTAGTGAATAACATAAATATACAGGAAATCCCAATTCCTCCACAAGGGTAACAGTGTTTTGGCTCCCTCTTGTGCCGTTTTATTAAAACAGCATTGTGAAAATGTTATCAACTGACAGTCTCTGAAATTTCTCTCACTATAAGATGTCACCAAATACCTCCAATTTACAGTTACCAAACCAATAATGGACGCTACTGATATCATGACAAATAAATGATGGATCTCATGTTATGGTGCCAATAGCCTTTTCTCCTTCCCATCTCCCAGGTCAGTGCCCAGCGGGTCAGTATTCATCTGACGGTTTCCGTCCATGCCAGCCGTGCCTTCTGGGCACCTTTCAGCCAGAGCCTGGTCGTGTGCTCTGTTTTACCTGCGGAGGAGGCCTCATGACCAAGTACGAGGGCTCCATCGCTTTCAGGGACTGTGAGGCCAAAGGTAGGGCTAACAGTGCGTTGGATGTGTGTGTGTGTGTGTGTGTGTGTGTGTGTGTGTGTGTGTGTGTGTATGTATGTGTGCGTGACCATCTTTCTTTCATCCCCCTTCAGTTCACTGTGCCCCCGGGCACCACTACAACTCCAGCACCCATCGCTGCATCCGCTGCCCGGTGGGAACTTACCAGTATGAGTTCGGACAGAACTATTGCATCACCTGCCCTGGCAACACCACCACAGACTTTGATGGTGCTACCAATGTGTCCCACTGCAAGAGTAAGCTCTATCAGAGCAGTGTAACATCACATTGTCATGGGATTCATTATTTTGCACTGGGCTGATTGAAAAGTGGTAACGAGGCACATTGATGCGACATACTGTAAACATTTTCAGAAATCTATAAAAGATCAATGAAAGAGAAAGTAGAGATTGATTTCATCCACTGAACAGATTTTAAAAAGCTAATGATCATCATATTGTGATCCAGAGATATTACATTTATATTGTGAGTGTTAGCACTTAACTTCGATCTACGCTTCGAATTTCTAACCCTTGATTCTAGTGTGCAGCCCCCACTCACCTAATTTGTCTCTGTCTTAGACCAGGTGTGCGGGGGGGAGCTTGGTGACTACACAGGATACATTGAGTCCCCCAACTACCCTGGGAACTACCCCTCCAACGTGGACTGCATATGGACCATTAACCCCCCCCACAAGAGACGCATCCTAATCGTGGTGCCAGAGATATTCCTCCCCATGGAAGACGAGTGTGGCGATGTGCTGGTGATGAGGAAGAGTGGTATGTGTGCCCCCCCCCCACACACACACACACACACACACGTACACACATACAGACACTAACCACAATATGCCTCCAACACAGCAATACTGAAAGACACCCCTTGTTCAGAATTCTCTGAATTATGGTGATTATAGGGAACAAAAAGGGAGCGAGCGACAACTGTCTTTTCATTGGTTTAATAACAAGAAAACTCAGTGTTCCGAATCTCTGTTTATACACCAATAAGACTCAAACATTGTTATTGTGCTCTTACTCTTCTCTTCTCCCAGTGTCCAGTGCTCGCTTGTCACATGATTCTGCAGTCATACCTTTATTAACCCTAACCTACAGCTTAACACCAAAGGCTGACTACCTCCTATACCATCCTACTCTTCTCCTTCCTTCCAGCTCTTCCCACCTCCATCACCACCTATGAGACGTGCCAGACGTACGAGAGGCCCATCGCCTTCACCTCACGCTCCCGCAAGCTATGGATTCAGTTCAAGTCAAACGAGATGAACAGCGGCAAGGGCTTCCAGGTCCCCTACGTCACCTACGATGGTCAGCATTGTCTCTTTCATCAACACTCACATTTCTTGAGACTGCTCATACATACTGGGGATATTTAACCAAATTCCGTTCGTCCGTCATCTGCCGCTTGTCCGGGGATCGGGTCGCGGGGGCAGCAACCCAAGCAGGGAGGCCCAGACTTCCCTCTCCCCGGCCACTTCCACCAGCTCTTCCTGGGGGACCCAGAGCCGTTCCCAGGCCAGCCGAGAGACATAGTCCCTCCAGCGTGTCCTGGGTCTTCTCCGGGGCCTCTTCCCAGTGGGACGTTCCCAGAACACCTCCCCGGGGAGGCGTCCAGGAGGCATCCTGATCAGATGCCCGAGCCACCTCAACTGGCTCCTCTCGATGCGGAGGAGCAGTGGCTCTACTCTGAGCCCCTCCCGGATGACCGAGCTTCTCACCCTATCTCTAAGGGAGAGCCCGGACACCCTGCGGAGAAAAATCATTTTGGCCGCTTGTATTCGCAATTTCGTTCTTCGACTCAGCTCTTTCGTCACAACAACGAACCGATGCAGAGCCCGCATCACTGCGGACGCCACACCGATCCGCCTGTCGATCTCGCGCTCCATTCTTCCCTCACTCGTGAACAAGACCCCGAGATACTTGAACTCCTCCTCTTGGGTCAAGATCTCCTCCCCGACCCGGAGATTGCACTCCACCCTTTTCCGGTCGATAACCATGGCCTCACTGTTGACTGTGCACTGCTATCCCCTCCTGAGTCGCCGTGGCCTCGTCGAACTCCCACTCCCGAATTTTTGCCTCCGTGACCGCCAAAGCCGCATTCCGCTTGGCCTGCCGGTACACATCAGCTGCCTCTGGAGCCAATAAAGTTTACCAAAGTACAGCATCCAAACTTTTTTGAGAGCTGAGATATCACATTTTATATTGGCAGCGCCATCAAATTAGCCTGGCTGCCAGCCGAACTTAGCCCCGCCCACAAAAAAATGTGGTCGGGAAGTTGGGTCCGAACAAGAGCTGTTCGGACAGATCAAATTATCAGGGCAGGCTTTATACGATGATGGACAGATGATCAACAGTAACATAATCAACCACGTCACCAAAAGAGCGCTTGGGTTGAATTCGTTTTCAACGTTGCTGTGATTGGTTGTAGGTCTATCGAATTGAGCAAAGAGGCATTTTTTTCCGGATTCGGTTGAAACACGCCCCATACTCACAGCCCAACGGAGAGGTATCAGACTCATATTCTGACTAGAATTATGAGTAGGACAACGTCAGGCTACCATCAAATGACTAGCAGTGTTAGTGTTTTTGAACTGCCCTTTTTTAGGTTAGCTTTTACATCCTTATGTTTATGTATACATTAAAGTAGCCAACCAAATACCACATACTATCTTTCTCTGTCTCTGTTGCTGTGGGTAAAAGTGTGTGTGTCCCCTGCCACCTTGTATGTGTTTGTGTCAACGCTGTGTTGCGTTTCAGAGGACTACCAGCAACTTATAGAAGACATTGTGCGAGACGGGCGCCTCTACGCCTCAGAGAACCACCAGGAGATCCTGAAAGTAAGTGGCCTTTCCCTGACTGGGATCTGCTTTCTTTACCACTTTCTGTATCCTACCCCACCATGTCTTGACGTCTGCCCCCACCCCCTTCTCATGTGCCTCCCTGAAGGATAAGAAGCTGATAAAGGCCCTGTTCGATGTGCTGGCCCACCCCCAGAACTACTTCAGGTACACAGCGCAGGAGTCCAAAGAGATGTTTCCCCGTTCCTTCATCAAACTGCTCCGCTCCAAAGTCACCAGGTTCCTACGGCCGTACAAATAGACTGGGACTCCCCCGTCTCTCACCTCTTTACCCTGTAACTCCTCAATGACTCTTTTCCATACACCCCAACCTTTGACTTCAGCCCTTGTACCTCTATTTCTGCCCCTCAGTCCTCCTTTGCAAACATTAGTGCCCCCCCTGCACAATACAAAACACCCTAATGTTTGCCCAACTTTCCTAAAACCTTTTGTTTCTACCATCCTCGTTTTTATTCTAACAGTACACACCTGTTTTATTTTGATGTTGTTGTTGTTTTGAGATATGTATATGTGTTAGAACTTGCAGAATCCCACATCATGGATGTCTGATGTATGTGCATTTACCGTACATACAGCACAGGCACTCAAGCCACAAGTGGAATGTGTGTTTGGGTGTGTATGCACCTATGTATGTTTTTATTTGTTTAAACATATGCAAGTGCATACAAATGTTCAATTATTCACAATTATTCACAAACAAGTACATGGATGCATTATATAGATAGATAGATATACTGTATTGCAAAAGATATGTATAATATATATATATATATATATATTTTATACTTGTGCTTTTAGACTCAGTATACCCTTGCACATCATCAGGGATATATATCACGAGTTGGAACTGAAAGAATTGGTGCATTTAAAAGTTATTTTAGACAAAGGAAATTGGGTTGATTTTCAGACCATTCCACATCAACTAATGCTTCATCCTGAAGAGCACGGACACAAATTACATTTAGTCAAAAAAGAATAATAAGGCTGTATTGCAGATCTTAAAAACAAGATATATAAAATAAAATTACCTGCAAGCAACAGGCGTTACTAGAGAGAAATGTATGTGATGTAACTAATATTTGGAACTTTAATTGCACTTGAATTGTATATTGTAAACTGTAGAGAAAGGAAATCTAAGTTACATTTTCTTTTGTTCTGTGTTGTATAGAAATGTAACATGTTATTTGTGGAGAAGAAAAACACAAATCTGTCCAAATGTCAGTCATTCATGACTCCTTGGTACTTTAGAACACACATGCACATGTATCATTTAAAGGGTAATGACACACAGTGGCTGCCTTCCCAAGCTCTGCCTCATTCCTTTAAGACTATTTTGACTTGCTGCCAGAGAGAAGGGGCATACAATGAAAGGCTTCTTGTATGATGGCACTAAGCACAAAAAATCCAAATACCTGCCTTTAACAATGAAGCCCCTTTCTTGACTGGCTCTCCTTCACACATCGCTTCCTGTCACTGATAAGGAGGGAGATGTACAGTATATTTCTGTATCAGTATAACCCAACCTAACAAGCATCAATCACCTCCATACTATCGTTTCTATAACCAATCAGTTCAAAATATCATATTGAAGATTAACGCCATTTCTACACAATCGGATGGAAGCAGAGATGTATTGTGTGACTGGATTGTAGAATATGAGGTTAATTAGTGAATGTAGTGACGGAGGTACAGTCACATGGGATTAGCTCTGTACGAGAGAGCCAGCTAACTATTATAAGAGTGTCTGTATATACATAACATTTGCAGCTGCTATGGGTAGCCAGTAAACGCTTACTATTAAAGAAGAAAATAAAAATAAACAGTCCACGTAAATTGCCCCGACAGTCAGTGTTTGTACCTATTATCATCTTATCACAAACATATTACAGTGTTATAACCCGGTTATAAAAACATCAACTCTTTGTGCTGGGCACAAGGGTAGTAATAAATATATATGACTCGTATTCTCTAACCCAGAGGTCATATACAAAGGGCCTCTGTCGCAGTATGTAATTGAGGAACACAATGATGCAAAGTAGTGTCTGATCCCTGAAATGACCTATTGATCCATCTCTTGTTCCAACTCACATTGTCGTTCATTATCATAAGAACTTGTTTGTCACTGACCTACATTCATAACATTGTTTTTAGTTCAGTAAGAAAAAAATTGTCTCTTGGCCGAGGTATGATCGTTTTTCCCAGTCCACTCAAAATGGCTGCCACTGAGGTAAAGATGACTTTCTGCCTCCATTGCCGGTAATCAAGAGTGTTCTGATAATAATCTGTATGAAATGCTCAAAACATTTGAGATACTTTTCCTGCGAATGTATTCTTTTGCGTATGGGAGATTGAGGAATGTGTGTTTGTGAGTGTGTATGGGTGCCTGTTCATGTGTGTCATGTCTGTTTGTGTGAGGGTGTGAGAGACAAAAAAAAATATTGTATGTATGTACTTTAGTCCATTTTATAGAGGAATAATTTTAACTTTTGTGTTAGTCAGTTGTACCCAAAGAACAAAACTGTATGACAGTGTTGTGCCATTGTTTGGTCCATGAAATTTGAGTAAAGAACCAATTTAAATAAAACAATAGCAGAAAAATTACTCCACAATGCTTCTCAATCTTTCTGTTTTCTCTTTGTTCTGCCCTTCCTCACATTATCTCATAAATATGGAATTTGATGTTCTAATTATTCTTTTAATTCCGCAGATACATTATGTCTCTGGAAGTTTTGCTACAGGACTTTGGGCCTGAATGGCTGGCAGTGATAACTAGTGTAATGGCCACCTGCTCACACATGCTTTTTACCACTTTCTAGAACAGACCAGTTTATAGTAATTGGAAGTTATTCATAACATATGGTGTAGCAAATTATAAAATGAGTTATTCAACATATCACATATCTTTTCATTTTGCTCAGTCGTTATTGTACACAATATTCCTTGGCTGCATGGGTACTTAGAAGCCACCGAGCTGAAATACGGCTCTGAGAAATTGAGCTGACAGTGCTAATATTGTCCTTATCTTTGAGTTTGGCAATCTGCATAGTAAATCTGGGAGCCCCATTAGAAATAACATCACCCATTTTAGCTTGTTTGGACTTCCCTATTCTACATATAGCAGGCTTACATTTGAAGAACAATATGCTGGGTGATGTAAGGGTTCAAAATATATTATAGCACATACTTTGATGTGCTATAAACGGTAGGAGAGAAGCCTGGTTAGCATTTTAAGCACCAGCTCATGTGATGGATCTGACAGGAACATCCACAGTTTCCTTCCTGAACTTTATAGGACTTCATATCAACCCTATGGATCTCCAGGCAAATGAGACTGGTATATGAATAGATAAGACCCCCATTCCCCTTATCTTCACGCCTCCTTCTGCCCTGCTTAAAGTTCACTAGTTAGGAAGAGATGAAGGATAGATGTGTATCTGTCCCCTTTAATTTAACCTTAAACTATAGTTATGCCTTCTCGCAGGGCCGTAATCATAATATACAGGTGCTGGTCATATAATTAGAATATTCTCAATTTATAATGCAGATTTCAATTTCCAACAGGACTTGGCACCTGCACACAGTGCCAACCTGGTTTAAGGACCATGGTATCCCTGTTCTTAATTGGCCAGCAAACTTGCCTGACCTTAACCCCATCGAAAATCTATGGGGTATTGTGAAGAGGAAGATGGGGGGATGGGATTCTCCTTAGTTGTCAGTTATAATCATCAACATTTCAAGAAATAAACCTATTGAAATATATCAGTCTGTGTGTAATGAATGAATGAATATAATATACACTTTTCACTTTTTGAATGGAATTAGTGAAATAAATCAACTTTTGAATGATATTCTAATAATATGACCAGCACCTGTATATTGGGGGACACACATCCCCCCCCAATATTCAAATCTGGTCAAAATGTCCCCCCCAATAAATTTATATTAAAACATAAATTAAATATAAATGTACTACGCTACGACAGGCAACGACGCACGCTGTCCAAAATCATCATAAAAAATGTAATCATATTCATTACTAAACGTAAAAGGTTTTCAGACCCCCAATGTTGACTCCATGGCTACGGCCTTGCCTACTCGTGACAAGGAAGACAGAGACTGATTAAACAGTTTCGAAATGTTTACAATTACAACCTTGGGTAGATTCAATTCAATATAAGGGACTTTGATGGCAAGATGTAACCAACAGATGGCGTATTTGCACATCTACAGTAAAGGCCACTACTGCTTCAAGTAGTTCAACTAGCTCTTTCCCAGTTTTTACATTGCTCTAACTGGCACAAAGCAAAGTCAATTATAGTAATGGTTGTTTCTGACATTCTGGTTGTTTCTCCATTGTTTCTCCATTCTAAAGTATTTTTCAAATTTTGTTCAGAGAAGCATTTCAAGGCATCATACTTTTCAACCACTGACGGTTCAGAATCTACAGTACTGCAGTAAATCTGTAGGATTTGAGGTCAGTAGCAAAAAAGACAATAATAAAACAATAAAACAATAAAACTCAAATTCAAGGGTCAAATATCCTAGATCCTTATTAGCATATGCCTCATGACATAAAAAGGTAAATTAAATAGTGGCATGCATTGGTTACACTATTGTAGTAGATATTAGCTGATGTGGAAATTGTCTCTTCGATGTTTTCCACACCTTGTTCTCCACACTGTTACTAAAAGTAAAACATATATTTCTCAGACCTCCCCTTCTGCTCTTCCTTATTCTACTGTTCATCCGGAGAGATCTACAGTCGGGTGAAAGCCTTGAGCAGATCACATCAGAGAGAAAAAGAGAACTGGAAAGACCCAAAGCTCGAGCAAAAGAGGAGGGAGGGGAAGCCAGCAAAAAAAACACGCGGTGTACGTTCAAACGGACCAGCGCGACTCACGAGCTCCTTATTTCACCCTTTCACCTACAAAACCACCTCCTCCCTAACGCACCGACCCATCACAACGGGAGACCACCCTAACCCAGGTAGGTTTTTTATTCTGTCATTGTCTTTTTGTCTGTTTATTGGGTGATTGATGAAGCTATGTTTTTACTTGGCGTGGTGCATTTTAAAAGCCAGTTCAGTCATCCAATTCCGGCATGTATCCTATTTTAGGCTTTATCGCCTCAGTAAATGATTATAGCCGTTGAAGTATAGGTATAGACCCCCTAAATATAATTTGTATTTTAATGGTATAAAAGCTTTTATATATTATTTACTTATTTATTTTAATACTTGTGTTTGCGTGTCGATGTTTAAGAGGTGACAGAGTAGGCTACTACCTCTATCTTCTAATAGATGGATTCATATTCAACATAAATAATGTACTTCGGTGACCGTTATTTCCCAAAACCAACTCTGAGCCTGTCTGCATGGTTAACTATCGGTGTATAAAAAAAATACGTAGGTTATCATGAAATGCTCAGACGGAAAACGGAATGCAAACTACAAAAGTTTCTGGATGTAGTAATGGGCTTATGTATACACGAACATGGTTCCGGTGTGAAACGATATGCAAGGCTTTCTGCCAGTTGGACTATTCGCTAATCCTAAAGATATAGCGTATATGAAAGTAATCGTGTTTAGGCCTGAAATCAAATCGTCATCCCTTTTATTTCACCCAAATTACTTTCCATTGCGAAATACTTTTAAATGTAGATTTACATGTATATAACAATATACTTTTATTATATTAAAAAACATCCCTTTTACCAATATGCATTACCATTAAGTAAATTATTGCCCACATTGATATTTAAGCCTAATGTACATTACATATAATGTCCTCTTTCAACCTATGTCCAGCCTAGAGAATATGAATGAAGTACAAATGCAAATGTAACTGGCACAATCATAAGTGTGTCCACTGCGTGCCTACAAACAGAGTGCATCAATCAGCCCTTCTCCCATCCATTTGTTAAATCTTCCTTCCTCCCACAAGTCATAAATTCTACTATATCATCTCCTGCTCAGGAAGGCTTTTTCAGTTGGCCTGTTGTTCCAAAATGTGTGTTCTCTGTTTACTGTCACAGATACAAGGATAGACAAACCCATTAGTCTTACCATTTTCTGACACACATACACTCTTTGAGTATGTATGTTACTGGAACGTGCCGTTTGTGTGTGTGTGATAATGGGAATGAGAGGGCGCACTGACATCACACCAGTTCAGAAGGAGTCTAGCACCAATATCCATCCCTGAAATCTGCACACTCCACCTCCCTCCTTCCTTCTCCTACCACTCTCCAATCATCTAACCATTTCCACCTCCTTCTGAGAGGTAGGTAGAACATCCTCTTTATATCTTTCTTTCCTTTTCTTTCTTTCAAATTCCTCAATCTCTCTGCATCTCTCTGTCATCCTTTCACTTTTATTTTCTCTCCTTCTCTGGTTTTCTTTTTCTGCATAATTTACTTTGGCTGTTTATCAATCCACGCGAACTTGTTTTATGTCATATTTCATTGCCAAGTATGGTTCCAATCCAAAGAACACAAGTCACCAAGAACGCCAAAAATACCCAGAAGCGTTCTTGATCCGCCCCTTTTATCGAGGATGCGGACAAACTTCATAACTTCCAGTTTTTGCTATTCATATTTCAGCTAAAGTACGTGAAAATCAGCATTTGAATGTGAAGAAAAATGGGCAGTGTAGTCGCTGAAAATGTGCTTATTTTATTGATGAAACGGCTAACTTGTAAATTTCCTCCGACTTTTCGATAACCTAGCTAGTCGAGGGTATTGCGCAATAGCCAAGAAAACCTTCATCTCAATTCATTCTCCGTCCTTGTGGTCTTGCAAGACTGTTCTCGCAAGGATGCTTGCAAGAACGCTCTTCTCAAGAATGCAAGTACGTTCTTAGCGTTCTTCGAATTGATAAACATACTTTGTTTCATTCACTGTCTGCTCTGTGCAGGTGTGTGTCAGTGGTGCCCAAGGCCAGAGACGGAGGAGGGGGCATGCCTATTCTGCTGCAGCCCAACATAGAGTTATACAGAACTGGGCCAGTGTCTGAAGACAAAGTGCCCAGTAAGGTCCCCCTCCTCACCTTAACCCTCCCCAGGGAGTGGAAGCCCCAGATGTGCCCCTTGACTCATTTTAACCAAGGTCAGCCCCTGTTCCCCTGGTTTCACCTGTACTGCCTGGTGTCCAGACCCATCCACAGCACCAGCCTGCTTCTGCCTAACTAACTACAGGTGACAAACCCATCCTCCTGTATCCCAGACTGCCCTGCAGAAAGTCTTCTCCAATAACCAAATTCAAGGCTGAGTCCAAGCTCCAGCCTCGAGTGTGTGTGTGCGCGGCCCCGGTGTCATGGCCTTCACCCTGTCTGAGATCATGGCGGCAAGACGACAGCAGCAGTCCCAGGCCCAGAGGTCTGGCAGCAGGACGGCCATAGAGGTGGATGAGTACAGCACAAACCCCACCCAGGCTTTCACGTTCTACAACATCAACCAGGGACGCTTCCAACCCCCACAAGTGCACATGTGAGTAGAGACGCGCATGCACGTATCACATGCAGCTCTCTGTCCTTTATTCTACATCTTTCTCTCTTTCCTCAGGCTCTCTCACTTTCACTCTCTTTTTCTTGATTTCATCGAACTCCTTCACTCTGTCTTTCTTTCTCTCTCCCAATTATCCACAAACAACAAAAAAACATCTGGCACCTTGAGTTCCTTCCTACACCAGCACAGTCTCATATTTCCCCTTCTCCTCTCAGTTTTTCCCATTTTCCTCTGTTCCTACCCTTCCTCTATTCCTCACACTCATTGCTGCATACTGTCTCTCACTGTGTAGGCATATAACTAAGGCGATGTATTGAGGGAGGCTGGGCTGGTTGGGTAGCATACCTGGAGGAGAGCTTTCTAAAGTGGGCCACTGTTATTCACCAGGCCCACTTTTCCTCTGGAGACCCCACAGCTCCATACAGTCACAACTCCCATAGGAGAACACACTTCTTCTCTGTTTCTTACCTGTTCCTCTCCATCACATTGCTGCTGTGCCTTTATTGTGGTCTCACAAGCATATTTTTCTTTCTCTTTGAAGAAAATTATTTTCCTTTCTATGCAAGTTGTAAGGTGGTGCAGAGTGTTGTCATTCAAACGTATTACAGTTATAGTCCTAGTCTATTTTAACACTGTCTACCCTGTTAGAAGTTGAGCAGATTTTGAAACCTTTATGTGTCCAGAGCTGGTTATCATGGTAAGTATGTTTTAGAAAATATCTGATATCTTCTCTTTCTGTCACCCAGGGTTGATCCGTTGGCTCACGACACTCCCAAGCCCCCAGGTCACACGCGCTTTGTGTGCATCTCTGACACACACTCACGCACGGATGCCATCCAGATGCCCTACGGAGATGTGTTCATCCATGCTGGAGACTTCACTGAGTTGGGCCTCCCTTCCGAGGTCAAGAAGTTCAACGACTGGCTGGGTGAGACAGAAACAAAGAGTTCTACACTAGAAAACATCACACCGAACACCCTACTAATGTCCATTTCAACCCCAAGAGTCGTGTAGGTTGTTAGCCAGCATGTATTTCCTTGGAAATACATTTGTGAATTGTCCAGACAAAAACCCAGGTATGACTCTGTGCTGTGTCTGTTTTAAAAGGGCTGTCTGAACTGACAGTAGCCAGAAGAAACATTTTCCCGAGACTCTGGGCAGCAGAAAGGGACCGTGATAGGAACCAGTCTTCTGGGCCCTTCCGTATAAAATGAAGACAGTGCTACATTATTTATACTGCACATCTCTTTATAGTATTAGCATGGATGGTATGAATTATTTATTTTATAAGGAATTAAACTATAATCACTTAGTAGTAGATTAAATAAACTTGGTTTCAGGTTATATGGTCTTGTTGTCTTAATTTGGTGTTGCTTGCCCCTGGCAGTGGCAGGGCACAACCTCTCATAATATTATTATTTATTAATTTCCCCACACTAACTCATCCCTCAATTTTTGAACTACTTAGACAGTCTTGTCAAAATGTTAGTCTTGGTCACGATCGCGTTGCTTGTATCCACGTGAAGGTTTCACTTGAAGGTTTAGGTATAATATATTTTTGTGGTAAAAAGTGAAGCTGACGGTGGCTAACTAGCTAGCCACAGTCACAAACGTCACTAACGTCACAACGCCACAAACCTGTGCGCTTGTTAACTTCTGGGAGATACTATTGGCTCATTTAACATTGTGATAAAAAACACAATTGTGAAATATAATGTACAATACGATATACGCTGATATTATTAGGAGCATACATTTACTTTCGGAAACAGTAGCCTGCTATTTCACTGAGGCGTTAGTATCATGACATTAGCTTCTGTTGGACAGCAGTCTGTGATCAGTATTCAATCGTTAAAATAATAAACATGCCTCACAAATGTTTGTTTTAGGATTTATTATGACATTAGATTACAAGTAAATGATTTGTTGGTGAAATTATCGTTATATACCTCTAGTTTTAAACCAGTGTAGCTCACTGTAACGCTGTACGTGTCACTTGTAAGAAAAAGCTAGCCACAGTCACAAAAGTCACAAACGTAACTAACGCCACAACATCACAAAAATGCACGCTTACCTGTAGTAGAACATTCACTTCTGGGAGATAGCTAGCTACCTAAAATGACAAGACAGCTGCAGAAACACCACTGACAAAGGCCAGGGTGATAACATGTAACTAGCTATGTTTCCAGGCTGTGATATCTACACCCTGTATTTTTGTACGACCTTCGACTGGTTCTCCTGCGATTCCCACACAGCGGTAGTCTAGTAGTTAGCTAGCTCAGCTGTACAATTTACTGGTCTGAATCTAGTAGCAAAATAGAGCACAGCTGACTTCTCCAGGCAAGGCTCTAGACTGCGACCCATTGGTCGCATTTTGCGTTGTTACTGACAATGATCGCTGCCAGTAAACTTGTTATATTAGCCATTTTTCCCAAAATAAATGTCAAGCTTATTTACATTTTTGGGGGCATATTTTCAACTTGCAGATGGTAGGCCTACTGTTTTAAACGTGATTCCAGAGATACTGCCGGTGACAACATTGTTAGAATCAGCTTGTTTCAAGGGGGTTCTATATTAATGAATGAATGCAATATGAGTAAATGCTTAAAAATATCACTAAAAGGGAAAAGGTTAAGGGACATTCACTTTCAAGTCATATAGGTTAGGACCATTTTTACACAGGATTGCCCAATTTATTTGTTTTGATGCAACTGTTTCAACTCTGTGAGGCTGCCATTAAGCCTATCATTCCCTCTTGTACTAAGGGAAATTAAAAGAGAACCGTTTCATTTTACACTTCGCTCTTAGAATTGTAAGTGTAAATGAGCAGCAACAAATGTATTCTTTTTAATCCATGCAATCTTCATAAATAATAAGTATGCATATTTATTTAAAATATACAGAAATATCAGTTGTAACATTTAAGTACACCCATGAAAATTCTCCAAATGTTTGTATGTTTGATATTAGTTAAAATAATAGGTTTGGAGGTGATGTAGTTAAAAAAAAAGTTAAAAAAATACCTGCCCGTGCTGCAATGAATGCAAGCACACCTTACAATTTCCCCAGGAATTGTACCCTCTCTAGTGTTAGTTACTGACAAAAACCTTAAGGCCACATCTCAATCCTAGGCTTGTCTAGTTCTCGAGAAAAGTAGAGGACGGGAGAAGGGAGGGGGAGAGATAAGGAGAGTAATTCGGGGGAGGGAGTGGGAAATAGCAACACAGGTGCCTTCAGCTAGCAGTGTGAGCTCGCAACTCACTCGGCTCATGCTGTTAGAGACCGCAGGAGAGACTACGAGGACGGAGGAGGAAAATGAAAAGCCTGGCTTTCTCTCCCCTCTCTGTCTCTTCCCCTTTTCTCTTTTTCCTGCAGTTCTGTTTTCTCTCCCTTTCAAGTTCTCTCACATAAATATTTATAAACGGGATTCTTCTCCTGTTCATTCTCTCCATCTCTTGCTGTATATCGCTGCCTCTCGCCCTCCACCATCTCCTTCTAAACAGACACACACACTCACGTAGCCTGCTCATTCCGAGGATTAATTTAACTCCTGCTGCTCTGTGGGTGCGTAGTAGCTTTACAAAGAGATCAGGCTCAGTTTTAGGCCTGCATGAACCTCTCTGCGGTTCCCTCAACCAGGTGAACACATTCAAACAATGTTTCCTCCCTGTCTCTCTTTGTATTAACTATACCTCTACTGTGTCCTTATAAAAAAACATTTATCTGTTTTGTTTCCTTCTTCGAAACTCTCATTGTCTTTCTTTGTCATTGTTTGGAAATACAGGGGTCCCCCTCCCCTCTCCTACCCTTGTCCTCTACTTGCTTCTTTTTTCTTGCTGGCATTGTGGAAGCTCCCTCTGTTTCTACTCCCAGCCCTTATTTTTAGCAGAAAGGTGGCTCCGGGGGCTCCTGGCAGAAGCTCAAAGCTTTCTTAGTACTGGTGAAGACTGCAGGAGAGGAGGAGAAGAGAGGAGAGGAAAGGGGAGAGGATATTGGAAGAGAGGATAAAAAAGGAGAAGAGGCAAAAGGAGAGGAAATGACAGGAGGCAAAAGTAGAGGGGCGAAGGATGACAGGAAAGTTTGAAGATGGGTGGAGAGAAGTTTGGAGAGGAAAGGAAAGATGGAATAACTGAGCACTAATGTCTATCCTTCACCCGAGGTAAGGCCCACCCCTTGTGGTCAATCTCTGAGGATATATAATTTAAGGTCTAGAGACTGCCAATGAAGGGGAGCGTGTGCAACACCACTTCAGTCCAAATGGCCTCTTTGATCAGCTTTCAAGGCCTTTTGAACTGTATAGACACACACACACATATGCAGGCATACACGCACACTAACACAGTGATTTTCAACCAGAGATCGTCAGGTGTGCCGTGAGAAATTATCCAATTTCCCTTTACACAAAAAATCTACATTTATTAATTATTATCTGCAAATAATATGCCATTGTCGAGTGTCTGTTATATAGTGACTGGCAGAGTAATGTAATATTCGTCGGGGTGGCAGCAGATAGCTAATTGGCTCGTTCCGCATGTGAGGTTGTGGTGATGGAGAAGTTTAAAAAAAGGAAGAATGCAAACACACAGCAGAAGTGTAGTACTTAGCTAGCTCTACAATTTTCCGGGGCTAGGAAAATAGATTCAGACCTTCCCTAGGTCTTAATCTAGGAGCTAAACGGAACACAGCTGCCAGCTGTAGGTATATGCAGGTAGCAACGCTAGTGCTAAAGGGGAACCAAGTAGCCTCAACTTTCCTAGACTTTTAGCTACGGTACTAATGCTGAGGGCTCGCTGATATCGCTGTCAGTCTTACTAGAAACATCGTATCTATGCGTAGTTGCTAACGTGTGATGACGTTGTGACATTAGGCTAGCACTGAGTTCCCTTTGTGCATACCAGGCACTTTTTGCCACAAAAACGTAATTCAAGCCTAAACTGTCAAATGAATGAATACAAGCAACTCAATTGGAACCAAGTTATTTTAGGGGTGGAACAATAAATAATAGTAATAAATATATATGAGAGAGAACAACGGTTGTGCTCGCCGGAGTCTTGACATTTTTGGTCTGTCGTTTGCCGCACGATTTTTCCAATATAAAAAATGTGCCGTGGCTCAAAAAAGGTTGAAAAACACTGCACTAACACACACTTCTCCATTTAACCAGTGGCGGTGCGTCCATAGAGGGCGCTAGGGCGCCGCCCCTCCTAGAATTTTTCGTAAAAATAATAATAAAAAAACGTGCAAAAATATGATATACCAAACTATTTAAATAATAAATGTACTGTGTTAACGCGTTAAATGTGTGTGGGAGACCGTAAGTCCCTGTCAACAACCACTTAAATGTGACCAAATATAATATATTGCCATTCGTTATCACTGAGATAAGCCACTCCCCCCTGGGGGCGCCGGCCAAATGGAAGTCAATGGGAGCTCTCATTCTTTTTTCATACATTTGAGAAAAACGGCTTCTCATTGGCGGAAAAAAGGGGCGATGCCGGGGCGCACACTCGTGCGCCCCTGGCCAATGACATTGTTTCTTACTTATATTGACATCTTATTCGTCGAATCAAAGACCTTTATCATTCCCTCACATCCCATATAATTATCACGTATCTACGAGAGCAACATAGCTAGCAAAGGAGGATGGGCTGTAGGCCTACGGGACGTACACCCGTAGCTTCTCCTCAAACCTGTATGCTAAGTAACCGGAGCTGGTTAGCTGGTGAGTAATTCAGTGAGTAATTCAGTGTTACACACACAGTCACAACATCACACGTTAGCAACGACGCTGTGCGATATCAGCGACCCTTCAGCATTAGTATCGTAGCTAAGTCTAGGAAAGTTGAGGCTACTTTTCGCTAGGTACCTACGAACACGTCTTAATCTGCTAGACAAGTGGCTTCCCCATCGTTCTTTTGGTGAGCTGTCTCACGAGCCCTACTAGCCGACAAGCAAAATAGTTATTAAGCACTAGCGTTGCTACCTGCATATATGCAAACATTGTTTACAATATTTTCAGGCTTCAACCAGTGCTGCTCAAGCATACATACAGGGTCAAGAGATAGATTCGTTAGGCATTGAAGAAATAGTAGGAGAGGACGACAGCATCCAACATAGCTAATACATATATATTTAATGTTAAAAAAAAGTTCTGTGTAACGACCCCCCCCCGCGCCGCCCAACTGCGCCCCCCCCCAAAAAAAAATCACCAGCCGCCACTGCATTTAACCACACTCTTTACATTCACTCATCTAGTTACTTTTAGCCATACTGAATTAAATACATTGCGCATTTCATATTCATTTTCACAAAATACTGCATCACATATTTACAATGTAAATCGTATGACCATCTATGGTTTGTGTGTGGCTGTTTTTTTTGCAATATGGAAGAGTACACAATACCCATGTTTGTGTGTGTGTCCTTACACTGTCATTTCTTTGTACTATTGTGTTTGTGTTATTGTGTGTGTGATGTTTTCTGTGTGTTTATGTGTGTGTGTGAGTATGGAGGAGCATACATAGAAAACAGACTGCTGTGTGCACCTCGCTGTTTAAACATGGATCTCATTGTGTTCCTGGGTCATAGTCAGGTCAGAAGAAAGCAACTTCAGTTATTTAAGCTCCTTTGCCCTCTCTTTCTCCTTCTCCTCCCCACACATCCTCTCTACTCTCCAATTGCTCCCTTTTTCCTCTCCTTAGATGTTCTCTCTCTACTTCCACCATATGTGCTCTCTTTCTCTCTCTTTCACTCTCTAGGTCCAGTGTCTAGGGTTTGTGTCTTTATTTAGCTCCTGTTCCTCGCTGTTCCCCTTTGCTCTTGAATAATAGATGACTGACGCCTATAATGCAATTGCCGTGTTGGCACTTTCTGTGTTTGTGTGTGTGTGTCATTCTCAATAGTCATTCTCACTAAGAGGCAGGATGGTGTCTCTGCCTCCCTTGCATCCCTGTCAGGTGTTTTACAGTACCAACAGCCCCTTAAGCCTCCCCAACAACCCCCTCCCCCCCCCACCCCGTTAGCTCTGTAACAGTATGGACATTAAAGTTTCATGAGTGCTGTCTTTTCCCACACTGTTCTCTCACACTCTATCCCCATCTCTGTCTACCACTCTCTCTCTTTCTCTCAGCATTTTTCTTCTTCCATCCCTCTCCTCACTCTTCTCTCTCTTTATTAGTGTTGCTGCGTCTTTATATAGTCTCCACACAGTAGGTTTGTGCATCTTCAGAATGTGCCTCCAGCTTGTTTCTGAAAGTCTTCACTTTAAAACAGTTTCTGTTAACTTAGCATTTTTTTTGTGAGACAGCCCAACGGTTAAAAGAAAATGCTTCACTTCATTTTTGTATGAGGTAAAGTTGTCGCAACACGTTGAGGGGTCACAATGACTGAAGGGTCACAATGACCCGAAGATAATACAAGTACCAAAGAAAGTACACATTCAGCGAGTACACATTGGAGAGAAAAGAAAGTAGTCTGATGTTGTTCTTTCTTTCAGACTTTTTTCTTTATTTCTTTCTCCTTGTCTTTCTCCTTTCTAAGTGTATCGTTTCCTCCCTGTTTCTTGGTCAGTCTATGCAGTACCGCTCATTCACTGTTCTGATGGTCTATCCCTGGGTATGGTCCAGCACTCTAATGTCCTCCATGTGGCTTGAAAACATGGCCCTGCCTTCAGACACGTGAGCTATACGAGAAGCCTGTCATGCTGTTTGTTGATATGTTGCATACATGTGATAAGCCTGGATATGGAAGCGGTAAGCGGAGAAGAGAAACAGTAGAGACCACCTACAAAGCAGGAGACGATGCTGTATTTCTGAGTTTGTGATGAGAATAGTGAGTGTGTGTGGCTTTGTTTAAATCCCCACAAGGATATCAAAAAATATAAAAACCAAAACACTTTTGTGGGCAATTTTTTGTAGTTGAGGGTGGGAGTTACAATTAGTGTTAGAATTACATTAAGGCTTAGGGTTTAGGTTCGATTTTTGGGTTAAGATTGTGGAAAACAGGAGTTTGAATGGGACTGAATTTCTTGGGGTCCCCACAAGGATAGCTGTACATGACGTGTGTTCGGGAGGTGTGGTTGTTTGTTGCTGGTCTGAAGATTGTTTTAGCGTTGTGCTGTTTGTGTACCGTTTGTAGAGAGTTTGCTTACGTACACACACACAGGATGAGGGAATGGTAAAAATCTAGGTTGAGTCTCAGCATGTCTCTTTTCCTTTAAAACACTAGCATCGTTGCTTTAGAGGATTTATGATCAATGAACAGTGTTTGGTCTACAGAGCTCACAGAATAGTTGTTAAACTGTTAAACTGAAGTTTTAGGTCTTCTCAACTGCAAAATGCCGTTCACACACACACACACACACACACACACACACAAAAGCCTGTAATCCCCCTCAACATGCCACAAATCAAAGAGTAAGGACCACCCATCGGAACTCTGGGACAATGGTAGTGTGAGCGCCGGAAGCTTCCCTTGGAGCACTAAACACACACACAGTTGACTTATAGTTTTGTAAGGATGAGAAGAATGTTTGGTTGATAGTGAGGTCCAATGGAGAAAGCTCAATCCTGTCTATTTGGTCAAGCACAGGCCCCCCTCTATACTGCAGATCAGTGGATCCCAGCACAGACACGCACACGTACACACACACACACACCGGAAGGGACTAGGCAGTAGGGAGCTGAATGAAAGGGATAATGGGGATGAAGACAGATGGAGAAAGAGAGAAAGAGACTGAGTCAGTTTCTATTGGGAGCAATGAGTATTGCTGAGAACTATGACATACTTCAACACTGCGTCAGACGGACGCGTGTTGGCATGTGTCCGCAATGGATTGCTTGTGTGCAGTGTTTTTGTTTGTGTGTATGTATGCATGCCTTTTCTTTATTTGATTGCTTCTTTTGAACACAGAAAACAGAGGGCCTTTGGCTTTGTGTGGGTGACTCTCAGGAAAATTAAAACAATTTGTTGCTTGAAAGCAGCTTTTGAAATCAAAGACAAAAGCAGGAAAGAAAGATGGGTGCGTCAAACAGCAGATAACACACAGACCGACACGCGTTTGGAATAGCCCCCCTCTCTTGATTTCTCCCCCCACCTTCTACCTCTTTCCTTATCCCTTCACAAAAGCTGCGTATTCATCTCTCCGCATCTCTCTTTACGATGCAGTGATTGATTCTGTCTATTGGCTGCCTGCTTTGGTGGATGTAAGAACGACGGAGAGGGACACTGCGGTGATTTGAACCGTAATGCTTTGATCTTGGGAACCATCATCCGAATCTATGTCCTAAAAGAAGAGACAGCCACAAGCTAGTATGACTAAAACACGATAGAACCAGCTGCTCTTCACATTTTTATGAGGTTACAGGCAATTTCTCTGTGAGGAAGCTCCAAAAATTCATCCATGAAATTGAAATGTAATTCCCCTAAGTGAAAAGTGGGTGTTTTGGGGGGCTAGGGGATGTGTACAGCTGGGTGAGTTACAATTGCACGTCAAACTTCATGAGCAGAAAACACAGACGCTGCAAAATGTTTGAGGTGCCTGTGGATGGTCTTTATTTGTTGCACAAATTATGCTTGTCTTGTCACTGCTGCACACCTTTTTCTCTTGCTACCTGTCTCTCTCTCCATATCCTTTTCTCTCTCTCTTTCCGTCTCTCTCTCTCTCTTCTTTTCTCTTACGCTATACTACACCACACTACACCAAGAGGGACTCCATGCCCCGGACCAGGTATTCTCAATCATTGCAGCTCTTTATGGTCACCTCCGTCTGCCAGTTTAATTCAAATCACTGTCTGCTTGTTATTCCTCATTTCACACCCCAATAAATTGGGCTTCCCAACACAACACACACACACACACACACACACACACACACACTCCAACACTCTTCCTGCCCCTCCACCCTTCTCGCCACTCTGTTCAGTGTGACTGGTCGTGATTGGCTGTTATGACAGAGCCGTCTCTGGGCTGTCAACTTCTTCTAAAGCTGAGTTTAATTACTCCTTTTCAGCAGTGTGACACACACACACACTCAAGCACAGTCCCCAAAACACACCGATAGATATATTTAAATATGCACACATTTGCACACACACAGCTCCACCGCAGTAATTGTCAAAAAAGGAACGGTGACTGAACTTTTCGTTGAGCATTCCGGCTGACAAACAGTGATGCACAGACAAAGCACAATCCTCCTCTGCCACCCCCCTCCAGTTGTTTGTCAGCATTCTCACTCTGTGGTCCTCCTGAATGCTTTGAAAACGTTTGGGAAGTGTTTGACAGGTGCTGATCGATGGACTGTACCCCACTGTGCCCATCTCTGAATAACCAATTAAACCCATTGAGATGGAAGGAGAGATAGACATAGAGGGAAGAGGTATAAACTAGGTTATACAAAACACAGAAACATCTCCTATGATGAAACCTCGGTGTATGGTACTGGTTTGTGTTCTCTGATTTGTGAGTTTGTGCGGGTTTAAACTATAAAGTATGTAAACAATTGTTGCTGCACTTCCTTGACAGATGCACAACAATTTGACTTTATGGAAAAACGCATTAATGGGAGAGTAAAAACTAACTATCTATATTCTTCTGATTTGAAACAACACCGTTTGTTGCATTGGCCCTTCTCCCATCCTTCGTTTTCTCTCACACTCTCTCTCTCTGTGTCTCTCTCTCCCCAGGCACCCTGCCCTACGATATAAAAATTGTGATTGCGGGGAACCATGAGCTGACCTTTGACCAGGAGTTCATGGCCGACCTCATCAAGCAGGACTTCTACTACTTCCCTTCTGCCTCCAAGCTCAAGCCGGAGAACTATGAGAATGTCCAGTCGCTGCTCACCAACTGCATCTACCTGCAGGATTCCGAGGTCACCGTTCGGGGTTTCCGTATCTACGGCTCTCCCTGGTGAGTGCTTCTGGTACTGCATCCCGACAGCTCACCTCTTGCTCCATTGAATGCCTTTCTTTATAGCTCTATTTTATCACTCTATTTCTCCTCTTTCTACCCCATTGAAACCGAGGCTGTTTGTATGAATCCGTACCATGAGTGTATGCGTGTGTGCCTGAGAGTGTGAACTCTACTCCACTTCAAAGTGGTCTACTGGTGTTTGTGGAGATATGGGTGTAGATATGGAGTGGTGTGTGTGTGGCCCCCTGTGTAGGGTAATTGGTTTGCTGTGATATTGGATACCCTGATTGCCTTGGCTGCTATTGAGCAATGAAGACATGTGCCTTATATGCTGGTATAGGACGAGAAAGAAGGACAGGAGGGACAAGAAAGAGGGAGAGACAGGGAGAGAAGGACATGGAGGTAGAGAGAGGAACAGTGAAAGAGGAGGGAGGGTCAAAGGAAGAGGGTATGGTGTTCATTGCCTTAATTCAGTATCACCGGCTGGCCTTGGCTGGTGCTCTAGGGCTGCTATGAGAGGCAGATGAAATGGTGTGTGTGTTCATGCAAGCGCCCGAGGGTCTGTTCCTCCAGCACAGAGGGGCTCCAGCTGGAGGCGCCGTGTGTTCCCCTTCTGCATTGTCTGCTCTCTCCATCTCCCCCCCTCCCCTCCCTCCATCAGTCTGTCTGTCCATTGCAAAGACGCTCCACATGTCGCTGGCTCCAGCGTCAGAGGCAAGCGCCGAAATCTCCTCCCCGCTCTCTAATCTCCGGCAGAAGCGGTGGGACGGCGGGCGCTCCAATCCCGTCTCCATGGTGATGCCAGACTGGCCCGTCGCCTCAGGGCAGGGAGAGAGAGACACAGTGTCATCCTCTGCTGACGAGACACTATCCCGTGCTCCAGTCCACCTCTTCTCTTCTCCTAGTTTCTGTCGTTCTCTGCCCCTTTTCTTGTGTCCCCTCTCATTATCTCTTCATTCATACTTTTTAGGATTCCTCCGTAAGGAGGGAACCTATTGTTATTGATGGCTTTCTTATTAGGATTCCTCCGTAAGGAGGGAACTTATTGTTTTTGATGGCTTTCTTATTATTCTCGTGCCATGGGAGTCTATGGCAGCCCCTAGACCCCTTCGATAACTTTTTGTGAAATTTGGCACACTCATTAAGGACGGTCCCTTTTATACTTGCACCAAGTTTCATGTTTCCCATTGCATCACTCTAGCGCCACCAACGGGTCAAAGTTGGACTTTTGTTTCCACACGCAACTTTTGAACAGTATGACTGATTTTCAAAAATGAGGTACCATTAGGATTCCCTGGATCAAGACGAGTTCAACACACCCTATATAGTGGCCTTTTTGTGAGAGATTGTAAGCCACTATAGGAGCGGGGTAGATGACGCGCAATCCAAAATCGAAACAAAGCAATCGCTGAATTGAAGTTCAGACAAGAGTGCTTTATTAGGCAAAGCTTCAAACAAAAGTATTCTTCTTAATTCGCTAAACTCTGAAACAAACATTTGCGATTTGCGATGTTCAATTTGCAGTCAAAAAACTGTCCCGCTTCCCCGTCTCACTCTCATCTGTTTCACATTCAACCAGGTGATTTAAATCCCTTCATTAGGTGAATTAATACAATAACAACCCTGGCCTACAGGGGGAGCCAGACAGAATATCAACTCAACTTTATCATAGCTGTATCAATTATTATTTCCATTTCATCATTTCTATATTCCCTTTATGGCTCCGACACCCTATGACGTCAATTTTAAGAAAACATGATTTTTCGCTTCTTCTCCTTCAATTTTTGTCAAATCTTCTTCAAAATTACCATATATATATTATCACATCGGTTGAAGACACTAGAACATGTTACCATGTGCAAAGGCAACTTCATATCTCAAAAAATGATTGATATAAAGCAAATCGAATTTATCACTAACGCTAAAATAATGCTTTACACATCAGCCAGTCAAAAACTGATATTCTGATTCAATCACAAGTTCATATGAAGACTTTTGAGAATGTTTTGTACACAAATCTGACAAAAAGTTGACTGTAAGATGAAAGGTCGATTTTTGGTGAATATTAGAAAAATACTAGCTTGGCTAATTTCTAGTGACATTTCCAATGAAGTCTCTTTCTGTTCCTGCGCGCGCGCTCCACATTCTCACACACTCAGCCTTCACTTGACACACGTGCGGGCTTGGCAAGGCGCACACACAACAATTAAGGAGATTGTGGGCTGACCAAGCCCCCACTGATTCCTTGGCTTGAAGTGAAGGCCTTGTGGATGTTGGTTGATGGTCTTGCTTTTCCGATTTTGTATGCAATGGTAAAAAGTTCTCCAAATCCTAAAACATTGATAGTATAGGCTATGAGTAACTACCAAACCACAAATGACCATTTGTTCCATTATTCATAGGTGGCACTACGGCCACGCCCCAATTGTCAATTTTCAAAGTGATGCCATTTACATCCCATTTGTCCTAAAATTCATTAAATATGCCTTATTTCTCATGAGGAACAAAAAAGCTTCAAGAACCTATAACGGCCGCCATATTGGATTTTTCTGTACAATATAGATTGAGGAAACATGTTTTTTCACTACTCCTCCTTCAATTTTTGTCCAATCTTCCCACATTTGACGAGATTGTGGGCTGACCAAGCCACCACTCATTCCTTGGCTTGAATTGAAGGCCCTTGTGGATCTTGATGGTATTGCATTTCCTATTTTGTATGCAATGGTAAAAGGTTCTCAAAATCCTGAAACATTGATAGTATAGGCCAAGAGTAAGTACCACACCACAAATGGCCCACCATTACCCATAGGTGGCGCTACAGGCCACGCCCTGATGCACAAAGATACAAGGCTTTCTGGAATGGATAGGCTCACCAAGCCCCCTCCTTTCACTTCTTGGCTTGAAATAAAGGCCCTTGTGGATCTTGATGGTATTGCATTTCAGATTTGGTATCCCATTGGTAATTATGCAGCATTGATTTTTCTATACATTTACAATTTCTCAAGGATATACATTTTTCAATGGTTCGCAATGTTTGGAGGAATCCGCCATCACTGCTTGCAGTTATATTTTGCTATTGCTATTAAATGCTATTGCATTTACCATGTCTCGCTCCCTCCCTATTGAATTTTCTCTCATTCCATGTCTCTCTCTCTCTCTATCAGATCCCTCCTAGTGTCCTCCTGTCAGCCCGGAGCTGTCTCCGACTAGCTCTGTCTCTAACTCATTTCTCTCCTCTCTATCCCCTCCATCTGTCTTCACCAACATTTCCCAGTCGTCCCAGAATCACTCACTTCCTCCTCTTTCCCTCCACCCTTCTCTATCTCTCTCTTCACGGGGGTCTAGTGGCATGTTGCTCACAGCATGGTTCTTTCCTGTCTGTCCCACGCTTCAGTCAGACATGCAGTCACAAACACACACATAAACAGACTAGCCCCAACCACAGCCCCTAAAAATCCCTACCTCAACCAAAATTTGATCCTAGTATAGAATCCTCGTCACTTGTAATTTTTCAGAATTAAATTAAATTAATTCCAGAATTAAAGGGACAGCAGGGGAGGGCTGTTTGTGTTTGCGTGTTGTGTGTCTTTTTCAGACGGTAATGCAAGTTTACAAGTAATTTGTCATGGGCGTAGCACACAGCCACCATGAGTCTCAGAGCAAAAGCAGCTAACAGGAACGTGGGAGGCATGGGAATTAACCACAGTGGTCCTCTTTTCAGAAAGCTCAAAGCCTGAACGAGGCAGAGAATCCAACACACACAAAAAGAGGGGGAGCAAACAGTGAAAGATAGAGCAAAACTGTGTAAGTATAGGGGAAAGAGGACAGTATAGAAAGTAAGGAGGATCGTGCAGTGGACTAGCTATCTGATAGGGCATAGGTGGCAGCCTTAATCACTGTGTGTGTGTCTACACGGGAGTGGGTGAGGTTCTGACTGTCATGTTTTATTTTACACCGGGGAACTTCCGATTCGCTTTTGCGCATGTATTACATTTTTACTTTGTATGTGTGTGTGTGTGTTTGTGTGTTGCTGTGCTCTGTTTGTGTGACTCTGATTTGAGCAATCAACATCAACAACAGTCAGTTGAAATGCAAACAAATTCACAATGTTAAATAGCCTTAAATAAATGCACGCACTCTTTTTCCTAAACTATCTGCTTTTTGAATAAATGCCGTTACTGATACCGTTAGATACCGTTTATAGCCTACCACTACAGTGGTACAGATAACTGTTCAACGGTCTAACTAATTTCAGTGCGACAACGTTTTTGCACTTTGCACATGCTTTCAGCAACTCATTTCACACATATATAATGTACTGAGAAGCAAATCATGGAATTAGCTTTACAGCACCTTTAAATTGACATGATTAATTTGTATGTAGAGTAATGTCCAAAACTCAGAGACCACATTGACCAATTAATGAGGGAAATGAAAAAAGCATCTGCTGACAATTCTGCAGACTGTGGATTTATGAACTCCGAAAAGATCCCCATCAACCATCTGAAAACACCCTGTAGCATAAAATCGCAAAGCTAATAGGAGCTGGAGAAGCGGTGGCAAAATTCCTCTCACTTTCATGCTTGATTGCTGGTCCAACATTCCCATTGAGGTATATGACAGAATCTTTGTGAATCTATACCGCTGTGAAAACTCGCTGTTGTCATACAATTCAATTGAGTTTAACCTATCTCAAATTTTCCTGCAAGGAACTCTTTCCTCTAACGTACCCCATCCAGCGAAGATATCCATGCTGTCAATAAAACAGAGATAAACCTCCTCCAGTGGTGGTTTAAATATAACTGCTAATCCAGGTTTAGACTAGGTTTAAAATGACTGGTGCAACAGAAATTAAAGAGAGATTGCCAAAGGGTTAGATTTACCCAGGATTAATTGTAAACTAAGGTTAAACTAGGTTTAAAGTTTGGTGCAACTGGATTAAAAGACAAACCTTGTTTAGACCTAGTTTAAGAGTTAATCCTTGTTGGTGCAACCCAGCCTTATTCTTTTATCCAGTATATCTAACATTTCTAGTCCTTGAAGACACCGTTGAGATGCAGATCATGTGTATTTTGATCTGTGCACACCCCATCCTTACATAATTTATTTGACTTGTATCTTTCTGTAATTGTTTTCCCTTCTTTTGAACTCAGCAGGAAGGTTTAGGCCATGGTATGAGAGAAGTAAAAGGTGAGAGCGGGAGATTAAGGGATGTGGAAGGAGAGAGAGAAATGGTGACGTTGGAATATGAGGGAGGATGAGAGGAGTCGTGGATAGGTCCATTGTGGAGGAGAGTCTGCTCTAATGGGTTAAATCCCTGTAAACGGGTTAGTCCCTGTAAGCGGGAGGCATAATGACTGCCTCGGAGGACACTGGCAGGAGAGACAGGTGTCACACACACACATACATGACAAAATATAGGTTGTTAGTTGATTGTTGACTTTGGGCATGGTGTTTAGGGAAGTGTGTGTATATGTGTGTGTGCATGCTTGTGCACGTGCGTGTGCATGCGTAATAGACCCTTTTTTCATTTAGAAAATGAAAATACAAGAAATATGGTGCTCCCCACTGCTTCACATGGAATAATTATGAACGAAGATGCAAAAGACTCCTTAATTAGATTTTTTAATTATTGAAGATTCACTTCTTTTTCTGTAGTGGCCCAATTAAGAAACCTCATCAAAAACTAAAGAGATGGAGAGACCCTCTTCCGCCTCCTCTTCTTGACAGAAAGGGAGTACCTGCTTCTTGTACTCGTCCTTTGTGATGAAGGGATGGATGGATGGGTGGAGGGAGGCAAGGAGGATCTCTCTGTTTTTAATTAATGGGGAGTTTTAATGGAGAAACAGAGGGATGGTTTGGGAGAGGACGAGAAAGAGACCGACTGTGCTAATGATTTTACAGATATGATGAAGACCTTTATCTTTCTCATTCTCCCTTTGCTTTAGAGTGTCTTCAAATTCTGCTAGTTAGTCCTGATTGAGAGCAATACACCATTACTTAAATTAACAATTTAATTAAATGAAATAAAGTTGGAAGATGGGGGGGGGGCTTCAGTAAGGGGGAAAGTTGGAAGAAAAATAAGGGTGAGGAATGAGAGAAGGGAAAATGAACGAGAGAGTGAGTGAAATAGAAAGCCTCAGTTCCTGAAGAAGAATATAGAAAGGGTTATTTTGCTCTCTTGTGGGAGCTAGCTACTACTACGAGTTACTAGCTAGTGGTGGGTAGAGCTTTTCTTATGAGGCTGAATTTCCAGAGTTATTGCTTACTTAACATCGGATTTGCTAAAAGACTCAGTAAGCCTTTGGGTCCCGTCCTCCTCCCCCCTATTTCCCCTCTCCTTTCCTTTATTTCCCCCACCAATTTCCCCAGTGCCGGCCTACTCCCTGAGGATGACAAGGAAGTAGCCTGTGAACACATGAGCATTAATAAACGAGGAGTTGGAAAGGAAAAGGGGGGGGGGCGGCCTAGTTTAGCATTTGTCACTCTTCTTCATCCGATCCCTTTCTTCTTTTGTCTTTACACTCCATTCCATGGCTCCCTCTTTCCCTCCCTCTTTCTCTCTCATTCCTAAGTGCTGCCAGTCCCTGGCCCTGTAGGTGAGTAAACACCCAGTAATGGTGCAGCGATTAGGAGGGAGGGAGGAGAAAAAAGGACGTTTACTGTGTCGTTTCCCTGGAGGGATTTCTCTTTAAATTACCTGTTAAATGGCCTCCAGAGGCATGACTTTAAGTATGTGTGTGTGTGTGTGTGTGTGTGTGTGCGGTTTGGAGGGATGGCCTGCCTTTTTCTGGGTAATGGCCCCTTTGCATTAAAACTGAATTAGACTGTCTATATGTCCTCTTATTTTCCCCCTTTCTCCATCTCTCTATTTCTCAGCCAGATCAGTCAACGAGTGGTCACAGTCACTGTTGACCACATTTAGACTGACTACTGGGTCATACTAGATTGCACAGGCTGTAATGCTCATCCAACAAAGAGCAGGAGGGACAGTTCTCTCTCCCCCTGTATCATCACACAGACACACACATTGTACTATAACAAGCAAGCTAACCACATACTTCCAACGGGGGTCGGTTTCTCCATCAAGTTATACACAGCACAACCCACCAGAAATTTGCAGATTTGTGCTGTTCTGGAGAAGTTTGTGTGTGCGGGTGTTTGTAGGTGTGTATGTGTTGGGTTGGGGAAGGAAGGGGAGGGGAAGACTGGATAACTGGTCTTCGTCTTTTATTCTTTCCCTTTCTTTCTTTTTCATCTGTCTCTCCCTCTCCACTGGAGAACTTTGAAATAATTTGTGTCTCGTGGGTTTTTACACATTCTAATTTCCAACTAAATGGGACATCTGTTTGAGAAAAGGAAGATTTGCCATGGTTGCCAAGGCAACTATCACTTGGAAGGCGGGGAGAAAAAGAAGTCCAACAGCTTTTATGGACGGAATTAGACTTTAGTGGATGTAGTAAGGCACATAATCCCTGCAAGACAAACAGAACCAAGACATGTGCTTTTCTTTATTTCTCTCTCCCTCTCTCTTCCCTTTTACTTAAGCTATCCTCCCTGATCTATTTTCTTCCTTATCTCCCTTCCCACCCTCTCTCCCTGCAGAATCATCATAAATAAAGCCAGATGCATCACTGTGAGATCTGCCACCAATTAGATAGGAGGAGAAGTTTCCTCTGCTGTTTGGGCCCCCCCCACCTCACCAACTCATCCTCTGTGGTAATTGGTCATTATTCAGAACAGGAAAAGGGACAAATGTGTCTCCCCAGGGCCTCTAAGTGCTAGTTAAATGGGAATTCATTATGTGTGCGCTAACAGTGGTGAGTGAAGCTAGCAGTGCTGCCTACCCCGCCATTAGAAAATGTCACCAGCGCCTGTCTAGACACAACCAGGCAGAGAGGAGGATTGGGGAACACTTGTTGTCTGAGCCTAGTGAGGCCACATGGGAGATAATGGTGGTGTTGAGACACACACAGGAGATGACAGTCAGGGCAAGTCTACCGTATGTCAATGTCACAGGTCATTCTCCTTCTCTCACCCCACTCCCACCTTTTGGAAAACACACCACTCGGTAGGCACCACCATAAGACACAGCTCTAACACACCTGCTCCATGGTGACACACACACACACACACACACACAAACATAAACATACAAGGCTGTCGGCTTTCCTCCACCTGCTCTGACAAGGGAGGCTTAGGGGATGTCAAAACCTGGTGTGCCACACAAGCAAAAACACACACACACACATCCATAGAGAGGCTCACTCCCTCAACCTCCTCTGTTTGTTTTTCTGCCCATCTGCATGCCAGCCTATCTCCCTGCTGGCACTATGTCTGTATGTCTGTCTGCCAGTCTCTCTCATCTCTCCTCCTCTCTCACACCTCTCCCTCTTCTCCTACAAAACAAAGGCTCGGTGGAAGACATCTTCCTTTACATTCTGCTATAGCCGCGTCGTCGCCACAATGTGCTCAACACGCCTGAGGGAGTGAGAGCAAGCCCACTCTGGCGGGAGCTCATTATTGTTGTGTATGAAGTTGTCTGTCAAGACCCAGAAGATCTATCACCCTCCCCCCCCCCACACACACACACACACCCACACACCCGAGTCTCCCACTGAACATTCTGGGAGGGGTGAGTGGGGAGGGGTAAAAGTGTGGGATAAGATGGCGATGTGTTGAAGGGGGTGGGGTGTAAGGAGTTCTGTCAACCATCAGTTCTCCTAGAGAATGCACCTCGGTGTTGTGGTGGTGTATCGATGCATCAGGAGCACTGGTGCACAATGAAATATCTAAGTTCCTAATCAGGCCTCAAAATTAACTTTTTTCTTGGTAGCACTGGTAATCCCAATTTTGCAAAGTAAGGAGCACCAGCAACATTTTTAGGAGCACCCTCCTCAAATGTTCATATTTAGAGCGCAACTTAGCTTCCTGTCACATGACAATGGAGCGCAGTGACAAAGAAAAAATCGGCATTAAAGTTGAGTTTACATAACCGGTTTAACTGGTTATCCAACATTAGATAGAACAGTATACCGGTCACTGTATCAGCTCACAGCAGGCACATCCTGTGCAGTAGGTAAATTAGCGAGAGTTTTGTAAAGAAACAGGTTGCACCATTACGATTATTTGCACTCGCACAAATTCCCCCCAAAAGTTTAGAGGTCGCACAGTTACAAATTCGAGAGCATATGCAACCAAAATGGTCGCAATTTCAAGTCCTGCTAATTACCCCCCTAGCATTCTCTCAAATAGGTTGTAGGCTACTAGATTTAAACTGTACTGGATATTCATTCTTATGACTTTCTTTAATGTGTTGTATTGACACCAAAAATTACTCATGTATCACATCAAGCATAAGGTGTCTATTATGCAGTAGGCCTAAAAGTAAGATTGGATATCATCACAGCTACTAGAGGTCTGGGCTGTTTTTGTGTTTTTGTGTGTGGTTTATAACTGTATCTCAAAGCAATCAAAATAGAGTAAGGGGGGAAAGATGTGGCTTGGAGAGCAAAAAACGGTGGAAATTAGAGTTTTCGTCTGACACCAAACTTGATTATGGAGCAACATCTCTGGGCAACAAAGAGAGAGAAATAGCAAAAGAGAGTGATGGAGGAGAGCGGAACAAGAGACATTCGTCTATTTGTCTGTCACAAACCTTCCATGCCAGAGTCCCTCTCTTAAGTTTTTCTCTTATTCCGCTATTCCTCTTCTGTGTTTCTGTCTCTGATGTCAGTCTCTCACATTTCTTTCTTTGTCTTTCCATTTCTCTATCTCTTTTCTTCCCCCTCCTTTCCGAGGCACAAAACTCTGCTTGTGTTTTATTCAAGATAGAAAACAACAGACTTCAGGGACACTGAGACCGGCCAGGTGTGTATGTGTGTGATTAACACAGGGTTTATGGCATGATGTATTTCAGTAAACAAGCAAAACAAACTGTCCTGGGAAGGGAATGTGTGTGAAGGAGCGAGGGATGAGGAGGTAGAGAGAGAGAGGGACGGACAGGTGGATCAGAGTGAGAAGGATGACACACACAGGTGGTTGCGTTTGTGCACGCATGAGTGTGGATCTATGTGCATGTTTGTGTGCATTGACTTAGTTTAGGGGCAGGTGCCAGGTTGGTTTGACGGGAGACTGCAGATTACATTCAGATATATTCAGCTGTAAAATATTTGCAGGGGAATAAATACAACATTTGAGTGTGGTACGTGTCGGGTGTGAGTCTGTGAATACCGAAGGAGCACAGCTGTGGGGAGACTGCCTGCTACAGAGAAGAGGAACTTGTGTTTCTTTTGACTCTACACAAGGAGCACCCTCTGTACCCTCTCCCACTGTGTGTTAATGTCCTGGTTCCTCTCACTGTTTTAGTAATGAGTGTTGGTGTGTGTGTGTTTGTGCGCATGTTTGTGTGTGTGTGTGTGTGTGTGTGTGTATCGGATGGGCAGATGTCCTTGCACTCTGTCACACAGATGGGCTCTGTGATGCCACACTTGCCTTGTCCAGCGCTTGCAAGATGGCTGGACACACCCAACTAAACCTACTGCTGTATAGGTTTGGTGTATATTTGTGTGTGTGTGTGCAAGATAGAGAACTATGGGCCTCATGTTCTAACGCTTTTGAGCCCACATCAGGCGTATTTGTTTCGCAACGTGCGCGTAAAAGCATCGCGAGGTATGTACAAACATGCCGCACTGAGGTAAAAGCGTAGACTGCACACAGGGGTGGGTGGGAGGGGGGGGGGACGACGACGTGGATTGGTGGGAGATGCTTGTTCACTGTCTGTATGGGTGGGAGGGGGTGGGAGGATGGGGTGGGAGGGAGGGGGGGACGTGGATGGGTGGGAGATGCTTGTTCACTACCTGTCTGGGGGGGGGAATTGGGGTGTAAGGGAAAAAAAATAAAAAATGACAAACTTTGTTAACCATCGTCATTCTGTATACAGCTTGTATTATGCTTTGAGGTTGGATCAATAAACATATTTTGAAAAAAAAAGCGTAGACTGCCTGTCGCGGGAACTGAAAATGGCAAATTGCGCTTTTCCGTGTCATGCATATGACATAAAGAGATGGGAGGAGATGCGCAAAGTGCGCCTAATTATGTATTAGGCGTTATGTACAAAAACCGCACCTCTATTTTGCGGTGAAAATTCTCCGCCTGTTAAAAACAGGCGTAAACCAGAATGTGCATATGCTTCCTGGTGAAATGGCAGCAGTAACCCGAGCAAAACGAAGACATAGGCCAAAGGATTTTTGCTATTTTGACTTTGGTGGCTGATCCATGATAGAAAGAGAAAAGGAGGCCCATTAAATTGCAAGTTTAAATGCTCGCAATGTACAGTATAGTGGGCGGAGAAAGGCGCTGATTACCCGATGACCTGCAAGTTTCGTATATACGACTTAAACTGAAGTATCACAGCGTGCGCTTTCTGCGTGTTGGCCATTGCGCTAATAACGCTACGTTTGCTAATGTACGAACATGAGGCCCTATGTGTATAAGCCTGGGGCAGGCTCTGGCTGGTACAACCCAGTGAGTGTGAAGTGTGGATCATAGTACTCTGCTAGTCAGTCACCTAATCCCACACCCACCCAGTGCTTTGAAGATCCCCCACTGTGTTCACCAATTAAACCATTACAGAGCCATACTAACACAAACACACACACATACTCTGTCTCTCTCTCTCTCTCACACACACACACACACACACACACACACACACACACACACACACACACACACACACACACACACACACACACACACACAAAGGCAGCAGAAGAGGTGGGAGGAGTGGCAATATTGCCTGATTTCCCAGAGGTTAACAAAGTTCTGCCCAAATGGGTTCAATGGTGCATGGTTTGTGTGCCTGAGTATGTAGGTGCTTCCCTGTGTGTCTGTATGTATATGTGTGTGTCTGTGTTAATGTCTGTGTGTGTGTGTATGCCAATGTTCCTCGATCCCCTTCTCCACCTGCTGGGTGTTACATAAGTCACGCTGTGGGCCAACATGGCCTCAATCTGCCTATCTGCATAGAAAGGTGGGGGTGACAGAGAGACACAGAGAGGTGGGGGTGACAGAGAGACACAGAAATGTGCGGGTGACAGAAAGACACAGAGATATGGGGGTGACAGAGAGACAGAGAGATATGGGGGTGACAGAGAGACAGAGAGAGATGGGGGTGACAGAGAGACACAGAGATATGGGGGTGACAGAGAGACAGAAAGGTGGGGGTGACAGAGAGACAGAGAGACAGAGAGGTGGGAGTGACAGAGAGACACAGAGAGGTGGGGGTGACAGAGAGACAGAAAGGTGGGGGTGACAGAGAGACACAGAGAGATGGGGGTGACAGAGAGACACAGAGAGGTGGGGGTGACAGAGAGACAGAGAGACAGAGAGGTGGGAGTGACAGAGAGACACAGAGAGGTGGGGGTGACAGAGACACAGAGAGGTGGGGGTGACAGAGAGACACAGAGAGGTGGGGGTGACAGAGAGACAGAGAGGTGGGAGTGACAGAGAGACAGAGAGGTGGGAGTGACAGAGAGACACAGAGAGGTGGGGGTGACAGAGAGACAGAGAGGTGGGGAGTGACAGAGAGACACAGAGAGGTGGGGGTGACAGAGAGACAGAGAGGTGGGAGTGACAGAGAGACACAGAGAGGTGGGGGTGACAGAGAAAGACAGAAAGGTGGGAGTGACAGAGAGACACAGAGAGGTGAAGGTGACAGAGAGACACAGAGAGGTGGGGGTGACAGAAAGACACAGAGAGGTGGGGGTGACAGAAAGACACAGAGAGGTGGAGGTGACAGTGACAGATACAGAGAGGTGGGGGTGACAGAGATGTGAATTAATGGGAAATCAAAAGGAAAGACAGATGAAGGTGGTGTACACACATGTACATAAGCACACACATGCTGACAGTGAGAGGGCTGCTGGAGGCTGGGCTCTGTCACAACTCTAATCCTCGGAGTTGGATATACTCTGCCTTCCAGCTTCTCTCTCCCTGCTATCTCCCTCATCCCTCTTCACTTCTCTCTCTCTTCTTCCTCCCTTACAATCTCTCTCTCTCCCTCTCTCTCTCTCTCGCTCTCTCTCTCTCTCCCTCTGTCCCCTCTCTTGTTTTCTTTACCTTCCTCTCTCTCTTTCTTTTCCCTGTCCTTCTCTTTGTTTCCCCCCTACCCCACCCCCTTCCCTCTTAGATGTCCTGCTGTGAGGATCAGTCTTGCTGGGCTGACTGGCTTGTGTGTGTGGTAGTCTGTGATTAAACATCAAAGTCCACACATGGATCATTGTGTGCGGCAGGGAGAATAGAATGGCGGGGTGCAGAGAAAAGTTTGAAGTCAGAATTAATCATAGAAAACAGAGAGAAACGTCTTTTTCTGTAACATACAAAAAATACAGCGCTCTTTTTCCGACATGGCGCCTCGCCACTTTAAGTGGGCGGACCAAGTTAATCTCTGACATGCTCGTTCTGTACCACCGTGGGCTGTGTGTGTGCATAAATGTCAGTGTCTATTAAGTTATAATATAACTGTCACATTTCCGTACTATAATCCAATTGTATGGCTCTAGAAACTGAATTAGGCATACCAGAGAGTCTATACAGTAGGGTGGCTCACGTGCGTCACAACTCCTTTGAAAAATGTCTTCCAAAATTCCAGAAACAGAGGGCCCAGGGCTGACCTGTTTCATCTGGCCCTGGGGGCCAATGATGGACAACGGAGTGCGGAGTTCCTTGAGGACTCCCTCGCCCCTTTGAATTTAATTGTTAACAAGGTTATAGTGGCAAGAGGTAAAGATGGGGAGGGGGAAGGAGGAGTAGCTGGGCACATGCACACTGGTCCATTCCGAGCACAAACTGATTGGTGCTCCTTTACCTATGTTTTTCTTAAGGTTGTTAGACAACAGTAGTTTTTAATCAACTCTGTCTGAGTGAAACGTGTCTGTGCAGCATTCACTTTGGCATGAGTTTTCAGTGGACCACACGCTCACACACATTCATACACTTTTTATCTCTGTTTCTCTCAGTACTAAACTAGACATCAGAGTGCCTTAATTTAGAAATTCTCGCAGACCACTTTTTTTATCCACACTGTGGGTCCAACCTTTCTCTTTTCCATATCCCAATTCCTCTTTTCCTTTGCTTCAAGTTTACTCAAACACACACTTTCTCACCCAGTTAGTGTCACAAAATCACTGTGTGTGTGTGTGTGTACAGTCGTGGCTAAAAGTATTGGCAGTGACAAATTTTGTGTTTTGCAAAGTTTCATGGTTCAGTATTTGTGGATACATTTTTTACGTGTTCCCTATGGAATACTAATATTGAAAACAAAAGAGTAGCACACATTTCCTCGTTTTTAAAAGCTTTTATTGTCAAAAACATTAAATATATGCAAATAATCCTTTATATTAACCAATCTGCTCCTAAAATCCAGTCAGAATGATAGAGTAATTTCACCTAACTAGAACTACTTTCCCATGTGCTGATGATATGACTTACTGATATTATGTTAGCAGTCATTTTATGCCAGGGTCCAAAAACTGTAAACTGTGGGTTTTGGTGATGAATTTCTTTTTTTGGGAGGGCAATTTAAAATTCATCTGATCACTCTGCACAATAAGTGAGTAACAATGTGAATCAACACCACTGAATCAGCCAATTTTGCTGAACACAAAATGTATGTCACTGCCAATACTTTTGGCCTCGACTCTATATATATTTATGTTACATAAACGTAACATTTTATGTAAGTTTTATATGTATACGTTTTATATATTATGTGTATTACGTTTCATATTTAATACAAGAAGTAAAATTCAATTTAAAAATCATATGCTTTTGCTTTGCATGCGGATCCGCCCAGGGATTGAGTGGTGTAATACAAACATCTGTTTCCTGCTTTCGAAAAGAACACAACAAATACAAGCCTTGGACATTATCTAAATCTTTAATATGCATGGAACGTTCTCTTCCCTACCTTAATGAAAATCACTTGCATTATTCTAATCCCTTCACTGACAAAAGTCATATTTAGTTCAGTTAGTCTTGGGTTTACCTAGCAAACAGGAGATGGGATTCCTGGAAGTTACATTGATTCAACTATGAGATATTATCTTTAGTTTTGGTTAGTATCTGATCAGAATAATACATAAAAAATACAGACATGGAAGGTTTTATCCACTCACAATATAGTTGTTGATGCTGATAATCAAAAGCTGATGCATGCATGCAGAAATGCATGCATACTATTGGGTATACTATTATACCCATATACAGGACGTGTATACCCTATATAGGTATATACCTATATATATATATATATATATATACAGGTGCTTGTCATATAATTAGAATATTCTCAATTTATAATGCAGATTTCAATTTCCAACAGGACTTGGCACCTGCACACAGTGCCAACCTGGTTTAAGGACCATGGTATCCCTGTTCTATTGGCCAGCAAACTCGCCTGACCTTAAAACCATCGAAAATCTAAGGGGTATTGCAAAGACGAAGATGGGGGGATGGGATTTTCCTTAGAAACATTTGAATATATCAGTATGTGTGTAATGAATGAATATAATATACACTTTTCACTTTTTGAATGGAATTAGTGAAATAAATCTACTTTTTGATGATATTCTAATAATATGACAAGCACCTGTATATATATATATATATATATATATATATATAGGTATATAAACATATACAACTAATATATATGTGTGTATATATATATATCAAGACAAAGGATGAAAATAATATGTTTTGCATATTCTTTTTATCCTCTGTCTTTCTGTCTCTCACCCTCAATCCAGCAATCCTCAAACCCGCTCTCATTGAGATTCAAATATTAGGTGGGAATTGAAAGCATCAATGGAGATTTGCAGTTCATCTCATTTTTATTGCGAGATCCATGTTAAGGTGGACATTAATATTTCAGATGGCCTATTAATACGATAATGCCAATTTAAGTGTTTTAAAATTCACAGTGTAAGTGATTGATATTGCATTCATGGGAAACTTCACGTTGGACGTTTCATAACAACTCTTTAGACTCGTGTCCTGACATGATGGAATTCTAATCAAATAGAATTATGCTGAAATAGCAATTTCCCATAATCCATCACTCTTTCTCCTTGACTTGCTAAATCTGCAAACCCAAAGGGTGACCAAATGTTAACCCTAACCCTAGGGTTAACAGTAGATGTATCCTTTATCTGTACAGAACAACACACGTAAACCAAATGAAGTGTATGTCTGTGTGTAGGTGCTGGCGTACATCTGATTTACCACCTTTATCTCTTGAGTCATGCCCTGTATTTCTTTTTATTGTCCCTTAAGTCTTGGACAATAACAGACCAAACAGAAACATAGACCCTCCCCCCTCCCCCTCTCTCTCTCTTTCTCTCAGACACACACACAGACACACAAAGACAAAGAAATTATTCAAAAAGCCTCCATCTGACATTCCACTGAGCTCTAAAGTGTGGAATGGCGATAAAGTTAGCGTTTCAAGCGACTGCGCACGGCAAATTAAAAAAAGCCGGCGGCTCATGGACTTGCCGTGGCGTGCGCGGGTCTGCGGGTGCGTGTGGCAAGGCTCGTGGCAGCGCGAGGGGAAGATGGATCTCAGTACAGATTGTTAGTGACATGTTAATTTCTCCACCGTCAGTCAGACCTGAGGCGTCGCCATCAAGGGGAAGTAAGGAACACTGTTCCCAGCTATTAAGTCCCTCTCTCCTTCATCTCTCCCCCCCACCCCCTCGTAGCACTCTGAAGCTGCCTGCATGATCAAGACCACGTTCACTTTTTAACGCTTCTTTACTTTAGCTCTCCTCCTTGTGCGTCTCTAAAGCTCTGTTTGATTACATCTTGCCACCTTGTGCTAAACAACTGCAGTTTGGGAACCTCAAAACATAGCTTTTTGCCCTTAAAGATGTGTTTATCTTTGAAAGGGGCCGAGCTGTGTCTGTGTTTGGGGAACATGACAGGTTGGGTCAGGGTTTGTGAGATACCATTGACTCTAGACCTTATTCCCTTAACACCTGTGGCAAGTTGAATCGCAACCTTTCTATCCTCCTATACTAGGAACATCATTGATTTGGTGACAAAAGAATTGGCACAAGCTGGAGGGAGGAGAACTCATTGAGTCAAGATTGCTCAAAGCCTTAGAAGCAAGAAATGATGGTTTGATTTGTACCTCCTCTTTAATGCAACGACTGGAAATGTGCATCCAATCATTGTGTAACCAAATTAGTGTTATTACACAATTATGGAGGTAATGAAAGTTGTGGTTTCACAGGGCTATAGAACAAAGGGGTTAACAAATGCAATGATATTTAGGCAGAATCTGTCTATCTCTGCCTATAGCTAGATGCTAAACCTTCTGAATGTACAATGGGTTCTAATAAGGAGCCAAGTTTCAAGCTAGACACAATCATTCATTCTACCATCCCTATTGTACCCCTTTCTCTCACTGTATCTCTTTTTCTCTATTTCTTTGTCTCACTCAATCTTTATCTGTCTCTCTCTCTCTCTCTGAGGCAGGCAGCCGTGGTACTTTGGCTGGGGCTTCAACCTGCCCAGAGGTCAGGCTCTTTTAGACAAGTGGAACCAGATCCCTGACTCCACCGACATCCTGGTCACACACTGCCCTCCACTGGGTGAGTCACTCACTGCAGCAGTCACTGTTCACTCTTTCTCTCTCTCTCTTTCCTTCTCTCTCTCTCACGCACACACAGACACCGATTTTTTTAAATGTTATGTATGAGTTTATCAGACCATTGCTTCACAATGTTGCGAATTGTGAATGCCATGCATGTTATAAATACATTTCTACTTGTACATACACATCCAGATTATACACATGAACACATGCATAGACACACCAAATGCATATATACACACCACACCCTGACACTCACGCACTTTCACACCTCATCTCCTGCTGCAGCTGGGATGCTCAGGCGAGTGTGTGTGATTGAATTCTGAGGCTGCGTCTCGCCTCTAAACACAGAGAGCTATTTTCCCTTCAGTTTAGCCAAGTGTCTCTAGCTATCTCTTCGTAAGCCACCAGCATATGGACTGGCTACAGCAGGCTACTAATGCATGCATGAGAGAGGCAGAGAGAAGTGTATGGAGAAAGAAAGTGAGATAGTACAAGAGACAAAGGGAGTGATATACAGTTGGGAGTGTGGGAGTGAAAGGAGTATATGTGATAGAGTCCAGGAGAAAAACTGGAATGCAGTCTGAAAGCAGATAAGTAAAGAGAACGAGAGGAAAGAATCCTGAAAGAGTGAAGGATGGAGATACAGCTTTTGCACAGTGTCTTTATGGACTGCAAAGAAGTGATGGATTTAAGGCAGAGTAGGATAAATATATCCCCTTCATACAGTTCAAGGCAGGAAGTGACACGGCATGGACAGAAACCTACAAACACTACAGTGTAAGACTAATGCCTATGAAACAGACAGATTTGAAGATGGAGAGATTAACACACTCTGGGCCCTATTTTAACGATCTGAAACGCAAGTATCAAAATGCAAAGCGCAAGTAACTTTGTGGGCTGGACTCCGGCGCTGTTGCTATTATACCGGCGGGATAAATGACTTTGCGCCTGGTGCAAATCTAAAATGGGATGGTCTGAAGTAGCTACATTACTAATGGGTGTGGTTTGGGACTAACGTGCAATAAACCAATCAGAGCGTCATCTCACATTCCCATCTCACATTCCCTTTAAGGGCGCTTGTTCCATGGCGGATTGCTAATATAACGGCGGATTTGACAGGCGCACACCAGGAGCGGTTCATAGCCAAGGAGACCAAGGTTCTTGTCAGGGCCGTAAAAGATAGAGAAGTGACATTGTATGGGAAAGACAGAGCAGTTTTGTCATTGCTCTCATTTTATTTAATTGTTATATTTTTTAAATTGTTTAGTTCTTAGAATCAGTTTAACCATTGTACTTTTTTGCTCATGAAAGTCTTTGACATGAAAGAAATGTAACACAGCCATACAATAAATCAAAACAATGTAACAGAGCTTCGCAGGAAGAAATCCCTGGCTTAGCCAGCAGTGCGAACGGGCCAAGCAGCATGCGCCCTTAAAATAGCATCTGAATAACGCGCCATTGACATTAGACTATGTTTTTTCTGGTCTATGACAGAATTGTTTTTCTGAAACTGCAAAATAGCACCAGGGAACGTTTGCTGGGGAACATGCCTACTTTTTTCGCTGAACCGCCCCCAGGAGCGCAAGGTCATTCCCTAATTTACCGACATGCGTCTGTGGAGGGAAAAGTCCGCTTTGCGTCAAGTTCAAACTAGGAATAATACTTGCGTCGTTGACAAAGTCAATTGCGCTGGGTGCAAGACAGGGCCCTCTGTCCTTGTGTCTGTGATGTGGGGGGGTTGTATTGATTCAGTACTCCCATCCCTCCCAATAAATCACTCTCCCTCTTTCTCATCCACAACACACACTGTACTGGAGTGGTGTGTCGGGTGTGTGTGTGGGTGTTGGGTGCATTTGTACTTCATCTCTATTCTCCACTTCACTGCTGGAGTGGAAATGGAAGAGCTTTAGAGCTGTTTTTACGATCTACCTGTAAATTTGCAGCATGTGTGGTTTGGTGCTGAATGTCTGATCGGTGTATGTGTGTGTGTGTGTGTAGGTTTTTTAGACTGGGTTCCTAAGAAGATGCAGCGTGTGGGCTGTATGGAGCTGCTCAACACCGTCCAGAGAAGAGTACAGCCCAAACTCCACGTGTTTGGACACATTCATGAAGGTAAATCAAACTCACACAGTTGTCCTGTATAGTAGTTCAATCAGGAGAGACCTGGGGGCTGTTGCACAAAAGTAGAATAAAGATATCCAGGATAACTGAAAAGGCGCCGCTTGACTTAGTGTGATCAGCTCATCGCGGCTTAATCGGTTGCACGTTTGCCGAGCCAGGATGAGAAGGTAAAGCTATGTCAATTCAGGTGTACATAGTTGGGATAAGTGCAGCTTCACGGATTTCTTAAATAGACCAAGGTATCGATCACAAATTCACTGATGCAGCACATGCGTGCAGCATTCTTCACCCGCTGAGCAACAATTAATAATATGTACGATCAGCAAGACTAATATGTTATAGCCTACAAATACGTAAAATACATGACCAAGACTATGAAATGTGAGGACATATAATAAAAATGTGTGCAAAAAATTAGCAGCTCAGCCCAGTTTGTGTGGGATTGCGCAATCCGAGAGGAGGCACAGCTAGTCGCTTCTTTCCCCATATTTGAACAGGAAAATACTTCAATTCAGCGATATTGGCTATAAAACCCCTTGGAATCATCCAATAATTATATTTATATCACAGATCAGTGGACACATATTATTATTTTATGTTATTCGTTTTATTAGCCTACATATGATAACACTGCCTCCCCTGACCGCGCGTCACTGCAGGTAGCCTACTTGTCCGAAAAAACGAACAGGTCAGATTTGTCCAGAAACACCCTTTCATGTCTAAAAGCACGTCTTAGTATCAGTGCTTCTTCGTCCAACATGTCGTTTAGAAATGGGAATGCCATGGTGCAAGAAGAAACACAGATACTTTATATATTGTCCTCATCACTGACTTTATTCAACCATTTCTAACCATCTAAACAACTGCAATAGTAGGGTTTAAAATATAACTCGTGACAGCAATAGTGACAAGTAGCCTAATGCATGTTAATACAAATAAATCGGAACACATTCAGAAGACAACGAAATAACTGCTAAATACGTTTATTTCGGAACAGAGCGTCCGCTGATTTAACACATGAGACTCCAGAATTAAGCTTAGCCTGACTGTTAGCCTGCTCTGGAGCAGGCTAGCTGCAAAGAATAAATCTCCATGGTTGCTTGGCTGTGCTTAATTCAAGCTGCTTTCCTGCAACCAAGTCAAAGCTAAAGTCATCCAGGATAACTTGAATATCCCGGCTTATTCGCTCATCCTGGTTTCGTGCAACAGCCCCCTGGGATGAGTAAAGTAATGTTTATTTACAGAACAATAAATGTACTACAAATGTTTGGAGCTTAGATCCCATGGGGAATTAAATGATCAAAGGGCGTCTGCCCCGTATCCGAAGAGGAATCCCCCATGGAGTCCAGACACTGGTGGTGGCGGCAGCCGACGACCCAGCCAGAGGAGCCGGAACGAAGTCGGCTGGGTGGCGAAGGGGAGGTGGAGGGTCGCGCACTTTGGTAGCATTGACAAACTACACAGGGAGAAACACGTATTTAAAAGGCACGGCATCATTACAATAGGCTGGCAAGCGGGGAAAGTTCTGTCACCGCTAATTGATAGAAGAGAGCGGCTAATCGATTGCCTACTAAACCCAGATGACAGCCTGACATGAGAAAGAGGGAAAGGAGAGAGCGCTCATTGTGGAGGGAGTGAATAGTGAAGCATTATCGTGTGAGCCTGAGTGCAGCGTTCGGTCTTGTCTGACTGAAGCTTCATTTGTGTGATTTCATCCAAGCGAGGGAAGGGGAGCTAAGTTATCAGACCCTCTACTTGGGATAAGGGCGGTTTTGGGGGGGGTTAGCAGGTCAAGCAGGTTCCCTGGAGCACCAGGGCCCTGTAGGAGCGGACCAGATTAGAAACTAGATCATATTCACTCAGGAAAACCCAGCCTGGTTTAATCTTGCATATGAATGTGATTTCCAATTAATTTAGATTTACAGTGCATCTGGAAAGTATTCACAGCGATTCCCTTTTTCCACATTTTGTGTTACAGCCTTATTCTGAAATGGATTCATTAATTTTTTCCTCTGACACACAACACCCCATAATGACGAAATAAAAAAAGTTTGGTTAATATTTTTCATGGATTGGCAAAGTATTCACAGCCTTTGTTCAATACTTTGTTGAAGCACCTTTGGCAGCAATTACAGCCTAATTTCTTCATTGCAGGACCTCTCAAACGCCATCAGGTTGAATGGGGAGTGTTGGTGCACAGCCATTTTCAGATCTCTCCAGAGATGTTCAATTAGGTTCAAAAGTCTGGGCTCTGGCTGCGACACTCGAGGACATTTATTCGGAGATGTCCGGAAGCCTCTCCTTTGTTATCTTAGATTTATGCTTAGGGTTGTTGTCCTATTGGAAGATAAACCTTCGCCCCAGTCTGAGATCCAGAGGAAGAGTCCATTGCTGCACTCATCTTTCCCTTGATCCTGACTAGTCTCCAAGTTCCTTCTGATAAAAACATCCCCACAGCATGATGCTGCCAACTCCACTGTCACTGTAGGGATGGTATTGGCCAGGTGCCCGTTTTCCTCCAGAAATGACGCTTGGCATTCAGACCAATTAGTTAAATCTTTGTTTCATCAGACCAAAGAATTTAGTTTCTCGTCTGAGAGTCCTTCAGGTGCCTTTTGGCAAACTCCAGGCGGGCTGTCATGTGCCTTTTACTGAGGAGTGGCTTCCGTCTGGCCACTTTACCATACAGGCCTGATTGGTGGAGTGCTGCAGAGATGGTTGTCCTTCTGGAGGTTTCTCCTCTCTTGGTAGAGCTGGAGCTCTGTCAAAGTGACGGTTTCGTGGTCACCTCCCCGAAAAAGGCCCTTCTATCCCGATCGCTCAGTTTGGCCGGGCAGCCAACTCTAGTAAGAGTCCTGGTGGTTCCAAACTCCTTCCATGTATGGATGATGGAGGTCACTGTGCTCATTGGGACCTTCAATGCCTTCCCCGGAATTGTGCCTTGATACAATCCTGTCTCGGAGGTCTACAGACAATTCCTTGGACTTCATGGCTTGGTTTGTGCTCTGACATGTACTGTCAACTGTGGGACCCAGGTGTGTGCCTTTCCAAATCGTGTCCAATCAACTGAATTTACCACAGGTGGAATCAAGTTGTAGAAACATCTCAAGGACTATCAGTGGAAACTGGATTGTGAGTGTCATGGCAAAGGCTGTAAATACTTTTTATTTTTCACATTATCATCATGGGGTATTGCGTGTAGAATTTTTAGGGAAAAAAATATTGAATCAATTTTGGAATACGGCTGTAACGTGGAAAAAGTAAAGCGCTGCGAATACTTTATGGATGCACGTAGAGGATAGGCAGATGAACTATCATTTTGATGCAGCTAGTTTGTGAGGAATCTTAGAATAAGATATTGAACAAGATGTATAATAGATGAAACAACATACAGTTTTTTCCGGCCTACGAGTCACACTTTGCTTCATAGTTTGGAGACTTGTTAATTCATACTGACTGACATGAACCAACAAGTTCAATGGATTCAGTGATGTGGAATGAGATCGGGAGCTTAGTGGACTAGCTTACCGGTAACGTGCTTGTTGGACTCGCTAACTTGTTATGTTAATTTAGCCTATTCAACCTCCCAGGTATGTTCTTTATGCTACTGTGTAGCTGAATATATGTTAATGTGTTACATTAACGTACCGGACAGCTATTCAGCCTGTTGTTCTGTGTGCTATTGTGTAGTTGAATAACTTGCCTTTCCAGATTAAATGTCTGTTCTTGGTCTTGATTTTGTGAAATACATTTCTAAATAAATACGATTTATAGTCCAGTCCGACTTCTATATGTTCTTTTCCTCTTCATGATGCATTTTTGGACTGATGCGACATATACTTCGGAGCGATTTATAGTCTGAAAAATACGGTACATGTTGTAGATCAATACCATTCGATAAAAATGTGTGCAAAACATTTATCATTCCTTCTATCTCTCTACAGGTTATGGCATGATGACTGACGGCACCACCACCTATATCAATGCCTCAGCCTGCACTGTCAACTTCCAGCCCATGAACCCGCCCATCGTTTTTGATCTGCCCAACCCAAGAACCACATGATTGGAGAAGGCCCACCCCCAGAACCACACTTCCAATCAGGAGACAGCAGGTGGACACAGATGAGGGGGAGCGGGCAGGATCAGTACTGCATATATTTCACAATGGCCAAGGACACACAATGTGTGTGTGTGTTTGTCTGTTTGTGTGGCACCACTGGCACATGTACAGTATTGAGGGATGGCCATGGCCAATGCCAATCCTTCTTTGGCATCTATCTTTTTTTATTTTCCATAAAAAGGCCCACAGACAGAAAGACAGTTCTGAAGAGGCCTCAGCTGTAAGCCTGTCTCCCGCTCTGCTCTACTACTGCACTGACAATTGAACTGGCTACCCGGTCAGCCAGCCAGCCAACACTTCCTCCCCCTATTAGAAGTGGTTGCGGCCCCCCTACTGAGCAGTGCTGGTAGAACTGTAGAGTTTGTTCTTACCATATGTCCAGTGGAGATCTTATTGTATTTGGTGTATTTGGATGCCCCAACCTCTCACCATTCACTCCTACTTTCCAAGGGTTAACGGATGCCCAAAGGTTTTAATGGTTATCTCCACCCCCAAAGCGAGTCAATGACAGGAAAACAAACACTAAGATGAATTACTAACAAATGTGTATCTCAATCTCTTTTCCTTTCTATACCACAAAGCTCTCTTGTACAATTTGGACTTTCTGTCTGTTTCTGTCATTCTGAGGCTTGAGGTTCGGTATGTGTGTGTGTGTAATTGTGAATGTATATGTATATTTGTGTGTAAGTGAGATCAAAGTATCTGTGTGAGGGCAGCGGGAGGTCTCTGCCATGGGCTGTGTGTGAGTGTCAAACATGTTGACACTGCTCCCATGGGCCTCATTAAAAACATCTCAGTAAGCCTCTTAACCAGGGGAGGAGAGAAATAGTCTCTCTCTTCCCCTCTCTTCACCTCATTTTCCTCTCCTCTTTTCTTCCCCTCTGCTCTATTACTCTCTCTTAAAGTATCCTCTGGTTTCCTCCTTCAGCTTACTTTCTTCCCCTCCATCCATCCTGCACTGTAAATAATTCAGCTTAGCTTTCCTCTCACTCTGGACAAAATCATCTCAAGGTCATGGGGGAATGTTGGGATGAGTAGTCGAGAATTAGGTCCAACGTATCAGATACACAAAAGTGCTGCTTCCCACTCTCTTACTCCTGCCCTGTGGTACTTTACCTGATCTTTGGGACGTTGGCCAACTCATGGACTGTAATGGGGTAACAATACTTCATCTGCAATAGTAAATAAAAAATAATAAAAAGATAAATGTATTTCAAAGTGTACATGTAGTGTTGCCAAGCTTAAAAAACATTGTACATTGCAAAAACAACAAAAGGCAATGTAAACATTGTGATTTGTTATTTTTAGGTTTGACGTGTTTCTCAGTACTGTAAATGTGTATATTACCTGCACTCTGACACAGTTCATCCCCACAAAACACTTATAGGCTCCCTGGTGGGTTCAAATAGTTATCTGAGTTCAATTGGTGTCTTTTGCAAGCACTGAACATGAGACCTGAAACCTCTGAAACCTGTTTGACTTAAAGAGAGGTTAGCATAGCATCACAAGTCTACATCCCTCTTTGATCTATGTAGTCATAGATTACAGTAAGACACCCACCTTCCATCCACCGGCTACAGTTTACTCCCATCTCATTGTTATACACTGTGGTAGTCTAGGATGTCCCCGACCCATGTATTGCTGATCATTAGAGGTCTCACAGGAAATATTTGTCATTAAAAAGCATACACTGTACCACTCCTCTTATTCTGCATATCACAACTTAATATGCAGTGTTGCTTTACTGTATTGCATGTGGAGGTGATGTTACTATGCTTTCTGTTTCTCTGTTTCAGAAAGCATCCACACAAGAGAGGGGGGTAATAACTACTGTATTTAAAAGTAATGTGTTCTTGATAAAGGGACATGTCTGTATGGATGCATGTAAGTGTGTTTGTGTATGTGTGTGTGACAGAGCATGTGGGAAAGTGTTAAGCCCCAAGGACGAAAAAGGAAATGTATTTGTTGATGAAAAGAGGCAAAAGGAGAGATTGTCTTTCGTTACTGAGTGCAAAATATCTTTGTTGGTCTGTTCCGAGATTACGATGTTTTACAAAGTATGCCTCAATAGCTGTGGTTTGTTTTCTTTGAGAACTCTTATGTTCCTCTGTTTTCTTCTGTATTCTTGGTTCTTGTCTCAGGGCATGCCATTTATAACTGTACCTGCTACTCTGAAGACAATCGACTTTGTACATTGGAACTATTGTTTTTGCGGATTTATCTATGGGACTTTTCCATTCTATGATGTGTACCATTTTCTAATCTATGAAACAGAAATGACAAACTCAAAGACAGCTGTAAAGTGTAAAATACCTTTCTTAAAACGTAATTATTTTGGTTTTCTGAGAGCTTATTCCCACAAATTGAATTAAACCTCATCTGTGACCAGTTGGATTATGTCTTGTTATTCTGAGATCTTTCTTTCTGTTTTCTCTTCTCTCTGTTCTCGGTTAAAAGTGTGTGAGGAAACCTTTTTCTACAATTCTCTTTTATAACAATCAGACCTGTTCCTTGTATCAATTATATGATCCTGAACAAAAGTTCATTTATAGACTCTCTTTTGGTGTCTGCAGGTCTTCTACACCTCTGCACATTCTAATGAAAAGCCTTGTTCAAATAATTACATTAGAAATCCTGGGGGAGACGAGGTAATTTATTTGCAGACGACTTTTTACTTTGCCATTGATACAGTAGCTTTCTGTCTCCACATATCCCTCTTTCTCCATCTGTAGTTCTTTCCATCTCTCTGTCCTATCGCAATTGCTTTGTTACATTTTTCTTGCTCGCCATCTTTTTGTGGATAATGATTTTTCTCTGTTTCTCTATCTTTCCCTCCCCCCTCTCTCCCTGGGCTTTGTCTTGCAGTGATATTGTCCACCCAGAGAGTGAGTGACAAATGTCATCCGTTTCTTTCCACATCACCCCCGAACAAAGACTGTCCAGCATGTCTCATGTAAACAATTCCAAAGCACTTTATTTGGTTGGCTACAGAGAACAATCACCGTCAAAATGGCCACACAACAGAAAGAAAGAGAGTGACATACATCTCAGAGTAATTATAGTCCTTGTAGTTATTTCCTATAATTGTGGATAATTTTTTTCCTAGTACTGGAGACTAGTAGTATCCCGAGTATGGATTTATCTTCAATAAACATACTACTATCAATAAACATTCAAAAAACAAATACTGTAAGAAAACACAGGTCCTCTTATAGAGGTTGTGTGGTGGGTGCAAGAAGGCGTGCAGGAAGTCATTGTATAATATCCTCCCTGTGGTATTGTTGTCAAAGCAGAAGGTGAGGTGTAAGACTTCTTCTTCAGTCAGGTTCACACTGAATTGTCTCTGGCATGTAATTAGAATGATTAGCATTAACTGTTCCGTATTAGTTTTTGCAGATGTTTGACCATGATAGCCTACCTTCCTAAAGTCCTGAATGGAGATTTTGCCACTGCGGTTGCGGTCCAAGGTGAGAAAGTTCTGTCTGATGGCTTTCCGGGATATATGATCATATATCCTCAACATAGCCTCCACGCCCTGTCTACTAAGCACTCCCTCACTCATCTGTACCATAGAGAAACCACAGCAGAACCACAACACAAGGAGACAGGAAAGAGACAGCATGTGGTCCAGTAGGAAAACAAACTTCCATTTGTTGCTATTTCTATATCAGTAAACTTGACTACAACAACACAAGTTTGGTCGATACAGTGATATGTTCTGTGAATTGTGTTGATGGACAATCTCAGCTCATAACTACGATGCAGGGGGTCTCTTGACTATTACGCAGATGGCTGCTTCGGTTATCAGACAATGCAGGTTATTGTAATACAAAGCTCAATTGGAAGGTGGTAGCTCACTGGTAGCCAGATAAGCCCATACCCACATACTCAAGTGCTGCTTGGGGCTTTGTTTACCCAGTGGGGGTTATAAGAGAACCTGCCGACCAACGTGTTATTGTTCAAAGCTTTTTACGCACCCCACTCTTGCCAGAAAACACTGCGATTCACCAAAACTCGCAGAAAATCAGTTCAGTCAATTACAATTATGTATTAGATTTGAGCATTTAATATTACATGACATGGACATGTGATTAACTTTGGCGGAGTGGATGATCTAAGGGAAGCACTCCCTGCCTCCTCGATGCAACACATACATACAGGGAGCAATAGAGATATAATCCCCCTGATAGATGGAACATACAGACAGCATGGGGGAGAAGGGGATGGTGGTGGGCGGCAGCAGCACTGATCATACAACAACCGGGGTAAGTGTGTGCGTATCCGCGCGTCTTTAAAAGACGTCTTATCGGACGCGCCCAATGAATATGCGCTGCTAATATGGGTGTAGTGGGCGGAGGAAAGGAAAGTGGAGTAAGACGCCTTACGTCCCTGATAAATGATGACGTGCGCTGCCCGATTGCCCTGCCTGAACTAGCTGCACTTATTTGTGAATGAGGCGATAGGACAGCAGATAGCCTAATGGAGGATGGAGGTCTGGCAACCCAGATAGACCCATCTGGCAATCCAGTGAAATATACCCATGGCCCCAGAGCTGAACAGTTCCTCCAGTGTTAACCCATTGACTGTGAGAACCCAGCAGAACAGCCACCAATAGACCGGAACGAGAAAAGTGGAAGCTTTGCTAAAATGTTGTTTTAAACAATGGTTATGACACATTTTCTCTTTTACCACTTGAGTAATTAAAAATAATTACATTTAAATTGTTTTACCGGCGTTGTGGGAGGTGGTAGTCAATTGTTGGCTTAAGGGTGAGGAGGAAATGACACCACACTGACAGTGGTGATCTGTTTTGCAACTAGCCTTTTTGGACTTTGCTGAGCTAGATTTGAATTCAAGTAGAATTTTTATTGGAACGAATATCACTCTTATTGCGGTGGATGGACTACATTGGAAGAACCAATAAGGGGCATTAACATTAAAGGGGTCATTGATTGCAAAACCGCTTTGGAGATATCGATACGTGCTAAATGACGTACCCAAGTGGCGTCTCATTTCCTAGGGCGATGTAGCCCTTACCCCTCAGTTGAGACACAAGGGCTAGGGGTAAACTAAGGGCTAGGGGTAAGGGGATTGAGTATTGGGATTGGCCCTTAGTCTTGCTGACGTTGAGAGAGAGGTTATTGTCCTGACACCATGTCAGGGTATCAACCTCCTCTCTGTAGGCTGACTCGTCACTGTCAGAGGGATGTCGTCAGAAAACTTAACAAGGAGGTTGGAGCTGTGTGTTGCCACACAGTCCTGAGTGAACAAGGAGAAAAGGAGAGGGCCAACAACACAGCCCTGGGGGGTGCCTATGTTGGTGATCAGTGTGGATGAGGTGCGGTCACCGATTCTCAACACCTGTGACCTCCCCGTCAGGAAGATCAATGTTGGATAAATGAGACGAACACAAGCGCGCCAGGTCTATGCAAGGGAGCCAATGAAGAAGAGCCATGGGACATTTGCATACCTTTGTCTTAGCCAATAAGTCAATAGCACTGCCTTTTACATGGCTAGCTAGCACAACATGCTAGCAGACAACTTTGTAGCACAATGGCGTGTGATGTTTTTGTCTCCTTGCGGACGCAAAACAATAAAGCTTTCTTAAACTTGTTCACCGACTGCAATGCTTGATAGAGTAATATTTCTCACAATCCACTTGCATAGGGAGGTGCTTAGTCCCTGGTCCACAAGCTCGGAGACCAGTCTGTAGGGGAAGATGGTGTTGAATGCTGAGCTGTAGTCAATGAACAGCATCCTCACATACATATTTCCCTTTGTCCAGGTGGAAGAGAGTGGTGTGGTCAGGTAGTATGGTCAGGGCGATGGCATCAAGATAGGACGAGACAACGCAAAGCAAACTGGCATAGTATAACATATAAGTACTCTGAACATAGATTACACCTATAAGTAAACAATTAGTGCAATATTGCTGGAATGGAATTGTGGCAATGACTCAATGACCTTGTAACAACGATGGGTGGTGGACTCAAACGCACGACTCAAGAGTATTCACGAAAAAGGTTTTTACTGGCAGAGCCTGACATGAGGTACAAAGACAAACTAGCAATGAGACATTGAAACACAAGGGCTAAATACACTGGGGCTAGATTGAAAACAGGTGCTGTCAATCAGGGCTGGGGAGGTCAATCACAGGCAGGGTAGGATACACTGAAACAGGGAGAGGTGAGCACACACACAGAAACAAGACATGACCTAGGAAGTTGGGTGGGATGTGACAGTACTAGGCGGGAGCAGGGTTTCAACGTCGATCAGCCAGCCTCTTATACCTGCTGGAGTTTCGCAGAAGCACCCGGCGAGCGTTGTTCCAGGTCCTTCGACATAAACGGACAAACGCTTGTGCAGAGGGAACAGCCACCTCTGGGTCCAGGTCAGGGAACAGGGGTGGTTGGTAGCCTTAGGCACACTGAAAGGGGGAGAGACCAGTGGCCGAACTAGGCAGTGTGTTGTGGGCATACTCCCACAGGTGCTTGCTCCATGCAGAAGGGTTTCGGGAGACGAGACAGCGCAGCCCCTTCTCCAGCTCCTGGTTGAGACGCTCAGTCTGGCCGTTGGATTGGGGGTGGTACCCGGAGCCGAGACTGACAGTGGCCCCAACCAATGAACAAAAAGCCTTCCAGAATTGGGAAATGAACTGAGGTCCTTGATCAGAAACCATATCCCTGGGAAAACCATGCAATCGGAACACATGAGACAAAAACTGCCTCTGCCGTTCCCTTGGCAGAGGGCAGCTTGGGCAAAGGGATGAAGTGCACCATCTTTGAAAACCTGTCCACTATCGTAAGAACAGTAGTATTACCGTCCGAGGGTGGTAGACCCGTAACAAAGTCCAGGGAAATCTCTGACCAGGGGCGATGGGGCACCGGAAGTGGTTGCAGAAGGCCAGATGGCGGAGACCGGGAGGTCTTGTTCTGGGCGCACACGGGACAGGCAGCCACATATTCCCCTAATGTCCCTCTCCATAGCCGGCCACCAGAAACCTTGCTTGACCACAAAAAGAGTCCGCCGAACTCCGGGGTGACACGAGAGACGGGAGGTATGAGCCCAATGTATCACCTGAGAACGGAGAGGGGAAGAGACAAACAGCCTGTTCAGGGGACAGCCGTCAGGAGTGGGATTGCCTGCATTACCTTGCCTGACTCTCTCCTTTATGCCCCACGTGACTGCTCCTACTACACAAGAGGGGGCCAGAATGTTAGTGGGGGGCCTAGGATCAGAGCCGGGATCAAACAGGCGAGACAGAGCATCTGGTTTGACATTCTTGGCGCCAGGACGGTAAAAAAGGGAAAAAATCTAACCGATTGTAAAACAGTGCCCACCTGGCCTGTCGAGAATTGAGGCGCTTGGCTGATCGGATGTATGCCAGGTTTTTGTGGTCCGTCCAAACGAGGAAAGGGTGCTCTGCTCCCTCCAGCCAATGGCGCCACTCTTCTAGAGCGACCTTGACAGCCAGCAGCTCTCGGTTCCCCACATCATAGTTCTTTTCAGCAGAAGAGAGATTTCGGGAGAGGAAAGCGCAGGGATGGAGCTTGTGATCCTCCGCCCGTTGGGAGAGGACTGCTCCAACACCCACCTCCGATGCGTCAACCTCCACAACAAACTGCCGATGGGGATAAGGCATGGTCAGGATAGGTGCGGACGTGTACTCCTTGAGCCTACAACAAGAATCCTCCGTTTGAGGAGACCACAGGAACTTCACACGAGGAGACGTCAGTGCATGCAGTGGGGCTGCGATGGTACTGAAGTTGCGGATAAACAGTCTATAAAAGTTAGCAAACCCAAGAAAACGGTTTACGATCTGTGGGTCTTGACCTTTGAGGGATCCATCTGGACACTATCCTCAGAGATAACGTAGCCCAGGAACGTGACTGTAGGAACATGAAACTCGCACTCCTCCGCCTTCACAAAGAGGTTATTGTGGATAAAACGCTGTAGGACCAGACGGACGTGCTGAGTGTGTACCTCTGTGTTGGGAGAGAAGATGAGGATATCATCTCGGTAAACAAAAACAAAACGGTCATGGAAGTCCCTCAAAACATCGTTCACCAGGGCCTGGAACACAGCAGGAGTGTTAGTGAGACCGAAAGGCATCACAAGATACTCGTAGTGCCCACTGGGAGTGTTAAACGCTGTCTTCCACTCGTCTCTCTCTCTCATCCTCACAAGATGGTAGGCATTGCGCAAGTCCAGTTTGGTAAATATCTTAGAACCTTGCAGTAAATCCAATGCAGAGGAAAGGAGTGGGAGGGGGTACCCGTTCTTGACAGTTAGGGCGTTCAGTCCACGGTAGTCAATGCAGGGGTGTAACGTCTTGTCCTTCTTCCCCACGAAAAAGAAGCCGGCCCCAGCAGGAGAGGAAGACGGGCGAATGATCCCAGCCGCCAGTGAGGACTCAATGTACTCCTTCATCGTCACAGTCTCAGGAGCAGACAGGGAGTAGAGGCGTCCCCTGGGCGGCATGGTACCTGGCAGCAAGTCAATGCAACAGTCATAGGGTCGGTGAGGTGGCAGAGCAGTGGCCCGAGACTTATTGAATACCTCCTTGAGGTCCACGTAGCAGAAGGGAACCCTGGAAAGGTCCAGGAAGTCAGAGTCCAAAGATGGCAGGAGGTGAGAGGGGACTGGGGACACAGGGGTTGCAGGTAACAGAGAGACAGAGGAGTCTGGGCTGTCAGAAACGGGGTCCTGACGGATACAGGCATTAGCACACCCCTCTCCCCAGCTGGTTACCTCGCCTGTAGCGCAGTTCATGTTAGGGTTATGCTTAATGAGCCTGAAACTTTTATCTTCCCCAGAGTCCACTAACACAGGATGACAAAGGGTTGTGGAAGGAGTTATCAGCCGGGCCTGTGTGAGAAGGCGAGGGAATCTACTGGAAGAGACTGTTCGGCTCACCAGTGCTCCTCTTCTCACTGGTGACTGATGAGCCTGCTCTTTTGACGGGCAGGAAGAAACAAAGTGGCCCAACTGAGCGCAATACATGCACCTCCCCTCCTGCATGCGGCACTGACACTCGTCGGTAGACAGCCTAGCCCTTCCCAGCTGCATCGGCTCCTCCGACGTCGTAGGGGGTGGATGGGATCCCACCACAGGCAGCACTCCAGGAGGGAAACTGCTCGGACTGCCCTTTCTGGGCCTGTGAAGAAATCATGTTCTTAGACCTCTCCTTCACTCTCTCCTGGAGCCGAGTGTCGATCGCCATAGCGACGAAGGAGTCCAAGTCGGCGGGTAGTTCCAGAGGGACCAACTGGTCTTTTAGTGGTTCGGATAATCCATGCAGAAAAGCATCGAACAATCAGGAGTCAGGATTCCAGTTGCTGTCAGCCTCCCAGGTGCGGAATTCGATGGCATAGTCTGAGACTCGACGCTTACCCTGACGTACACTCATCAGCGCCCTCGCTGCCTCTCGACCAGGTGGTGTGTGATCAAAAATTTTACGAAGCGACTGGGTGAAGTGCTGGAGTGAGTGACAAAGCGAGGAATCCCTTGCCCACTCTGCCGTAGCCCAGTCCCTTGCTCTGCCGGTGAGGAAGGAGACGATAAACGCTACTTGGGAGCGCTCCGTCGGAAACGAGGCCGCCCGCAGTTCAAAGTGCAGCTCACATTGGACCAGGAATGGCTTGCAGTTCCCCGAGTCCCCGGAGAAAGGTTCGGGGTTAGCCATGTGCGTCATCGGGGCTTACGTTGCAGTGGCTCCCGCTGGAGCAGGGACTGGAGAAACCCCCTCCGGCTCTGGGTTAGTCGGCTCACGAACAGGTGGGTCGAGCCGCCGCAGCAAACGCTCAAGGCAGTCAGAGAGGTGGCCCACCTGGCCGCTGATGGAGGCCTGGAAACTCTCATGGCATGCAGACATCTCCCTTACTCCGGTGCAAAACGAGCTGAGCTGCTCCTCCTGCTGATTTATCAGTTTCGCTTGGACTTGAAGCGCAGCGCGCACAGGGTCGGAGTCGGCTGAGTCCATAGCTGGCTAGTTTGTACTGTAACAACGATAGGTGGTGGACTCAAACGCACGACTCAAGAGTATTCACAAAAAAGGTTTTTACTGGCAGAGACTGATATGAGGTACAAAGACAAACTAGCAATGAGACATTGAAACACAAGGGCTAAATACACTGGGGCTAGATTGAAAACAGGTGCTGTCAATCAGGGCTGGGGAGGTCAATCACAGGCAGGGTAGGAGACACTGAAACAAGGAGAGGTGAGCACACACACAGAAACAAGACATGACCTAGGTAGTTGGGTGGGATGTGACAGACCTCTGTAAAAGCATAAGGTGTAAAGTTAGCATAATACACTAAACGCTAGTAGATGACTTCCTCTTGGACCGACCATTAGTCTAAAATGGTAGAAAAAAATATTGTTATATAGACTGTTATGTTAAGGCAATAACCTCAGTTTCTTCACTCAGACGTAAAACTTTTGCACCAAATAAACTTGTTAATATTACTTGTTGTAATTGATGCATTAGTGTAGATGTATTAAACATGATCATTTAAATTCCTGAAGGTTTCAAGTATGCCCCGCAATAAGGCAAGGCCAGGAGAAAAGAGGAGTAAAGAGGAGTTTTATTTACTGAAAGATCAGCGACAGCAAAAAAGAGCCGCACAACAGACAGAAGAGCAACAGACAGGACAGACCGGACGACAGACAGAACAGCAACAGACAGGACAGACCGAACTACTGACAGAACAACAACAGACAGGACAGACCGAACCACAGACAGAACAGCAACAGACAGGACAGACCAAACCACAGACAGAACAGCAACAGACAGACAAAACAGCGACAGATAGAACTGCAACAGATAGATTTGCTTGTTGCCGATTCTGATTCAGAACAAAGACAGACAGAACGACAGGCAGAAAACCACCAACAGCAGCAGCCCGAGCAGAGGTCAAAGATTAGATCCTTGTGTGGAGCTGCAACATACAGATGCACCTTCAAGAATGAGTGGACCACAAAATGGCCATTCATTACTAAAGGTCGCCTCAGCACACATTACTGGTGTTCTGTACGTCGTGCGGAAAACATATGTTACCACCAGGGTGTTTCAGATATTGTGCGACATGTTAAGAGCAAAGGCCACCAGGAAAAAGAACGAACCATTGAATCCACCACTACAATTGACAGATTTTCGATGTCCGCTCCCTCTATTGGGGGGATGTCAGAGGCGTTAGAGGAAACGTTGGTAATCGTCCATGGTCGCTGGTATATCGCCAGAAGAGCGTTGTGTGGACGCTGATCATCGTCGGTGATCGTCGGAGAACGAACAGAAAAAATAAGTTTGGAACATGCACAAAAGTTCTCATTGAGACCAGCGTTCTTCAACGTTTAATTTTAACTGCTCGACTAACGTTGCACGCATTTGGCTATTGTTAGTCTATCTTTACCCTAGCGTTACTTGGTTGTTATTCATCGTTTGCTCTGCAGTGAACAACTCACTCGCTAGTTGCAGAAGCCCCCCTCGCACCCTTACGTAGTCTAGGCGGCATGGTGTTAGCTGTTCAGAACAACTGAATCCACTGATATTCCAGTGTTTTATACCCGTTTGACCATAAAACCCACACACCAGCAAACGCTACTCTGTCATTATTCACACACTCAACGCGCTCGTCTAACGCTGACTAATCGTTTGTCGCGAGCTAGGTACACGTCGTCATGCGCCAGTGACGTCACAACACTCTAATAGTTTTCAGACTTGTCCTACTTGGTCGCTGTTACACGCTCCTCATGCGTCAGTCCCTCGCTAGTCATGCGTCAGTCCCACGCTAGTCACACGCCTGCACTGGGTTGCACCAGCTATGCGTAAATTCAAACGTAGCCTAGTTTGAACGTATCTACTAATTTAGGTCGGAGTTTACGCACTACTAACATTTAAGCGTTGCACCAACTTACAAAGTTCCAACGTAGACATAAGTTACAACTTAAATCGTACACCTAGCCCTTAGTGGGTGTAAAGTCCTCCGTAAAATAACGGTTGGAATGGCGCATCGTTTTGAAAGGTGGGATCATTTGGAGGACGAGGAGGAGATTATAATAATGCCTGTTTTGCGTCGGCAACGTGTTCTTCGCGATAGGTTACACCCCTTAGACATGTATGACGACTTTGATTTATACTCGCGCTTTCGTTTTCCAAGAGCGGAGATAGAGAAAATTACCGATCTGCTAGCTGCAGACTTGCAGCACGACTCCGACAGAAACGGGGCCCTAAGTCCGTCCTTACAAGTGTGCCTGGCATTACGCTATTTCGCTACGGGCTCATTTCAAAACTTGGTTGGGGATTCAATTCAAGTGCATAAATCTACTGTATGTAGAGCAATTAGAAAGGTCGCACTATCATTGTGTAAGCGCTTGAACGAGTATGTTAAGTTTCCAACTCAGCCTGAGCCACAAAACACGACCCGTCAGAAACTCCATCAGATAGCCGGTTTCCCTGACATACTTGGCTGTGTAGATGGCACCCACATCAGAATCAAAGGACCCAAAGAAAACGAAAATGACTTTGTGAACAGGAAGGGATACCACTCAATCAACACGCAGATTGTATGTGATGCTGACCTTATAATAACAAATTCGGTGATCAAATGGCCAGGGGCAAAGCACGACAGCTTCATCCTCAAGCAATCTAGCCTTTGGAGAGACTTTGAGGCTGGAAGATACCCTGGGAGGTTGCTAGGAGATTCAGGGTATCCCTTGAGAAAATGGCTTATGACCCCATACCTAAACCCAGCAAGTGTCAGTGAGCAGCGCTACAATTCAGCACACATCAAGACCAGAAATGTGGTAGAGCGGTGCATAGGTGTTCTGAAGAACCGATGGGCCTGTTTGCACAGAGGTATCCAGCTATATTTTATTCTAACTCATTGCCTACTTTATTTTAAGCACTGCAGGCTCTGGATCCTCACATAGCCTTTTATGTCCCCAAATGAATACCTACATGCCTTCCTTTTGTCATAGGCATCTTGATGGAGCCTGACAGAGCTGCAGCTGTAACTGGTGCCTGCATTGTCCTACACAACATGGCAATGATGTGGAAAGTACCACTGGTGGAGGAAAGAAATGCAGATGATAGGGGTGACATAGATATTCCCTTCAGAGAGGACAACCTACCAACTGAGGCTACCACTGTCCGGGCCTACCTTACTACATCCTACTTTGGATGAGCTGCTAATAAATGACCTCCCACAAGAATGGGCATGAACAAAAAATGTATATTGCAATAAGTTTATTAGGTTTAGGCCTACTGCAAAACAAGAACACGATAGCTAAAAAATAATTATCCAAATATTTGAAATAAGAAACTTTACAAATAAATAATAATTATCAATAAAAAAATATGATATAAATAGTAATAAATATTATTATTCATCGATTTATTCTGCCCTAAGAGTTGTCTGAATGCTATGGCTCATTTGAAAGTGTGATGACGTATCCCTTTGTTTTAAGATCTTCTTTTAGTGTAAATATTTCTATGTTCAATTTGATCTTTTCAAGCTCAATTTTTTCTTTTTCTGCTTGTATCTTTTCTGTTTCCCGTTTGAGCTTTTCAATTTCCGCTTTAAAGAGTTGACATCTTAGTGTGTCAATATTCTCCTCTGTGCTAGGAGTAGGAGGCCTTCTGTTGCCTTTAGCACGCTTGGCTGCTGGTGGTAGGTGGGTGTTGGAGCCATCCTGAGGTGTCTCAAGCAGACATGTTTCTGCAGGTGGGGAGAGAGGTTGTTCGGCTGTTTGAGGGAGTGGTGGTTCTGGTGTTGGTGCGAGGGCTGTTGCTGGGAGAGATTTTGGGGAAACTGGTGCCGGAGCATCTTCTGCTGTTCCACTCTCAACCCCACATGAAATCCCAATTACTGAGGGGGAGTCCTCACCAACAATAGGGACTTTAAGCATCGACGGTTGAGAGGACAGCTACGGCGTCCTCTGAAGATTCTAAGGCGTTGCCGTTATAGTGGAATCCAATATCACTAAGCAACATTGTAACTCTCAATACGGCTACTTGACGCGGAAAAGAAAATACAGTGGGCTACAATTTCGTCTATTTTTCTATTTATTTATTTTAAAGAAGCATGTCTTTCAAAGTGGCCCGAGAGCTCTTAACGTGTTGTCTGGAAGACAACTTAATATCAGAAGATGAATTTGCTTTACTGTATGATGTAAACAGATCGGCTAATTTAGATTTGCCTCACCACGAATATGGGGAATTTTGTCTGGACCAAATGGAGGATGATGAGTGTTTGGCGGAGTTCAGAGTTAGGAAAAGGGATATATTAGTGCTCTCCGAAGCGCTGAGAATCCCGGAGAAGTTTACATGCCAGCAGAGGAGTGTAGTCTCCGGGACAGAGGCACTCTGTATGCTGTTGAAGACATTGACATATCCCTGCCGGTACAGTGATATGATGCAGAGGTTTGGAAACCGTCCAGTGCCTGTTCTTTGCATGGCCACCAACCAAGTACTTGACTTTATCTATGAAGAGCACCACACAAAGATAACGACTTGGAACGAGGCACTGTTGAATCCAGCCGCTTTACAGACATACAGTGATTGTGTGCAGCTGATGGGAGCCCCGCTGGATAACTGCTTCGGCTTCATTGACGGGACAGTAAGGCCAATCGCCCGACCCGACCAGAGTCAGCGGGTGATGTACAACGGCCACAAAAGGGTCCACAGCATAAAATTTCAGTCCGTGGCCATACCGAATGGGCTCATTGCCCATTTGCACGGACCAGTAGGTAGGTTAAATCAGCCTATGTACACAAAAAACACAATTTTTCTGATATTTAATAAATGCAGACTTGTGGAATAATTTATTGGACTTCATTATCTGTGAAAGCAAAACAGTTTTGTAAAAGCACAGCATACAATTGACAAGTGTGCATAAAGTCTGCATTAATTAAATATCAAAAAAATTAAATATATTTCTGAGACAGCTAGAAGATATATAGGGCCTATGAATTTCCCAAACATCTAAGTATTCACCACCTGTTTTGTCTTCGCAGAGGGGAGGAAACATGACGCTGGGCTCTTAGCCGACTCCGGACTCCTGCCCCTGCTTGAACAGCACGCTGTATCCCCAGCTGGCCATCCTATGTGCCTCTATGGAGACCCGGCGTACCCTCTTAGAGTGAACCTGCAGGCCCCATTCAGGAACCAACATCTCACACCCCATATGATTGCATACAACAAAGCCATGAGTGAAGTGAGAGTGTCCGTTGAGTGGCTGTTTGGCGACATTGTCAATTACTTCAAATTTGTTGATTTCAAAAAAATAAATAAAAATTGGCTTGAGTAGTGTTGGGAAATTGTATATCGTTTCTGCCCTTTTAAGGAATGCCTTAACGTGTTTGTATGGCAATCAGACCTCAATTTTTTTTAGATTGGATCCCCCACAAATTCAAGATTATTTTGCAAGATAAATAGGTGATTAAAATGTATATAACAGTGTAAATAGGTAGACAATATGTATGTATTAAGTGTTTATTATTATTATTATTAGTGTGTTAAAATATATGTATATGAATGATATGAATTAGAGAACATTTTTGAATATAACAAAGAAAAAGAAATCAGAGCATTAATGAATAAAATTAAAATGTGTTATTCATTCTACCTTGTTGTCCTGAACATTTCATTTGAAACATTTAAACTACATTTTCTGGGGTAATCGTTACGGCCGGGCAGGGAGGACACAGGCGCGGAGACAGTACCAGTTTAAGAAGTTTATTTTTAAGGAATCAGCAGGGGGTTAGGGCCGTGATCCGGGGGGAAGCTTGCTGGCATTGGGCTCCAGGGGGAGAGTAGCGGGGAAAGTCCAGGGAGCTGAGCGAGAGCAGGCTAGAGCAGACAGGCAGAGGGGTCCAGGAGGAAGTGCTGGCTGGCGAGGGCTGGAGCTGGCGGCTGGAGTCAGGCCGGGAGAGCTGTGGCAGAGAGAACAGGTGTAAGCACGTGACAAAATGCAGACGTAGCTGCAAACAGGTAAGAAGACTGAAGAGCAACTGACTTTTTTTGTCCCAGTACAGCCCTGGTGCAGGGTATCTGCAAGAGAAAAAGAAGGGAGGGGGGAGAGACCCAACATATATTAATATAAATAACAATAAATTCAACGACAGCATCTTTTCCTACCGCAGTCAGAACAATTTAAACCCTTTGCTAGCTCCCTGCCAAAAAATATACTGACCTCACCTAACTAATTCTCTTTCATTAGTTTGCTTATTATAGCTAGCAATGCCTGTCCTTGCTGCTGCTGCTGTAGGAAAGCTGCCTGGGTTGCCTGCATTTGTGCTTGTTGCTGTGCCATCATGGTCATCATCTGCACCATCTGCTGTTGTGAGTCTTGTGCCCTCCTTGATTGTTCCTCCATCTCTTTCTTTTTTAAATCTAGCTCCTTCTCTCTCAACTCTCTATCAATTTGACTCCTCTCTCTCAAAAAATTAATCGTCTCTAGTCCACTTCTCCTTCCCTTCTTGCTAACTGGTTCTCCATCCTCGCTCAGTCTCCGTCTTGTCTGGCCCACCCTCTCCATGGCCGCCTTCCTAGCCTCCTCTGCTCTCGCTCGGTCTGCTTCTATTTTCCCTCTGCTATCATTCCCCTGTCTCGTTTCTTCAGCTGACATCTCTTTTTCGGTTATTTCTTCTAACAATATGTCCAATTCTGTGCTTTGGTTTGATGTCCCACTGCTCCTCTCATCCTGATGTACTTTTCCTGAATGAGCGCAAACCTCTCCCTCACAGACCGCTGAGTCACTTTAAATTTCAGATCCTGGCAACTGCATAAGGCATCTGAAATTTTTGACCAGGCCTTCCCCTTACAACACTACCCTTTTTGAACTGAAATGGCTCAGAAAGCAGTATTTCTCTACAGAGAATCGTGTCGTGCCCCTCTGTCCATTCCATTGAGGCCCTAAAGACATGAAAAACTAGAGTAGTTAACTAGCCAAGCTTCAAAATAAAGTCAGCTAAATAGTTTTTGACAAAGGGTTGGCTACTGTTAACTAACGTTAACCCATTGAAAACGTTACTTACTGAAGCCGTTGGTTCAGGGAGCAGCTAGCCGATGACATGTCTATGAAAAAACAAGAACACTGGTCAAGTGATCGGGTATTTCTAGGAAATATACTCATAATCCATAACACTACTAAATGTACAACCGAATACACACGAAAATGTAGTGTATAAAGGGATAAAAACGTATAATTACCTGAAGAAAAGGTGGCGTTGTAGGGAGGACTGCGAAACAGTAGTTCTCCCGTTGTCAACAGGCGTACTACAACGACGGGAAGTGACGACACACATTCGCGAATGCCCAAACGGCTACTCGACCGCCGTAGCCGTCCTCTCAACCGTCGATGCTTAAAGTCCCTAATGTCCAATACAAGACTGGAATATGGTCCCATGTCTGGCTTTGGACCACCTCCTGTTGGGACATTTCGTGGAAAGTCCTCAACGGCTTGCATTTTTAAATCACTCCACTTCTTTCTGACTTCCTTGACATCCCTGTGCTCCACTCCTTTTGAATTGATGGTGTCTGTGATGTCCTCCCATATTTGTTGTTTAATTTTATTTGTTACAAAGGTGTTAAATTTGGATTCTAATGGTCCTTTGTTTAGTTTATATTTTGAAAGCAGGATGATTATTTCTTCATGTGTGAAGTTTTTCTTTCTTGGCCTACGGTCAGACATTGCCAAATTCCTGAAACAGTACAAACTAGATTAACTAAGGTAACTTGACTAACGTAACATTTTGACGGTAACATTACATTGTTGAAGAGCAAATATAACCCCATTTTGGATTAGATAGCTAACTTTAAACAATTCTAATTGTCTAACAGTTTGCCAGTGTAGGCCATCATTATGTTTTTGTTATAATGTTACAATTTCGCCTGCCCAGTAATAGAATACACTAACTACAGCAGGCTACTACTAGTACAGCTGTTGCAGCTACCGGTAGTTACCGTTATGAACCCTGGCCTGATATCTTAAGAGTTGACGGTTTCACTGATCACCACTTGTCTTCACTGTGTTGCACTAGCTGTTTACATGAAGATTAAGGTAGTACTTTAGTTATCGCCTAACAATTTTTCCTAGTTTACGTAGTCTAGATACCTTTTTTTTGTTTCGTGATTATCGTTTTGCCGTTAGCCTCTTCTAGATGCGAAGCTAAGTATTCAAACTGACAGATGGGCACGAGAGACATGTTTGAAACACACGTTCTTGCCTACAAAAACTGTCACGGTCACATTAAAAACAACAGTAAACACAATGAATGACAACACAAGGACTTTATTTCCGAGATCATTGCATAAATGCAATAGTGCCTAACACAGATGTACGTTAGCTGAGTAGCTAGTCTATGAAACCCACCTAGCGTTATCATTTGTCAGCTGTTTTCATAATATATTTTTTGACAACACGGTACTAAACACTGCATCAAGAATAGTGCTTATCACTGATTGGCCACAGAAAGATAAAACGTCACTTTCCGCGACATTATTTAGTAGTGTCGACTTTACGCCAGTGTAGCTAAGATGAAACGTACGTATTTGAATTGAACGATTAGAAACGATTCAGAAAACGTTGACCAGGACGTTACGGTTTGACGGGGCCTTCAGGTTTTGTATTTCTGTGTTCTGTTTCACAGTCAGGTTTTGTTAGTTTTATGTCCGTCTTAATTGCTCATTGTGTTCACCTGTGCCCTTTTTTCTTACAGACAAGAAGGGCTGAGGTTAAAATGACAGAAACATTAATTCAGCACAATGTGCCACTTGCGTTGACTGACCACCTGGGGCCTCTTCTGAAGGAGTGTTTCAAGGATTCCAAAACAGCCCAGGAGTACAAGTGTGCCAGAACCAAGAGTTAATGTATAGTTAACGAAGCACTGGCACCACATTTCATGAATGAGTTGGTGTTACAAATGAGGGAAGGGCCATACACCCTCATCACAGATCCAATGACACAGGTATTTCCCAAACTATTGAACATTATGTTTTTCTCCTTCTCCACAATAATCATGCATGATATTATTATTTTTTAAACGTTTTTTTTACATGTATAAGAAGATGGGAGATTGTATATGCTTCCATGCTGTCATTGCAGGAGTAGAGAAGATGAACCCCCTGACTGTCCTGATGTTGATGAATGATAAAGTTGTCCACCGGTTTTAGGTTGTTTTAATGTTATTATGTTTGACATACATTGCCCAGTGCTTTGCATCACCAATATAAATTAATTGACTTTGAAAACTGCACAAATAGGCTAATACACTGTGCTAGCTAGCTAGATAGCTAGTCTAACGTTATGTCATGCAAGGTCATGAACCGGTGCACATTCATTGGACTCAGACCAATGTTTATCTTTGTTGGTGTGGTCCTTTTTACATCTCATGGCTTGCTACACTGCAAGCCAAGTGTAGACTAGGTATGACATTTATTGTATTGTATTTTTTTTTCTTTCCTTACTTGCAGCTGAATTTACATATTTTCTGGAAAAGATATCCTTACCTCACCCTATCCTTGCCATTCATTTGTTATATTCATTTGTTATATAAAATAATTTGTCAGGAAGTACCTGTGTATACCTGTGTCCAGCTACCTCTGTCTACCTGTGTTACGCCCTCCACAGGCTCTACCTGTCTGTTTCTGTCTTTCTGTTTGTCTGTGTTTGTGCGCATCTCCAGGCTCCAGTGATCCAGTCCATCCTACCTGCACAAGATCCACACCTGCGGTCCAGTTTTCCAATATCTTGCGGTGACATACCCTGGTTTGCCCTCCACTTACCGCAAGATCGTTGTTTTTACAACCTGGTAGCTACGTTCCTGGCCTCCTTTTACTTCCGAGTCTATTATCTACTATTTATATTCAAAGCGTTCTAATCTTGCACTTTCTTATGTCCCAAAGAAAAATCCCACTGACCCACTCATCGCTCACCCCCACTCTTCATCTGCCCATTTGTCGGTCTGCTCTTTCAATTCAATGATGAGTGATTTGCAGTTGATGGAATTGGAGGATGGGAAAATAAACAATAATAAATATATATGTAAGATAACAAAGGATGCGCCACGACTTCGTGGTGGCACACCCAATAATAAAACCACCAATAACAATAGGTTCCCTCCTGACGGAGGAATCCTAATAATGAATACAATATGTACATATAATATGAAGGTATGTTGTGTTGTGTTATGTTATGAATTCATGTTGGCAGATGGAGCTGATTGGGCTGGCGAGGTTGAAGTGGACTGGATGATTACCCTTCCAGAGGAGGGAGCGGAGCTGAAACTTTGGGGAGAGAGAGAGGGGGAGAGGGACAGACTCTTGGGTTAGGGTTAGTTACAAGTTAGGGTTAAGTTACAAGTTATGTACAGTGTAGATACGGTGTGTATGTATGTTACAGCTGTATAGTGCAAAACAGTGTAGAATAATATATTCAAGTTAATGGCAGCTGGTACAAAGGCGGGGTTGAAGTGTGCTGGAGGATTACCCTTCCAGAGGAGGAAGCGGAGCTGAAACTTGGGGAGAGAGAGAGGGGGAGAGACTCTTGGGTTAGGGTTAGTTACAAGTTAGGGTTAAGTTAAGTTCCAAGTTATGTACAGTGTAGAAAAAGTGTAGAATAATATATTATATTAGAGTTTTATGGCAGCTGGGACAAAGGACCTTCTGAGACGCTCAGTCCGAGAACGTAGGGTGTTGAGCCGCCCGCTAAGGAGGCTGCTGGACTGTCCTGCCAGGACATGGTGAAGGGGGTGATTGACATTGCCCATGATGGCCAAGAGCTTTCCCCGCATCCGTTTCTCCACCACAGTCCCCTGTGAGTCCAGGCTCTGCCCCACCACTGAGCCCGCCTTCCTGACCAGCTTGTCCAGCCGCCCAGTGTCCCTCTTGGACATATTGCCTCCCCAGCAGACTGCAGCGTAGAAGAGCACGCTCGCCATAACTGACTGATAGAACATGAGCAGCATCTCCTTACAGACATCAAAGGACTGAGTTTCATCTGAGTTTCCTCAGAAAGAACAACATACTCTGTCCCTTCTTGTACAGTGCACCTGCGTTAGCTGACCAGTTCAGCTTGTCGTCCAGATGCACCCCCAAGAACTTGTAGGTCTGCACCACCGTGATGTCCTTGCCCTGGATGTTAATAGGCTGCAGATGTGGCTTAAGGCCTATATATGCTTCTGCGTTTTTCGAAAAACGCAGACGTGGGAACGCCCTCGTCTCCGTGGAACGCCCTCTGCGTGCTCTCCGTCAGCCCTCGGAGACCTTTTGACGGATTGACGTGCACCTCCTGAATTTTCTAACTATCCATCGAAATTACGCAGAGCGACTTGGCTGTGATTGGTCCGTATTAAGAAGTCAGGGGCGGGGTTGCCGCTATGGGTTGCCGTGACCAACAAGACCAGGGGTGGGGAACGTCCGACCTGTGGGCCATATGCAGCCCGAAAAATCATTTTGTCCAGCCCGCCATGGCATTGCAGTGCAGGCACCATATTATTATGTGCATTATTCGTTGGCAGCAGCACTATTTTAATATGTGGAAGAGGACCGTGGAGGCGCTCAGCGTCGCGTTTTTGCAAATCAAGCCCCAATACGTTGTTGGTTTGGGCTAAACCCGGAATGTTTACAACGTCTGGCTCCACGCCTGATTAACACTCGGATCGATAAGCAGTCTCTAAAATGGTAGCAATATAAAAACATATACGATCCCTTTCCGTAATCATAATAACCCCCCAGAAATGTTCACTGCACACCCAGTCAAAGCAGGCTGCCCTTCCATCTAGCATCACAAACATCACCAAAGAGAAGCAGTTTTTACAATTCATATTTCAGCTAAACAGTACATGTAAATCGGCATTTGAATTCCAATGTGACGAGAAATGGGCAGTGTAGTCGCTGAAACTGTGGTTATTCTATTGATGAAACGGCTCATTTGTAAATTTGCTCAGAGTTTTCGATAACCTATAGCTAGCATCGCAGTGCAGCGCCACCTACTCTTCTGGCGGTGAATTGTTTTCAGCACCCACAGCCTACGGAGAACTATAAACGAAGTCTATCCGTGCGTATCCGTGAGCCTGCCCATCCGTAAACGGAGACGCAGAAGCATATTGAGGCCTTTAGTCCTACGGAAGTCAATGACCAACTCCTTGGTCTTGCTGGTGTTATGGAGAAGGCCGTTCCTCTCGCTTCAGTCGCAGAAGGCACTCGTCAGGTCCCTGTACTCCCCCACCTGCTCCTCCCTCACACACGCCACTATAGCCGTGTCATCTGAATATTTCTGGACGTGACAGGACCCAGAGTTGTAGGTGAAGTCTGACGTGTAGAGAGTGAACAGGAAGGGAGCCAGCACAGTCCCCTGCGGAGCCCCAGTACTGCTCACGACAATGTCAGGGGCTCAACTCCCCAGTCTGACAAACTGCGGCCGTCCTGTCAGTTAGTCCGTAATCCAGGAAGTGAAGAAGGGATCCACCCCTATCCTTTCGAGCTTCTCTCCAAGTAAGAGAGGCTGGATGGTGTTGAAGGCGCTCGAAAAGTCGAAGAACATAATTCTCACTTGACTTCCCGGCTCGTCCAGGTAGGAGTAGACCCGGTGGAGCAGGTAGAGGATAGCATCATCCACCCCTACACTCTCCCGGTACCCGAACTGCAGGGGGTCAAGTGCATGTTCAGTCAGAGGTCTCAGGTGGCGCAGAAACAGCCGCTCCAGTGTCTTCATGATGTGTGATGTGAGGGCCACCGGTCTGTAGTCGTTGAGCACGGCCAGGCGCCCAGTCTTGGGTACCGGCACGAGACATGATGTTTTCCACAGAACCGGGACCCTCCCTGACTGTAGGCTCAGGTTGAAGAGCTCTTGAAGGGGCTCAGCCAGTTGATCAGCACAGACCTTCAGCAGCCTCGGGCACACTTTATCCGGGCCGGCCGCCTTTCCCGCGTTCAGTTTTTTCAACTCCACCTTTACCTCATCAGCTGTGAGGCACAGGGGGAGGCTTGGTGGGGAAGGGGACTCAGCCGTGAAGTTAGGGCTGTAGCTGTGAGGAGGAGCTGGTGAAGGGGGACAGGCTGCTGCTGGAGAAAAGGTGGGGAGGGGGAGGAAGAGGGCTGACGATGATGAAGCCGCTGAGTCAAACCTGTTATAGAAGTAGTTGAACTCATTGGCCTTGGCCACATCAGGGGCTGTAGCCAGACTGCCCTTCTGCTTGTAGCCCGTGATGGTCTTCATTCCCCTCCACACCTCTCTGGTGTTGTTGTCCTGCAGCTTCCTCTCCACCTTCCTTTTATACTCCTCCTTGGCCTGCCTCAGACTCCTCTTAAGCTCCCGTTGTACGAGCCTGCGCTTCTCCCTGCCTTTTTCTGATTCAGGAGCCTCTTGATGTCACTGGTGATCCAGGGTTTATTGTTTGGAAAACAACGCACAGTCCTCGCTGGTACAATCATGTCCCTGCAGAATGTCGTGTAGTCAGTGTAGCATTCAACCCTCCTGTCGACTTCCGTGACTCCCCTATTTCCCTGTGTGTCTTGCAGTACATTCCAGTCTGTGCATTCATAGCAGGCCCGCAGAGCTTCTATGGCCTCTGGTGTCCACTTCCTGAATGTCCTGGTGGTGACAGGCTGCCTCACAACACAGGGTTTATAGGAGGGCTGGAGGAGGACCAGGTTGTGATCAGATCTGCCGAGTGGTGGGAGGGCTGTAGCTGTGTATGCCTCCTTTACATTGGCATACAGTAGATCAGGGTTCTTCAATTCCGGTCCTCGAGGGCCGCTGTCCTGCATGTTTTAGATGTTTCCCTGCTCCACCACACCTGATTCGAACGAATGGTCATTACCCGGCTTCCACAGAGCTTGATAACAACCCATTCATTTGAAACAGGTGTGCTGGAGCAGGGAAACATCTAAAACATGCAGGACAGCGGCCCTCGAGGAACGGAATTGAAGAACCCTGCAGTAGATCAAGGATCTTATTTTCCCTGGTGGGACAGTCTACATACTGCACAAAGCCAGTTAGATGGGAGGACAGACTGACGTGTTTAAAGTCTCCAGAGATCACAATGGCTGCATCAGGGTGCTGGGTCTGTACTCTGGCGACAGTCTCATGGATGACGTCACACGCCACTGTTGGCACAGCCCGTGGCTGGATGTAAACAACAATGGCGATCATGTGAGAGAACTCCCTCGGAACATAGTACGGTCTGAGACCAACTACCAAGAGTTCAACGTCCTGACAGCAAATCTTCTCCTTCACAGTGATGTGACCTGGGTTACACCACCGATTGCTCACATACATAATCAGGCCCCCACCTTTGTTTTTGACACACGTTCTGGCGTCTCTGTCCGCTCGCACCGTAGTGAAGCCGGCTATTTCCACACAGGAGTCGGCAATGTCGTCGTTCAGCCAGCTCTCAGAAAAGCACATCAGACTGCACTCCCGGTACGCTGGCTGATTCCTCATGAGTGCCTCCAGCTCGTCGCACTTGTTTGATAGGGAGTTGACATTTCCCATTACTATCGAAGGTAATCACGGCTTGTATCTCATCCTCCGTGTTGTTAGCTTAGCCTTTCGCTTAGCTCCAGCTCTGCACCCGCGGAACGGCATCCAAAGCTCCATTGGGATAGGGTGTTTTATTCCCAGATTAGCAGTACCTCGTAGTGCCACAAGGGCATGCCTAGTGTAAACAGCTCTGACTGAATTTGTAGTCATCATCAATACCGACATAGAGCTGCTAAAAGACAGACTGTCAATTGCTCATGCCATAGCAACCAATTCAGTAATCAAATCAAATAATGCCGAGTGTCCACTGCTCCGGCTGGTTTAGAAAAAAACAGGTCCAGCTGGCAAATGAGACCATGAAAAACCTACTCACCTGTCGTTAGTAGGGGTGTATCCATCGATTGATTGGCGAAAGATACAAGTGAATCGATACAACGCCCAAAAATCTATACAAATCGATGTATTATATGCTTTTATTTTGACAATCTCCTTGCGCGGGTGCTTCTGACACTATTTCCGCCCGCGCGAAGCCGCTCCGAGCGCTTATTCATTTTGTTCAACTGTTAAACGGTTAAAGCAGCCACAGCAAGCAGTAGTGTCGGCGGGATGATGGCTGGTTTAAGTTTAGCTAGTAGCATTTCCGCGAATTCGAGCAACCGAGATTCCGAGGATATTTTCTCCCCTCTAGGGAAAAAATCTGCTGTGTGGAAATTCTTCGGATTTCGAAGAAAAGATGGGGCAACGGACAAGTCACATGCTGTGTGTAAAAAGTGCCAGTCTGAAATTAAAGCCCATATAGCAGGTTAACCACCACTGTCGATGAATGGGTACATAAAGCACTCAAGATATGTATATTATTCAAGAAATCTCTAAATGGTGTCTTAAAATGTTTTTTTGTTTTGTTAGCATCAGCATATTAGCGCAATTCGGCGACGACGTCACGTTGGGGAGTCGTGGAGGAGAGTAGCCTCAGTCTAGTACTAGAACTATGGCAACTGACTGGGATAAAGAAGAGGTGGCAAGAACCACTAAAATGTACGATGGCCCGCAGCCGTATAATTTCGAACCAAATAGACGAGACAGGTCAAATGAGGAATTGCCTAGACCTTATGGCCGCCAAAGCCAATTAAATGGATGGTCCGAGGAGAATGAGTGGAGAGTTGGTGAAGTGTCCTGCTGAGTTAGCAACGGCAACGCAGCAAGGATCGCTGGAGCTTGTCTACGGACAGCAGTGCATACAATAACGACACTTTTTTTTTCCTGTCAGTGAATAGCACCGAGTGAAAGTCAACGTTTTCTTTAAATCTAGGCTACAGTAGTGACAGTTATCATGTCGTTAGTTCAGATAAGTACCAGTAGCTCTTATCTAGATCTAGAAGGCATAATGCTAGCTATGGGCTAATTTACTAGTCCCACCTGTGAAATTCTCCCCCCCCCAAGTCAATCCCTAATTAAATATTTTCCCCGACGTTGTAAACACATTTCCGATTAGATATTCAACGTTTTGAGTTCCGTAATAGTCACGTTTCAGGAAAGGGGAAACTAAATTAATCACACAGTTATGAAAGCCGTTTGATAATCACTCGTGATCCAAACACTAGCCATGGCGCGCTATCTAGCTAGATATTACTAGCTTTTGGACATGTACTTAAGAATAATTTTGTTTTGGTTCATATTCATGAGTCACGAAATGTGCTTTTCTAATGTCATCGTATCTGAAAAGCTCCGTGTACCCCGTCCATACTACTACGCGTACCCGGCGTTTTCAAATGTCTCCGGCTAGGGCCCGGGGAGCGTAGGCTATTCGAAAAGCTCAGTTTTCAGTGTCCGAATTCGCCGTATTAGTGTGGCCGGGAAGTGCAAACGGAGACATATGTAATGCGTTTCTAAATTTATCCGGGTTAGTGTGGACGTTGCCTCAGACTTTTCTAATGTCACACTGATTATGACTGTAGTTGGGGGGTTCATGTTATGGGGCTAGCTAACGTGCAGCTTGTAAACATTAGCCTGAGGCTTACCGTTGCCAGCTCTCGCTTGCGGCGGGCGGCACCGAGCTTTTCAGTGCTTCTCGGTCTCGGGCCAGGGCAGGCAGAGAGTTTGTACACCCCCCACAAACACAGTAGTTTACAATTGTTCCTACCTATACATATTTCTATCTAGCTTTATCTATATCTCTATATGTAGGCTAGTACTAGTAGTTATTTATGTATCTAGTGCTAGCTAGCTATGCTATGCGGCTGTCTGTCTATCTATTTCTCTCTCTATATATATATATCTATCTATGCTATCTATATATCTATCTCTTGATCTTTATATCCATGCTAATTATATATTCTATCTATGTATTTATCTATAAACTATCTACTGCTGAACACTCTTTCGTTAATCTCTCTCGTTGATCTCTATGGGGCTTTGGTCTATCGTCTCCCCAACGTGACGTCATGCAATGCATTGTGGGGGAAAGGAGAATCATTGCAAAAAAGTACCTACTTTTTCGTATTATATTACGTTTTGTGACACCCAACAACATCAAATACAATAGATAACAGTTTAAATGTTTATAACCAACATGTAAATTGCGCAAATTCGTTGGAAAAATCAACCTGCTATATGGGCTTTAAATATTCAGGAAACACCACCAACTTGTCCGTCCACCTCCTGAGGATACACGGTATCGCAAGCAAGGAAGAAAGCGGTGGCAGCTCGGCAACGTCAACAACCCTGACCAGTATTTTTCCACAGAAGCTGAACCACAAGTCCAACCGTGCGATGAGCATCACAGGTGCCATTTCATATTTCATATGTAAAGACATGAGACTGTACAGCGTCGTCGAGAACGCCGGCTTTCGTGAGCTACTTAATACTCAGTTAACTCAGTGAAACTTGCATTCCAAAGCTGTACGCGCAAGTCAAAGAGGCCGTTAAAAGTGAGCTGATGACAGCGAACCGAGTCGCGCTGACTACAGACGGCTGGACCTCATGTACTACCGAAGCCTATGTCACTGTGACCAGCCACCACATCGACACCGACTGGCAGCTGAAGAATTTTGTCCTTCAGACTCGGGTTCTAAATGACTCACACACGGGGGCAAATCTTGCTGCAGTGTTGAGAGAGGCATGTGTAGAGTGGAATATCTGCGACCTAAAACCGGCACTTGTCACGGATAACGCCAGTAACATGACGGTAGCCGGAGCAGAGGCAAACATGTCACCACACATCAAGTGTTTCGGCCACACGATTAATTTGGCCACACAAAGAGGCCTGAAATGTGTCGGCGCATCTCGTCTTTTGGGCCGAATGAGGCGAGTCGTCACTTTTTTTTCACCGGAGCACGGTAGCAACGGCACTGCTAAAGGAAAAGCAAGGGTTGCTTGGACTACCACAACACAAGCTAAAACAAGACGTAAGCACACGCTGGAATAGCTCATTTGATATGCTAGAGCGATTTTTGGAGCAGCAGGCTGCTGTGTGTGCTTCACTCCTGGACAGGAAACTCAGGAAAGGGGCAAATGACATCCACACACTCAGTGAAAGTGACATCACTGCCGCAGAAGACATCGTGAAGCTCCTTGGACCTGTCAAAACCGCCACCACAATAATGTGTGACGAGAAGCAACCCACTCTGTCGGTCATTGCTCCACTCAGAGCAAAGTTGCTGCTCCACTACAGTATCACAGAAGAAGACTCTGCTTTACTTAGAGAGATGAAGGAAACGATGGCCAGGGAGCTAGCACAGCGCTACGAGGATGTGCTGCGGGTGCTCCACACTGCATCTGCTTTGGATGCAAGGTTCAAGACTCTGCCCTTTATCAGTGGGGAGGAGAGAGAAGCGGCCTTCCAGAGCATCACATATGAGGCTTCAGAGCTGTGGAACCAGAAGGTAAGCTCATATTTTTTCTCTATTATGCTTATGTTTGGATGACGCACTTAAATGAAACATGTATTCATAAATCTAGACTGTTTCTTATTGTTGAAATGCTTTGTGTGTGTGTGTGTGTCTGTCTGTGTGTATGTGTCTGTGTGTGTGTGTGTGTATGTCTCTGTGTATGTATGTGTGTGTGTGTGACTGTAAGCGACAAAGGGGTTCATGCTGGGGCCATTCGTTATATTATAGTCATATTTAATCAGAATTAAAGGGTCACTATGCAGTTTCAGAGGAGGGTGATTTGTTTGATAATCAATGTGTGTGTGTGTGTGTGTGTCATCTACAGAATGACAGTGTGACAAATATGGAGGAGAACATACTTCCTCCTGCTGAGCAAACTGATGATGATGACTCTGAGCCTGATTTGGAGCAAACCCCTGGGACATCCCAGGCTCAAGAAAAAGGTGTGTGTGTGACGTGTGTTTTTCCTTCTGGTGAAAAGTGTGATTGACTTAGTGTTACATATGAATGAGTTTATCCATAATCAGCTAGCTGATAAGTGTTAGGAGTGCATGAAAGATAGATTTTTTTCTTCTGAATTAATTTAGTCTTCTGTCTTGTTCTGTGTCATTTTAGAATATGTTCCAGCTCCCAAAAAGTCCAAGGCATTTCAAGACCTCTTTGGCGATACGTTCAGGACTACAGAACCAACGCAGAAGACCTCCAGAGACCTAGCCCGTGGAGAAGTTGCTAAGTACAAAGAGACTGCCCCTTTGCCCCTGCAAGGTAATGTTTTGGAGTGGTGGAAAACACACCAGACCGAGTTCCCTCTCCTGGCAAACCTTGCCAAAACCTACCTCTGCATTCCTGGTACTAGTGTACCTTCAGAGCGTGTTTTCAGCACTGCTGGAGACATTGTCCGTTCTGAACGCAGTGTTTTGTCTCCTGAGCATGTCGACCAGTTGTTTTTTTTAAAGAAAAACCTCCCAAAGGACACTGGAGGACATATTTGACTCTTGTAGAGAAGAGAAATCCACTTTTACTGACAATGTGGAATGGTTACAAATACATTTGCTTTGTTCTGAAAGGGAATTGTCTGTATTAAAAATTCAAGATCATCACAGGCTCTTTAAGTTCAGCCATAAAAATGTTTTTGCGCTTTAATGCAAAGTGGAACTTTATTCTTTGTATTTTTTTCAAATATCTGGAAGAGCTCAGAAATAAAATGGTGAAATTACATTTGGTTACAAATACATTTGCTTTGTTCTGAAAGCTAAGATTTACTTAGTTTTGTTTAAGCAGTGGGCTCAACTGATACAATGTATCTGCACTTCTAATTATTTTATTTTATTTAGCTTTTCATTTTTTTTACAAAAGGGATGTGTTCTTTTTAGAATAAAACTGTCCACACAGGTTGGGAATGGTCTGGTCAACATTGAAGATCATCACAGGCTCTTTAAGTTCAGCCATAAAAATGTTTTTGCACTTAAATGCAAAGTGGAACTTTAATCTTTGTATTAAAATAGATTTGTTTGTTTTAAAATATCTGGAAGAGCACAGAAATAAAATGATGAAATTATAATGAAGTTGTTTTCTATGAGTTGATTGGAATGTAACAGGTTGTACTTGTGTTAAATGGGCATATCGTCTTATATCGATCGCAGGCCCCTGAATCGTATCGAATCGTATCGCAGCAGATTTTAAATATCGGAGAATATCGTATCGTTGTCCAATGAATCGATGTAATATCGTATCGTGATGAAAGCAGCGATTTACACCCCTAGTCGTTAGGTGTGCACACTATCCCAATACAAACAACTAATCACAGTAGAAACAAATTTAAGTAGAGAAAACAGTATAAAACTGTATAAAAACGAAGAGCTGCTAAGACAGCTGCCACTCACAGCGGCGCTTACGTCACAATGAAGACATATGAATAACAATCACAAAGCTTAAAAATGTTAAAGGCATAACAATATTTACATTTTCTTGTCCATAATATGTCCCTTGTTCATTTTGATTTGTTTATTATCGAAAAATAATTACCAAATAATTTTGTATGAGTTCATTATGTTTTTTTAAGTGTTAATCTGCAGTTTATTGTCTCTAATTCAAAACTAAAGGGCAAACAACAACATAATGCAGCAAAACATTACATTTGTTCAATTAAGCACATAACGGGTGAAATTTCCACTAGAAATAAACATACAATCAACAACTTATTGGCCTAAATCACTAAACATTGATGCCCTTATTTAACCTCATAAACCCCATAACCTCAATAAAACATAATAAATGATTCTGCCCTAATCCCACACCCAACCAACCGCCACTGCCTTTCCACCAGTTTTTCAATGTACCTCCATATTGACATGTGATGAAGAAAGTGTTTTGTCCGTCTCTTCATAAACAGAGTGACTAAGTTCAGTTGAGTTCTGGATTTCAATAAGTATTTATCAATCTGCAGATTGGGAGAGAAAACCAGACCTTTGACAATAAAAACGACAACACCAGGCTTAGATCTCAATTACGTCTCTCTCAGCTCTGAAGGCCGGAGGACCATCTTTTATAGGGCACAAGAATGTAAACATAGATAGTGAATGTCAGGCAGTAATGACGTTACAACAATCTCAGAGAGAGAGATTCAATGCTCCCAACACATGACAACTCTCAGACTAGAGTTCATTGGTGGAGCTCTCCTGGTAATCATGACAAGGAACATTTAGCCAGTACTTTCTCCTGACCCCAAACATCTATTAACTCTGACACATAGACACAATCTACTCTTATTAAAGGGGTGATTGACTGGGTTTTTTGAGTATTTTACACTGTTCCTTAAGGTCTCCGAATAGGGTATGTAACATTGTTTTGGCTGAAAATGGCCCGGGTGCTGTTCTATGCCCTCTTTTACATCCAGCATTTTTTTCCCGGGAAAAAACGCTAGCTTTTTCCCTTATATCATTGGTATTTAGATGAGCTGTGCGCTGATTGGTTGGTTTACAACGAGCGAAGCTGCGGAGCAAAGACGGCCAACAGCACTCACTGAAACAAGAAGGTGGCGACTTGAAATAAAAACGTACAAATAAATCTATTGTGTCTACACAACACTGTTTTCAACAGATTGACTAGATATAATTTGAAATGATTACGGTAGTTTCCACGTCTGTTGTCGAAGCAAACAGAATCGCCTTAGGTGGGTAACGTTAGCACTACAGCTTAGCATACAAACTATCGTGATTCAACACAGCTTCAGTTAGCTCTAGCTATCTTACTGAAAAATAGATCTGGATAAACATGCATCTGAATTGTAGATTTACATAACAACACAGGTTATTTATTTGAATGAAACATAGTCAGGAACATGAAATAACGTAAATCCAATTGCCAATAAACTAGGCTAAATCATAACACATTCATGCCCTTGCGTTAGCAAGCTAAACTGGTTTACATGCCTACAGTATAGGTGTTTTCGCTATCTAGCTGTTCTTACATTCCTTGCAAATCACCGATGAAAAACAGATGAGCTTGAGTCTAGTTAACATTGACTAGACGGTTATGGCTGATGTTTGTTTATACCGTAGCATAGAAGATCTCTGTGCAGTTGCGCGAACCATTTCACCAAGGACGGTTTTAAAAACCTGGGAATATGTAAAGCAGGATTTGCTATGAAGCTGTTGCTGAAAAGAGGTGCGTTCCGACCTTAGTTATGTTCATCAGAACCGCAAACTGTAGTATGATTTTGTCAGTAACAGTTATTAGCAATGCTAACGTATCCTGTATCTAGCACAGCCTTTCTCCAGTTATTTCGAATAGATAGGCGTCAGCAAAAGGCTAGACTGCTTTCGTTTTCTGGCTATTTTTTTGGAAGCTTCCCTTCTAATGCCGACTACAGCTAGTCTAGCTAGTCATTTGCGTAAGGTATGTTGATGTGTTTAGAAACGTAGCGTCACTACCTCGGACTGGGCAAGAACACCAGTGAGTGGGCTGGTCTGGATGTACATTTTGGGGCATGACAAAGACACAGACCAGAGCCAATTGAATGCGCGATACCCTACTGACGTCAGTCGGGTGGATTTTTCCAAAAGCTACCGTTTTACAGCTAGATTTTTTCTTTTTGAGATTTGCATGGGAAATAAG
>CAEFZP010002574.1:0-37823 GCA_903064625.1 Mallotus villosus | reverse complement strand
AGGGATGGAAGGAGGATGAATGAGAGACGGATGAACAGGTAAATGAGTCGTAAAGGAGCTGAAGGTTAGTAAACAACTCACACAGCCCATTCCAGAGGCTCACTCTTGATGGAGGTGAACAGGCTCTGAAACACAGAGGCAGGTAGACAGGTGAGCAGAGGACTGACACAGACAGGTATACAGACAGACAGGTGGATAGGCCCCTCCTACCTTCACCAGCTCCTTGCTGAAGTTCCCCCCTCGTTCATCCCCTCCAGGTTGGACACGAAGCGGATGAGGTCATGGCCTTCCCTACGTTCTGGAGAGACGACAACATCAGCACAGGTACACAGCACAGGTAGACAGACCAGCACAGGTACACAACCAGCACAGGTACACAGACCAGCACAGGTACACAGACCAGCACAGGTACACAGACCAGCACAGGTACACAGACCAGCACAGGTACACAGACCAGCACAGGTACACAGACAGGTAGGCCAGACTGAAAGGGGCCTGAGTGAGGCTGGACTCACCTGTCCGTGCAGGTCTGTGTTCAGCAGCATCACAGCGCAGGTGAGGGTCAACACGGCACCTGGGGAGGTCATCAGGAACACCAGCAGGTCAGAGGTCAGACTGGTTCACCGGGCGCTGGCTTCTAGCTCTGCTCTGACTGTTTCCCCTGCTCTGACTGTTTCCCCTGCTCTGACTGTTTCCTCTGCTCTGACTGTTTCCCCTGCTCTGACTGTTTCCCCCTGCTCTGACTGTTTCCTCTGCTCTGACTGTTTCCCCTGCTCTGACTGTTTCCTCTGCTCTGACTGTTTCCCCTGCTCTGACTGTTTCCCCTGCTCTGACTGTTTCCTCTGCTCTGACTGTTTCCCCTGCTCTGACTGTTTCCTCTGCTCTGACTGTTTCCTCTGCTCTGACTGTTTCCTCTGCTCTGACTGTTTCCCCTCCTCTGACTGTTTCCCCTGCTCTGACTGTTTCCCCTGCTCTGACTGTTTCCTCTGCTCTGACTGTTTCCCCTCCTCTGACTGTTTCCCCTGCTCTGACTGTTTCCCCTGCTCTGACTGTTTCCTCTGCTCTGACTGTTTCCCCTGCTCTGACTGTTTCCCTCTGCTCTGACTGTTTCCCCTGCTCTGACTGTTCCCCTGCTCTGACTGTTTCCCCTGCTCTGACTGTTACCTCTACTCTGACTGTTTCCCATGCTCTGACTGTTTCCCCTGCTCAGACTGTTTCCCCTGCTCAGACTGTTTCCCCTGCTCAGACTGTTTCCCCTGCTCTGACTGTTACCTCTACTCTGACTGTTTCCCATGCTCTGACTGTTTCCCCTGCTCTGACTGTTTCCTCTGCTCTGACTGTTTCCCCTGCTCTGACTGTTTCCCCTGCTCTGACTGTTTCTCCTGCTCTGACTGTTCCCTCTGCTCTGACTGTTTCCCCTGCTCTGACTGTTTCCCCTGCGCTGACTGTTTCCTCTGCTCTGACTGTTTCCCCTGCTCTGACTGTTTCCCCTGCTCTGACTGTTTCCCCTGCTCTGACTGTTACCTCTACTCTGACTGTTTCCCATGCTCTGACTGTTTCCCTGCTCAGACTGTTTCCCCTGCTCAGACTGTTTCCCCTGCTCAGACTGTTTCCCCTGCTCTGACTGTTACCTCTACTCTGACTGTTTCCCATGCTCTGACTGTTTCCCCTGCTCTGACTGTTTCCCTCTACTCTGACTATTTCCCCTGCTCTGACTGTTTCCTCTGATCTGACTGTTTCCCCTGCTCTGACTGTTTCCCCTGCTCTGACTGTTTCCCATGCTCTGACTGTTTCCCCTGCTCTGACTGTTTCCCTCTGCTCTGACTGTTTCCCCTGCTCTGACTGTTCCCTCTGCTCTGACTGTTTCCCCTGCTCTGACTGTTCAGAATGTTGTGTCGCGATAGAAGCACCCTGCTCTGTTCTGACTGTCTGGAATCCTGCTAACAACCTTTGTGCTCTGGCTGGTTGTTCTAAGGTCAGAGGTCAGAAGTGGGCTCACCAGAGGAGGGGAGGGGTGTGAGGGTTACACTGGTGGTAGCGACAGGAGAAATGCTGCAGGACCCGTTCTCTTTCCTGGGTCTCTCCGATCAGGACCACCACCCTCAGAAAGGACCTGGAGGGGGAGGAGGGGGAGGAGGAACATCACAGCTTACAGACGGGTAAACACACAGGTAAACACAGGTAAACACACAGGTAAACAGACAGGTAAACACACAGGTAAACACACAGGTAACACACAGGTAAACACACAGGTAAACACACAGGTACACAGACAGGTAAACACACAGGTAAACACACAGGTAAACACACAGGTAAACACAGGTAAACACACAGGTAAACAGACTGGTAAACACACAGGTAAACAGACAGGTAACACACAGGTAAACACACAGGTACACAGACAGGTAAACACACAGGTAAACACACAGGTACACAGACAGGTAAACACACAGGTAAACACACAGGTAAACACACAGGTAAACACAGGTAAACACACAGGTAAACAGACTGGTAAACACACAGGTAAACACACAGGTAAACACACAGGTAAACAGACAGGTAAACACACAGGTAAACACACAGGTAAACACACAGGTAAACAGACAGGTAAACACACAGGTAAACACACAGGTAAACACAGGTAAACACACAGGTAAACAGACTGGTAAACACACAGGTAAACACAGGTAAACACACAGGTAAACACACAGGTAAACACACAGGTAAACACACAGGTAAACACACAGGTAAACACAGGTAAACACACAGGTAAACACAGGTAAACACACAGGTAAACACACAGGTAAACACACAGATAAACACAGGTAGACAGACAGGTAGACAGACAGGTAAACACACAGGTAAACACACAGGTAAACACAGGTAAACACACAGGTAAACACACAGGTAAACACACAGGTAAACACAGGTAGACAGACAGGTAGACAGACAGGTAAACACACAGGTAAACACACAGGTAAACACAGGTAGACAGACAGGTAAACACACAGGTAAACAGACAGGTAAACAGACAGGTAAACACACAGGTAGACAGACAGGTAAACACACAGGTAAACACACAGGTACACAGACAGGTACACAGACAGGTAGACAGACTGGGGGCTGTTGCACAAAAGTAGAATAAAGATATCCAGGATAACTGAAAAGGCGCCGCTTGACTTAGTGTGATCAGCTCATCGCGGCTTAATCGGTTGCACGTTTGCCGAGCCAGGATGAGAAGGTAAAGCTATGTCAATTCAGGTGTACATAGTTGGGATAAGTGCAGCGTCACGGATTTCTTAAATAGACCAAGGTATCGATCACAAATTCACTGATGCAGCACATGCGTGCAGCATATTTTTCACCCGCTGAGCAACAATTAATAATATGTACGATCAGCAAGAATAATATGTTATAGCCTACAAATACCTAAAATACATGACCAAGACTATGAAATGTGAGGACATGTAATAAAAATGTGTGCAAAAAAAATAGCAGCTCAACCCAGTTTGTGTGGGATTGCGCAATCCGAGACGAGGCACTCTAGTCGCTTCTTTCCCCGTATTTTCCCCGTAAATACTTAAATTCAGCGATATTGGCTATAAAACCCCTTGGAATCATTCAATAATTATATTTCTATCACATATCAGTGGACACATATTATTATTTTATGTTATTCGTTTTATTAGGCCTACATGTCATGATGACACTGCCTCCCCTGACCCGCACGTCACTGCAGGTAGCCTACTCGTCCGAAAAAGCTAACAGGTCAGATTTGTCCCGAAACACCCTTCATGTCTACAAGCACGTCTTAGTATCAGTGCTTCTTCGTCCAATGTCGTTTATAAATGGGAATGCCATGGTGCAAGAAGAAACACAGATGAATTGGACTTTATATATTGCCCTCATCACTGACTTTATTTAACCATTTCTAACCATCTAAACAACTGCAATAGTAGGGTTTAAAATCTAACTCGTGACAGCAATAGTGACAAGTAATGAATGTTAATAAAAATAAATCAGAACACATTCAGAAGACAACGAAATATCTGCTAATTACGTATATGTCGGATCAGAGCGTCCGCTGATTTAACACATGAGACTCCAGAATTAAGTTTAGCCTGACTGTTAGCCTGCTCTGGAGCAGGCTAGCTGCAAAGAATAAATCTCCATGGTTACTTGGCTGGGCTTAATTCAAGCTGCTTTCGTGCAACCAAGTCAAAGCTAAAGTCATCCAGGATAACTTGAATATCCCGGCTTAATCGCTTATCCTGGTTTCGTGCAACAGCCCCCAGGTAAACACACAGGTAAACACACAGGTAAACACAGGTAAACAGACAGGTAAACACACAGGTAAACACAGGTAAACAGACAGGTAAACACACAGGTAAACACACAGGTAAACACACAGGTAAACACACAGGTAAACACACAGGTAAACACAGGTAAACAGACAGGTAAACACACAGGTAAACACACAGGTAAACACACAGGTAAACACACAGGTAAACACAGGTAAACAGACAGGTAAACACACAGGTAAACACAGGTAAACAGACAGGTAAACACACAGGTAAACAGACAGGTAAACACACAGGTAAACACACAGGTAAACACACAGGTAAACAGACAGGGAGGGCTTGAGGGAGTAATGCACATATGGTCTCTCACCTCAGAGCCTGGTCCAGGGTCTGGCCTGTGAAGTCAAAGAACCTGAGATATTCCTCCCCCACCGCATGGCTGAACTCGTTACTGCAGGAAGGGGAGAGACACAGATGAGTCTTATATCTTTTCCACTCAGAAGGTTTAAAAACATCATAAAAGCATCATAGTAAAAAGCTCTTACTCTTTGTCGAGGTGCTTCACCACTTCAGTGCTCCGGACCCCGTCCAGACGGAACAGGCGCTCAGCCAGCCGACACACCTGCTCTCTGTCCAGCACCTGCTCCACAGCTCGTACTGAGGTTCCTGGTTCTACGGTTTCTGGTTCTCCTGGTACTGAGATTCCTGGTTCTACGGTTTCTGGTTCTCCTGGTACTGAGGTTCCTGGTTGTACGGTTTCTGGTTCTCCTGGTACTGAGGTTCCTGGTTCTACGGTCTCTGGTTCTCCTGGTACTGAGGTTCCTGGTTCTATGGTTTCTGGTTTCTCCTGGTACTGAGGTTCCTGGTTCTATGGTTTCTGGTTCTCCTGGTACTGAGGTTCCTGGTTCTGCGGTTTCTGGTTCTCCTGGTACAGAGGTTCCTACTTCAGAGGTTCCTGGTTCTCCTGGTACTGAGGTTCCTGGTTCTGCGGTTTCTGGTTCTCCTGGTACAGAGGTTCCTGGTTCTCCTGGTTCTGAGGTCCCTGGTTCTCCTGGTACTGAGGTTCCTACTTCAGAGATTCCTGGTTCTCCTGGTACAGAGGTTCCTACTTCAGAGGTTCCTGGTTCTGCGGTTTCTGGTTCTCCTGGTACTGAGGTTCCTGGTTCTATGGTTTCTGGTTCTCCTGGTACTGAGGTTCCTGGTTCTCTGCGGTTCCTGGTTCTCCTGGTACAGAGGTTCCTGGTTCTCCCTGGTACTGAGGTTCCTACTTCAGAGGTTCCTGGTTCTCCTGGTACAGAGGTTCCTACTTCAGAGGTTCCTGGTTCTCCTGGTACAGAGGTTCCTGGTTCTTCTGAGGTTCTTTGTTCTCCTGGTTCTGAGAGAGACGCCTCCCCTGACCTTTCTCCTGGTAACAAGATTCCCGGTATCCCTGCTTCTTCTGGTTCTGGGAGAGCCGTCTCTCCTGAGCCTGTCAGCTGAGCCAGCTGTTCTGAATGTCCCCCCTGCAGTGGCTGTTCCCCCTGCTGTGGCTGTTCCCCCTGCTCTGCCTGTTCCCCCTGCTCTAACAGTTCTACCTGTTCTACCTGGTTTAACTGCTCTGACTGTCCCCCCTGCTCTGGCTGTTCTCTCTCCCCTGACTGCTCTGGCTGTTCTCTCTCCCCTGAGGGGTTTGACTGATCCCGTTTCTTCAGCTCGATGAAGACGCTTCAGGGGGGCGGAAGACAAGATTTCATTTTTAGACAACAATAACAAAACATGCCGTAATCTCTTGTCTTTTGCATTCATGAAATATATCCTGCATGATTGATGTATAATCTGTGGTTAGGACAGGACAGACCTCGTCCATGTTACTGATGTATAATCTGTGGTTTGAACAGAACAGACCTCGTCCATGTTACTGTTGTATAATCTGTGGTTTGAACAGGACAGAACAGACCTCGTCCCTGTTACTGATGTATAATCTGTGGTTTGAACAGGACAGAACAGACCTCGTCCATGTTACTGATGTATAATCTGTGGTTTGAACAGGACCGAACAGACCTCGTCCATGTTACTGATGTAAAATCTGTGGTTTGAACAGAACAGACCTCGTCCATGTTACTGTTGTATAATCTGTGGTTTGAACAGGACCGAACAGACCTCGTCCCTGTTACTGATGTATAATCTGTGGTTTGAACAGGACAGAACAGACCTCGTCCATGTTACTCATGTATAATCTGTGGTTTGAACAGGACAGAACAGACCTCGTCCATGTTACTCATGTATAATCTGTGGTTTGAACAGGACAGAACAGACCTCGTCCATGTTACTCATGTATAATCTGTGGTTTGAACAGGACAGAACAGACCTCGTCCATGTTACTGATGTATAATCTGTGGTTTGAACAGGATAGAACAGACCTCGTCCATGTTACTGATGTATAATCTGTGGTTTAAACAGGACAGAACAGACCTCGTCCATGTTACTCATGTATAATCTGTGGTTTGAACAGGACAGAACAGACCTCGTCCATGTTACTCATGTATAATCTGTGGTTTGAACAGGACAGAACAGACCTTGTCCATGTTACTCATGTATAATCTGTGGTTTGAACAGGACAGAACAGACCTCGTCCATGTTACTCGTGTATAATCTGTGGTTTGAACAGGACAGAACAGACCTCGTCTGTTACTCACCTCATTACTGAACGACTGACATCTGGCTGGGCATCTTGTTCCGTAGTAGAGGTCACATGTGGAGCGATCTGCTCCTCCTCTCCTCTCTGCTCCTCCTCTCCTCTCTGCTCCTCTGCCCAGCCCTCCTCCTCCTCCCCATCACCCCTCACTTCCTCTCCCCTCTCCTCCATAACCCCCCTCGTCTCCCCCTTCCTTCTCCTCCTCTCCCCTCTCCTCCATCATCACCCCCCTCGTCTCTCTCTTCCTCCTCTATCCCCTCATCATCTGTTGCCAGGCAGCAGTCAGTCTCTGGGTGGATCTGTGGAGTCAGCTGCTCGTCAGTCTCCTCCTGCTCCTCCTCCAGGATGAGCTCATCCTCACTCTCACCGTCCTCCCCTGCAGACGGACACAGCTTAGTGGTTAGAGATCCTGACTGCAGATCAAGATGTTGCAGGTTTGCTCTGGATGAAAGTGTCTACTAGATGAATACTGTGTTTAAAACCCACTTGTTGAGGTGTGTCGTGAGGGGAATGTACTGTGGAGGTGATGCTAACACTTACCACCATGCCCTTCAGACAGCCTGTGGTCTGGAACCTCCTCTTCCTGTACGGGACCCTCCGTTTCCTGTTGGTATGTGGTGAGCTTCTCCTCCTCTGCAGTGTCACATGTCTAGGGTCGCAACATCAGCCGTCAGCGTAGCAACACATGCTCAGGAGTGTGTTCCTCAAACAGCCGTGACAACACTACCGTGACAACACTACCGTGACAACACTACCATCCTACATCACTTCCTTGTCACCATACTACAGGGGCGCTAACTGGGACGTGATGTGTGTGATGACACACACACACACACACACAGCCTTTACCCTGACACAATCCCGTGTTCCACCGTGTTGCAAAACATAGGCGCCTAGCCTACACACAAAACAAATGTAGATACACGCAAACACAAACACACACACCTCCATGGCAACCCAGAAAACAAACATACAAACAAACCTAGCACCTCCACGACAGTAACCACATACCACTTCCTCCTCTCTCTCACACACATCTCTATGGTGACGTCCTCTCACCTTTTCTCCACAGGGGCCGCTGTGTAGAAGGTTCTGGGGCCGCGACAGCTGGTCATCTGGGTGGTGTTCCGGAGAGCAGGGCTGGTGGAGTAGCTGGTCATCTGGGTGGTGGTCAGGAGAGCAGGGCTGGTGGAGTAGCTGGTCATCTGGGTGGTGTTCAGGAGAGCAGGAGGGCTGGTGGAGTAGCTGGTCATCTGGGTGGTGTTCCGGAGAGCAGGGCTGGTGGAGTAGCTGGTCATCTGGGTGTGGTCAGGAGAGCAGGGCTGGTGGAGTAGCTGGTCATCTGGGTGGTGGTCCGGGGAGCAGGGCTGGTGGAGCAGCTGGTCATCTGGGTGGTGGTCAGGGGAGCAGGGCTGGTGGAGTAGCTGGTCACCTGGGTGGTGTTCCGGTGAGCAGGGCTGGTGGAGCAGCTGGTCATCTGGGTGGTGTTCCGGTGAGCAGGGCTGGTGGAGCAGCTGGTCATCTGGGTGGTGTTCCGGGGAGCAGGGCTGGTGGAGTAGCTGGTCATCTGGGTGGTGTTCAGGGGAGCAGGGCTGGTGGAGTAGCTGGTCATCTGGGTGGTGTTCAGGGGAGCAGGGCTGGTGGAGTAGCTGGTCATCTGGGTGGTGTTCCGGTGAGCAGGGCTGGTGGAGCAGCTGGTCAGCTGGGTGGTGGTCCGGTGAGCAGGGCTGGTGGAGAGCCAGAGGGCTCATGGTCCAGTCCAGCCCCGACCCGCCGCTGGAGGCCAGCTCAGCGGGACTGTGGTCCTCCACGGGGGAAGACACAGTGTCCAGCGCGTCCCACTGCACGGTGGCGCAGCTGAGAGAGTCTGAGGGCCGGACAGGGGGTAAGGGGGTAAGCAGGCCCACTGGTCCTCCAAGTCCTCCAGGGACAGAGCCTCCACCAGGGGGCGAGAGAGGGCGTCCTCGGAACCCTCCCTCACGCAGCCCGTTGAGCTGAGGGACGTCTGAGGACGGCCATGACGGCGGACGCTCCTGGTGAGGAGAGCACACCCTGGCCTCCTCCATCAGCCTTCACTCAGGCCTCAGGCCTACCTGGTAGTGAGGATGATGCTAAGCTAAACTGGGTGGGTTATGCTAAGCTATGGTGGGCTATGCTATGCTAGGCTAAGTTAGGCTAGGTAAGGCTGGGCTATGCTAAGCTAGGCTAGTCGCGGCGTACATTCTGGAAGCAGATCTCAGTGGCGTTGTCATGTTGTCTGCTGGGCTGCTTCTGGGGCCGGGGTGAGCTGAGGACTGAAGGAGAGACAAGACTCAGGGTTAGAGAGACAATACTTAGGGTTAGAGAGAGACAAGACTCAGGGTTAGAGAGAGACAAGACTCAGGGTTAGAGAGACAAGACTCAGGGTTAGAGAGACTCAGGGTTAGAGAGACAGGACTCAGGGTTAGAGAGAGACAGGACTCAGGGTTAGAGAGACAAGACTCGAGGGTTAGAGAGACAGGACTCAGGGTTAGAGAGAGACAAGACTCAGGGTTAGAGAGACAAGACTCAGGGTTAGAGAGAGACAAGACTCAGGGTTAGAGAGACAAGACTCAGGGTTAGAGAGACAGACTCAGGGTTAGAGAGAGACAAGACTCAGGGTTAGAGAGACAAGACTCAGGGTTAGAGAGACAAGACTCAGGGTTAGAGAGAGAAGACTCAGGGTTAGAGAGAGACAAGACTCAGGGTTAGAGAGAGAAGACTCAGGGTTAGAGAGAGACAGGACTCAGGGTTAGAGAGACAGGACTCAGGGTTAGAGAGACAGGACTCAGGGTTAGAGAGAGACAAGACTCAGGGTTAGAGAGACAAGACTCGGGGTTAGAGAGAGACAAGACTTAGGGTTAGAGAGAGACAAGACTCAGGGTTAGAGAGAGCAAGACTCAGGGTTAGAGAGACAAGACTCAGGGTTAGAGAGACAAGACTCAGGGTTAGAGAGACAAGACTCAGGGTTAGAGAGACAAGACTCAGGGTTAGAGAGACAAGACTCAGGGTTAGAGAGAGACAAGACTCAGGGTTAGAGAGAGACAAGACTCAGGGTTAGAGAGACAGGACTCAGGGTTAGAGAGAGCAAGACTCAGGGTTAGAGAGAGAGAAGACTGAGGTTAGAGTGACAGGACTCAGGTACAACAGTACAATATCAACATCATACACAGTGGGGTAGGTGTAGCTTAGTGGTTAGAGAGTTTGAACGCCCCACACACACACCCGGCACCAAATCTTCCTTTCTGCACCACTTTAGATAAAAGCGTTTCCTACTGAATGGAAACCACACCACACTGCACCCTCCACCTCCTGCACTCTACAGATGACGAGGGGAAGCCAGAGCTGTGTGCTCACGGTGGTGGACACACCTAGTCACACACCCAGTCACACACCTAGTCACACAACACGGCTTGGTTAGACTGGTTTTCACAAACATCTAAACAATACAATCAGCCAAATATTTAAACAAAGATTCGTGTTGAGCAGAGTCACCTGCAGAGTCGCATGCAGAGTCAGTCTAGTTCTGACTCTCTGCATCTAAACTCCACAATCACAAACATCTTCTCTTCACCATTTGGGATATTACATTTTGACGTCAACAAACCAAAATTAAGTCAAACATAGGGGTATACACACAGAAAATAGTAGTCAAGAGTATTTTGTACAGTTGAACGGACACCAGGCCGTCAGGTTCAAGCGAATACAAATGAATTGACAAATTGAAGTTATGAATCAACGAGTTGAATCTTTTCCCAGACATGGATTAGACCTCTGAAGTAAGAGACAAACATCTACGAAGATCTACGGCTGAGACTAGGGTTAAACCACGCTAAGACACCGCGTCTAAACCTTCATCTTGTGTAGCGGGAGGACTCCACTCACCGCTCGTGTGCTGGGCGATCAAACACAACCTCAGATGTAGAGATGCTCTTCTAACTGGACGCACCAGTCAGCACGGCCGGCTCTCATCAAAACAAAGGAAGCTGTTTTGAGGAAGATGGAACCGGTTCCCTCGTCTCACGATGGCGCGGCACGACGGATGTTCTCCAACACTCACTCTCACTTCCACGTCAGCCCACGAAACTTCCTGACCACACAGGAGAGAGAGAGGGGGGTGAGAGATATAAGAGTGTGTGAGGGAGAGGGGGGAGAGAGAGTGTATGAGAGAGAGAGAGAGAGAGATAGTGTGTGTATGCGAGAGAGAGAGAGAGAGCGAGAGAGAGAGAGAGAGAGAGAGAGGGAGAGAGATAGAGTGTATGAGAGAGAGAGAGAGAGAGAGAGAGAGAGAGAGAGAGAGAGAGAGAGAGAGAGATAGTGTGTGTATGAGGGAGAGAGAGAGGAAGTGTGTATAACAGTGAGACAGAGAGAGGGGTAGAGAGACTTAGAGAGGTGTGTGTGTGAGGGAGAGAGAGAGAGAGAGAAGGTGCAGAACTAAGATTAAGAGAGAAGGGTGTGGGGGTGAGCAGGGTGACAGTGCTGACTAAACAGCCTCCTCAGATGGATAGCTGTCTGAGCTAACACCAGCCTGCACCAGTTAGCAGTCCGGACGTTACCATGGTAAAGCAGCAGTCCAGACGTTACCATGGTAAAGCAGACGTTACCATGGTAAAGCAGCATCTAACCACACAGGAAGGAGACAGATGTTCAACATCTCTGCAGCTCAACACAACCTGATGCTGCAAATATCCCCTGCTCTCTTTCTGTCTCATCCACTGTCCATGTCTCTCTTTCTCCCCCGCTCTCTTTCTTTCTCTCTCGCTCTCTCTCTGTCTCACCTACTCTCTGTCTCTCTCTGTCTCACATACTCTCTGTCTCTCTCTCTCCCGCTCTCTCTCTCTCTCTCTCTCATACTCTCTGTCTCTCTCTCTCTCTGTCTCACATACTCTCTGTCTCTCTCTCTCCCCGCTCTCTCTCTCATACTCTCTGTCTCTCTCTCTCCCCGCTCTCTCTCTCTCTACGTCACAGAAACCCACATCCGGCACAGCTACTGGGCACACTTCCTGTGCGGGTGCTCGCTTGTCACTTCCTGTTAGGGTGCAAGAACCTCTGTGCAGTGAGCCAAGACGCTTTAGAAACAGCGAAAAAAGGGAGGACAGGCTAACTTCCTCCAGATGAACAGATTCATGTGTGTGTGTGTGTGTGTGTGTGTTGTGTGTGTGTGTGTGTGGTGTGTGTGTGTGTGTGTGTGTGTGTGTGTGTGTGTGTGTGTGTGTGTGCGTGCGTGTGTGTGTAGGCTGCATACATCATTATAGCGTGTGGGATGAACCACAAACACACTTAGTCAACATTAATTCATAGGTCATCTTAAACCGACACAGGCTCCAGTCATCCTCTGTTTGGATTAACAACACTTTAGTTATTCATCTAGATCTTTGTCAGTGACAACCTCTGGAACCATGATCTGCTTTCCCCCAGCATGGCACCGGCTCAGTTCCATCAGGAAACCTGAGACCTTTCTCCTACTGTGTGAAAACACTGCAGACCTCTGATTGGTTAGAGAGGATCGTCATTGCGTCATCGTTGCACAACCCTGCTCTGTGTGTCTCCTATCCCCTCCTGTCCAGGAGTCTTCTAGGGTACCGTTGCTACGACGACTATGAGGTAGCACTATCGCTATGACGACTATGAGGAGGTACTATCTCTAAGGGGAAACTCCTGGGTCTCCTGCAGATGACCTCTCCTGACCCCTGGTCTCCTGCAGTATCTGCTAGACACACCGTCAGTTCGCTGCTCTGGATAAAAGCTGAATGAATAACAGATTAAGATGTGACTGTAAACACAAGACAGATGAAGACTCTGCATGTGACTCGGCCAGTCCTGACTGCCCAGCTGAGATGCTGATCCACTGATCCTAACCAGACCACATAAGACAATCAAAACATTCAACATATTCAGAAATATTAACTCCACTGGAACTCAAACACAGAAGACCCTTTCTTCAGCTGTAATGTTACAAATGCCGTCAATAAATGACAAACAGTAAAAGCAGTCTGATGTTTAGCTTCTCAAGACTAAGCACTCCCTAAGGACATCATATGATCAGTCATCTTATTGAGCCTGCTGTCACACACACACACACACACACACACACACACACACACACACACACACACACACACACACACACACACCACACACACACACACACACAACACACACACACACACACACACACACACACACACCACACACACACACACACACACACACACACACACACACACACACACACACACACACACACCACACACACACACACCACACACACACACAACACACACACACACACACACACACACACACACACACACACACCACACCACACACACACACACACACACACACACACACACACACACACACACCACACACACACACACACACCCACACACACACACACACACACACACACACACACACACACACACACACACACACACACACCACACACACACACACACACACACACACACACCACACACACACACACAACACACACACACACACACACACACACAGCCTGCTGTCTCTAACAGCTCTGGAGCCAGGCAGCGGTCCACATACACACACACACACACTTCTGCCTCACACACGCATGCACATAGACACACACACACTTACGCACACAAGCGCAGAGGCACATACACAGTTTAGAACACAGGGTGAACTTTCAGAAGGCTGTCTCACATGTGTGCACACACACACACAACACGTACTCACACACGCACGCACAGAGGCACACACACACAAAACAAGCTGTAAACTCACCATCTGCCTGGGGTACCCAGAGGTCTTTAACGAGTTACTCCTCCTCCAGCTAACTAGATACTTCAAACTTCCGCTCCCTCTGCCCCGCTATAACGCGGATGTGTGTTGGAAACACGACAGAAGGGGAGGAGGGCTCGAGGAGGAGGGAACACCGACAAGAGACAACAGAATAAGCTAAAGAAAGGGCTCATTGTGATTGGCAGACAAACCCGCGAGGGCTAAGACACCTGAGAGCACCGGCCCCGCCACTCCCCCGAGTCACGGAGAGAGGTCTGGCTTCATTCCTGCACCGCCGAGCAACTCCGAGTGAGGAGTTTCAACAGGCATCCTTTGATGGATTTACTCAGTGTGTGTACACACTGGCGTTCCATAAACTCACAACAAATCGCCCAAAACCGGCTGCTGAGAATCCAGCTAACACAGCTATGCACACTGGCCTACCTAGCGCAGGGGCTTCGAAGCCAATCTGCCTTGTTTTTAAGTCAAAAAAGTTGTTACTTTTAAATGTTTGGTCTGAGCGCAACGAGACGGTCAAAACGAGACGTTCCAAACGCTCCACAGTTGTATAAACGTATTACGTTAAATATACACGTCGGGGTTGTGCATCTAGCCTACTGCTGATAACGTCAACACAAACTTCAACAGTAGTGCTGCAGATAAGATTGTACAGTGCCTAAAGCTAGCTACCTGCCAGGTGTTACTCAGCGAGTGATCCTACGACAGCAATGTCCACTCCCGAACTGCGGAGGCGGTAACCGAGTGCCCGCAAACCATCAAGAACCGAGCGAGAAACAAGGAAACCGTGTCTACGTCATTTTCATGCGACGCCGTCTTTGTTTGTTCCGTATACGGCAGCATCACTGTACGAACCCACTCGTCAAGTTATCTCTTTAGATTGTTTTTTCACATATATTTTTCATTGGCCAATTATGACCAAATCAAACGACTTAAAAATGTTCTTAGAGTCATCTCTGAATGAGATATTTAGAGCGACAGTGAGTGACATACTTGGCTCAGTAAATGAGACCTTGTCTGAATACCAGGGTACAATTCTGAGAATTGAAGCAGAAAATAAAGATCTAAAGCGAAGGCTACACGAGGAGGGCAATAACAGAGGTACATTTCTACATACTATATACCATATATAGGCTACAGTAAACCACGAAATGGGTGATTCGGAGAAGGGCGTCGATCATACACAGCTTCTCACCCTTAGCTTTGTGTTCTGATGAAGTTTGGTGTTGCGGCCAGCTAACAAAGACATTTTAGGCAGCGACACAGTTTCAAATAAAAGCTTTCCGATCACAAGTGGCTTACAACACAAGTGTCTCACAACTGAAAACCTTTTTTTTAAATGTTCTAATCGGGTAAACAACCAGCCAAACACGTTTACCCTAACTCGTTCATAATGAGCTCCCTGACGTTGTCTCTTGTGTTACAGACAGTCGCTATGAAGCTGCTCTCCACTCCGACACTCTGTCTCCAACAGACACAACCAGCAATGCAACCAGCGGCAACAGAAGAAACGGAGCCAACAGGAAAGGGAGAAAAAGATGTCCGCCTCTGCCTCTGGCTAAAACTGCATCTGTGTCCACCCTGACAGTTCCTCCCTTCGTGAAGAGCGACCCTGATGCTGAGAACTCGTCGTGCGCCATCGACCTCTCCCAGCCTCTGTCCCCTCTCGACCTGGCAGCCAAACCCATCAAGACCGAGGTCTCGGAGGTGAACTACGTCGACCCGGAAGACCACGCCCCTCTTGAGTCGGCGCCCCGAGCAGGAGACGACTCTGACGGCGACAGCATCGTCAGGGTAACCGTGATCCCCGGCCGCTACGTCAGCACGGACGAAAGCGAGGAAGAGGGCGGCCATTTTGTGAAGTCGGAAACGCAGGAAGTTGGGGTTGGGGTGGAGAGTGGTGGAGGAGAGCTGCCCCAGGAGAGCAGGAAGAACCTCCCACTTCCCCCTGACCAGGACGAGGCCACCATGACTCAGGAGAACCGCTTCCTGGAAAACCACTTCCTGGACGACAGGAAGCAGGACCTTTCGGGCGTCTCGAACTCTGCGTTGCCAGGTTTGGCAGAACCCCCCAAAGAGGTGTTCCCCTGCCCTCTGTGTGACAAGTCCTACAGCTGTAAGTCCTCCCTCAGAGCTCACCAGAGGACTCACAGTGAGGAGAAGATCCACCGCTGCAGCTACTGCAGTAAAACCTTCCGACGTGCCGACCTCCTCCGCTCTCACCGCCGCACGCACACCGGAGAGAGACCGTACAGCTGCAACCTCTGTGAGAAGACGTACAGCCACGCGGGCCAGCTGAGGATCCACAAGCGCACTCACACGGGAGAGAGACCGTACTGCTGTCCCTACGCGTCCTGCGGGAAGTGCTTCAGCGAGCACAACCAGCTGAAAGTCCACCTGCGAACTCACACGGGAGAACGGCCGTACAGCTGCAAAGTCTGCGGCAAAACTTTCAGCAACGCCGGGAACCTGAAGATCCACGAGAGGATCCACACGGGGGAGAAGCCCTACTGCTGCGGACAGTGCGGGAAGAGATTCAACAACATGGGGGATCTGAAGACCCACTACAGGATCCACACGGGAGAGAGACCCTTCCACTGCGACCTGTGTGAGAAGACCTTCAGCCAAGCGGGACACCTCACCATCCACAAGCGCATGCACACGGGAGAGAAGCCGTACTCGTGCTCCGAGTGTGGGAAGAGGTTCAGCGTGACCAGCAGCCTGAAGCTGCATCTGAGGACGCACACGGGAGAGAAGAAGTACAGCTGCTCCTGCTGCAGTAAGACCTTCAGCCGGGCGGGGCACCTGAAGAGGCACGCGCTGGTCCACACCAGAGAGAGACAGCACGAGTGCCAGCAGTGTGGGAAGGCCTACACCGACCAGTCGTCCCTCAAGAAACACCTAAAGACACACAGCTGAGAGCCGCCGCTGCCATGGGAACCCTGACGGAGTGATGAGACTGCAGAATAGTGATGATGATGATGATGATGATGTGATGATGACAGTCCATCGCTGTATCGGTGTTCTCTCAGTTGTTATGGGAACAGAGCAACACAGCCCTGCTGCGTCATCCTGAGTAGCAGTAAACTGTGTCTCTCCACTGTGTGACTGGACGGTGCTTACGCAACACAAAACAATATATCATATGAAGATTTGTATTTATAGTTCATGATTGAAAAAACAAAGTAGCTAAAGATGTTATTCTGAATTTGCATCTATCGGAGGTTTTGCTCAAATCCTTCTTGTTCAAGGACCAGTACTATAATCTACTAATCACAGCTAACTAGTATGATGATGATGATGATATAATCACAGTTAACTAGTGAACCAGAACCACAGCAGTGTTAGAACTGTGATGTGTGCTGTGGTACCCCTGCTGCTTCCACCTGCTGCTACATGTTGAGTGAGTCTGTTATCTCTGAGTCGGGAATAACTATCCTCCTTATCAGTGTTGAGGTCACGGTGAGGTCACGGGCATCCTGCCTGGTCTCACCTAAAGGTCATGATTGTTACAATACGAATGTTGTTTTGAATTGTCATGTTTTCACCACCGTGAAATGTCTTAAAAAAATAAGATGTTATATATCTTCAAATATAATTTACATATGTAGTTGGCCTATGTATTGTGACATGTAATGCTTTTGTGTTATGGATTTATACAGAGTGACATCCTTGAATTTATTTAATTTTATTTGTAGTACAGGTCTGAATAAAACAGCAACGTGTTCAAAACCAACCCTGAGCCGTCTGGTCAATCATCCAGACAGGAAATAGTTTAGGCTCCTCCCCTCTGGTTACACCAGACAGGAAACAGCTTAGGCTCCTCCCCCTCTGGTTACACCAGACAGGAAACAGCTTAGGCTCCTCCCCTCTGGTTACACCAGACAGGAAACAGCTTAGGCTCCTCCCCTCTGGTTACACCAGACAGGAAACAGCTTCGGCTCCTCCCCTCTGGTTACACCAGACAGGAAACAGCTTAGGCTCCTCCCCTCTGGTTACACCAGACAGGAAACAGCTTAGGCTCCTCCCCTCTGGTTACACCAGACAGGAAACAGCTTAGGCTCCTCCCCCCTGGTTACAGGTTCTACTATGTGTATTATAACTTAATCTATTTAACGCAACATCAAGACATATGAGGAAACGTGTTCACACACATACAGCAAACTTCTCTTTCCAATACAAATACAATATCTAAACATACATTTCCTTATGACCATACTACTTTCAGGAGAGTTTCTGTTCAAACTTTACATTTCTTGTTCACATCAACATGTTCCTCAATTCATTAGATCTATTACAGCCGACTTTCAGGAGCAGGTCGATGAGCCCTGTGTGACTGTGTGACTGTGTGACTGTGACTGTGTGACTGTGTCTGTGTGACTGTGTCTGTGTGTCTGTGTGACTGTGTGACTGTGTCTGTGTGACTGTGACTGTGTCTGTGTGACTGTGTGACTGTGTCTGTGTCTGTGTGACTGTGTCTGTGTGACTGTGTCTGTGTGACTGTGTCTGTGTGACTGTGTCTGTGTCTGTGTGACTGTGTCTGTGTGACTGTGTCTGTGTGACTGTGTGACTGTGTGACTGTGTCTGTGTGACTGTGTCTGTGTGACTGTGTCTGTGTGACTGTGTCTGTGTGACTGTGTGTCTGTGTGACTGTGTCTGTGTGACTGTGTGACTGTGTGACTGTGTGACTGTGTGACTGTGTCTGTGTGACTGTGTCTGTGTGACTGTGTCTGTGTGACTGTGTGACTGTGTGTCTGTGTGACTGTGACTGTGTCTGTGTGACTGTGTGACTGTGCTGTGTCTGTGTGACTGTGTCTGTGTGACTGTGTCTGTGTCTGTGTGACTGTGTCTGTGTGACTGTGTCTGTGTGACTGTGTCTGTGTGACTGTGTCTGTGTCTGTGTGACTGTGTCTGTGTGACTGTGTCTGTGTGACTGTGTGACTGTGTGACTGTGTCTGTGTGACTGTGTCTGTGTGACTGTGTCTGTGTGACTGTGTCTGTGTGACTGTGTCTGTGTGACTGTGTCTGTGTGACTGTGTCTGTGTGACTGTGTCTGTGTGACTGTGTCTGTGTGACTGTGTCTGTGTGACTGTGACTGTGTCTGTGTCTGTGTGACTGTGTCTGTGTCTGTGTGACTGTGTTTGTGTGACTGTGTCTTGCACCTGGCAGAGTGTGTAACATTACTTTAAACTGGTATGCAAGTGTATGTGTGTGTAGCCCCTTTAGTAGTAGTAGTAGTAGTACAGAGTGTGTGTGTGGCCCCTGGTGGACAGTGTGTGTGTGTGTGTGTAGCCCCTGGTGGACAGTGTGTGTGTGTGTGTGTAGCCCCTGGTGGACAGTGTGTGTGTGTGTGTGTAGCCCCTGGTGGACAGTGTGTGTGTGTGTGTGTAGCCCCTGGTGGACAGTGTGTGTGTGTGTGTGTGTAGCCCCTGGTGGACAGTGTGTGTGTGTGTGTGTGTAGCCCCTGGTGGACAGAGTGTGTGTGGCCCCTGGTGCGTGTGGTTACCCAGGGCTGCTCTTGCAGCAGAGCGCTGGGGCCCGTGTGAAGTCCTTTCCAGACAGGTAGAGAACCGGCTGGATGCTGCTGCTGATGTCCATGAAGCCGAACGCAAAGTAATGGATGTAGCAGCGGAACACGTCCGGGGAGAAGTAGTCCTGGAAGGGGAACAGCGCCACGGGGGGGAAGTAGTTCACCACGATGATGGCCAGGATGATCACCACCATCTTGAAGGCTCGTTTCTTCACCGGGTGCATCTCGTCCCTGCCAGGTCCGGAGCGCCTCAGAGCCCAGAGGATGGACATGTTACAGAACACCATGAATGCAAACGCCCCCAGGATCATCACGGTGAACACCCTCTCGAAGTTCCTGATGTTGCCAACGCACTTGGCGCAGGCGTACGCCAGCGTGACGAGCCAGACGGAGCCGGCCAGCACGGCGCGGTGCCGCCGGTCCTTCAGCTCGGTGAAGGTGACGGGGTGCAGCACGGCCATGTAGCGGTCCAGGCAGATGCACGACAGGAACAGCGGAGAGGCGTCCTTGATGCCGTAGAAGAAACGCAGCACGTACCATGTGCTGCTGGTGGTCAGGTACACCAGGTTGACGAACTCCAGCGGAGGGATGAGGCAGAAGGAGACGTCCAGGACGGCCAGGTGGAGGATGAAGATGTCCGAGGTGGACGAGTCTCCCGTGTTCCTGCTCATCAGCCACAGCACCATGATGTTGGCCGGGACGCCCAGGAACATGTTGACGAACTGCAGCCCCAGGTAGAAGATGAGGACGGCGGGCATGTCCTTGCAGCCCTCGTACACCGTCTGCACATCGGGCGTGCGGTTGTCGGGGCGGAGGGAGATGAAGAGCAAGGAGGAGTTGAAGAACACGTCCATGCTGCCTCACACGCCGACCGGGAACACCTGATCTGAACGACGCAGGGAAGAAAAACACAATCACTGCCGTTTAACAGCCTGTCAAACATTGACGGCGTTTCCGTTTGGTCGTCAAACAAACGAGGGCTGCTCCTTAGGAAGCTCCTCTGTCCTCTGTGGAGGAGGCGGTCGGACGCGTGCTCTTACCTCAAGTCTGAGTCCCAAGAATACGACCGGACGAACAGGACTCTCTCAGATCAGATGCTCATGTTTCCTCATGCAAATACTGTCTTTAGACTGTAGACTGTTTCTGAAAGCAGAAGTGTTCAGGGTGTGAAATCGATTACAGTGGTGTGAACTGACATCCGTCTGTGTCCTGTCTTCCAGAGAACCCAGTTTGTAAAAGCTTCGGTCCTGCATTAATGTACACACTTTAACTCTCTCTCTGTTTGTACGAGGGTATCTGTATCCAGGGAGACGTAGCTGTCCATATAGAAACCCACTATCGATGAGTTTACATTGTCTGATTAAAATCCTCGCTTTCGGCGTTGGAAAAATGATAGTTAACCAAACTCCATGACACAGAACCAAGAACATTAACCCAGCTGAGCTGATATTAACTCAATCATTTGAATGAGCGCCGCATGCAAATGTCAGCAAAGACGGATTAGAGAGCCTACCTTGCTGATGTGATGAGGGGAAGGCCTGCGCTCTCTCCAGCTCGGAGACTCAGGTGAGAGTGACTGAGTCGCCTACACAGGAGCAGTCTCTCCACCTCTCCGCCCCTCTGTTCCTCCGCCTCTCCACCTCTCCGCCCCTCCACCCCTCCACCTCTCACACCCTCTCGCTCCTCCACCTCTCCACCCCTCCACCCCTCTGCCCTCCACCCTCCACCCCTCGCCCTCCACCTCTCCACCTCTCCATCTCCCCGCCCCTCCGCCCCCTCCACCCCTCCACCCCTCCACCCCTCTCTCCACCCCTCCACCCCTCCACCCCTCGCTCCTCCACCCCTCCGCCCCTCCACCCCTCTGCCCTCCACCCCTCCACCCCTCCACCCCTCCGCCCCTCCACCTCTCCACCTCTCTGCTCCTCTGCCCCTCCGCCTCTCCACCCTCTGCCCCTCCACCCTCCACCTCTCCGCCTCTCCGCCTCTCCACCCCTCCACCCCTCCGCCCCTCTGCCCCTCCACCTCTCTACCCCTCCACCCCTCCACCTCTCCACCTCTCTGCTCCTCTGCCCCTCCGCCTCTCCACCCCTCCACCCCTCCACCTCCCCGCCCCCACCAATCCTGCAGGGACGGCACACACCCAACATGGAAATGTGGCTCCACACACTGGAAAAGATCCCGTCTATTAAAAGGTCCATAAAAAAAAACACATCATAAACCAACAATGCATTGTCTTTCCGTCAGCTTCATTCAAATCCGTTTTGTTTGTACGTGTGTTGTGTTGAAGTAGCAGTGGAGAAGCAGACAGAAGGCAAAGTGGTGGTTTGATCGGGGGGAGATTTGTCATTCACAGAGACCGTCTGTGACCATCTGTGATGCAACAAAACATCATCGGCGCCTGACGGAAATTTGGAAGTAAACAACTGATGCAACAAGCTTGACTGATCAGCTTTGTAACAAAGTGTAACGTGTTACAGGAGGATCTCTGGCACCAAGCTCACTGGGGTAGTGGGCACTGTGGAGGATCACTGGGGTAGTGGGCACTGTGGAGACTCACTGGGGTAGTGGGCACTGTGGAGATCACTGGGGTAGTGGGCACTGTGGACTCACTGGGGTAGTGGGCACTGTGGACTCACTGGGGTAGTGGGCACTGTAGAGGATCACTGGGGTAGTGGGCACTGTGGAGGATCACTGGGGTAGTGGGCACTGTGGAGACTCACTGGGGTAGTGGGCACTGTGGAGACTCACTGGGGTAGTGGGCACTGTGGAGGATCACTGTGGGTAGTGGGCACTGTGGAGACTCACTGGGGTAGTGGGCACTGTGGAGGATCACTGGGGTAGTGGGCACTGTGGAGGATCACTGGGGTAGTGGGCACTGGAGACTCACTGGGGTAGTGGGCACTGGAGACTCACTGGGGTCAGTGGGCACTGTGGAGGATCACTGGGGTAGTGGGCACTGTGGAGGATCACTGGGGTAGTGGGCACTGTGGAGGATCACTGTGGTAGTGGGCACTGTGGAGACTCACTGGGGTAGTGGGCACTGTGGAGACTCACTGGGGTAGTGGGCACTGGAGACTCACTGGGGTAGTGGGCACTGTGGAGGATCACTGGGGTAGTGGGCACTGTGGAGGATCACTGGGGTAGTGGGCACTGTGGAGGATCACTGGGGTAGTGGGCACTGTGGACTCACTGGGGTAGTGGGCACTGTGGAGGATCACTGGGGTAGTGGGCACTGTGGAGGATCACTGGGGTAGTGGGCACTGTGGAGACTCACTGGGGTAGTGGGCACTGTGGAGGATCACTGGGGTAGTGGGCACTGTGGAGACTCACTGGGGTAGTGGGCACTGTGGAGGATCACTGGGGTAGTGGGCACTGTGGAGACTCACTGGGGTAGTGGGCACTGTGGAGACTCACTGGGGTAGTGGGCACTGTGGAGACTCACTGGGGTAGTGGGCACTGTGGAGGATCACTGGGGTAGTGGGCACTGTGGAGGATCACTGGGGTAGTGGGCACTGTGGAGGATCACTGGGGTAGTGGGCACTGTGGAGGATCACTGGGGTAGTGGGCACTGTGGACTCACTGGGGTAGTGGGCACTGTGGAGGATCACTGGGGTAGTGGGCACTGTGGAGATCACTGGGGTAGTGGGCACTGGAGACTCACTGGGGTAGTGGGCACTGTGGAGGATCACTGGGGTAGTGGGCACTGTGGAGGATCACTGGGGTAGTGGGCACTGTGGAGGATCACTGGGGTAGTGGGCACTGTGGACTCACTGGGGTAGTGGGCACTGTGGAGGATCACTGGGGTAGTGGGCACTGTGGAGGATCACTGGGGTAGTGGGCACTGTGGAGACTCACTGGGGTAGTGGGCACTGTGGAGACTCACTGGGGTAGTGGGCACTGTGGAGGATCACTGGGGTAGTGGGCACTGTGGAGACTCACTGGGGTAGTGGGCACTGTGGAGACTCACTGGGGTAGTGGGCACTGTGGAGACTCACTGGGGTAGTGGGCACTGTGGAGGATCACTGGGGTAGTGGGCACTGTGGAGGATCACTGGGGTAGTGGGCACTGTGGAGGATCACTGGGGTAGTGGGCACTGTGGAGGATCACTGGGGTAGTGGGCACTGTGGACTCACTGGGGTAGTGGGCACTGTGGAGGATCACTGGGGTAGTGGGCACTGTGGAGGATCACTGGGGTAGTGGGCACTGTGGAGACTCACTGGGGTAGTGGGCACTGTGGAGGATCATTGGGGTAGTGGGCACTGTGGACTCACTGGGGTAGTGGGCACTGTGGAGACTCACTGGGGTAGTGGGCACTGTGGAGGATCACTGGGGTAGTGGGCACTGTGGAGACTCACTGGGGTAGTGGGCACTGTGGAGGATCACTGGGGTAGTGGGCACTGTGGAGGATCACTGGGGTAGTGGGCACTGTGGAGGATCACTGGGGTAGTGGGCACTGTGGAGGATCACTGGGGTAGTGGGCACTGTGGAGACTCACTGGGGTAGTGGGCACTGTGGAGGATCACTGGGGTAGTGGGCACTGTGGAGGATCACTGGGGTAGTGGGCACTGTGGAGACTCACTGGGGTAGTGGGCACTGTGGAGGATCACTGGGGTAGTGGGCACTGTGGAGGATCACTGGGGTAGTGGGCACTGTGGAGACTCACTGGGGTAGTGGGCACTGTGGAGGATCACTGGGGTAGTGGGCACTGTGGAGACTCACTGGGGTAGTGGGCACTGTGGAGGATCACTGGGGTAGTGGGCACTGTGGAGACTCACTGGGGTAGTGGGCACTGTGGAGGATCACTGGGGTAGTGGGCACTGTGGAGGATCACTGGGGTAGTGGGCACTGTGGAGGATCACTGGGGTAGTGGGCACTGTGGAGGATCACTGGGGTAGTGGGCACTGTGGAGGATCACTGGGGTAGTGGGCACTGTGGAGGATCACTGGGGTAGTGGGCACTGTGGAGACGGAACCCTTCCAACAGCAGTCTGGGTTCAAGTCCGGCCTGGTCCTTCTTCATGGCTCACACTCTCTGTCTCTCTGCCTGCGTGTCACACTTTACTCTGTCCAGCGAAACAGGAACATGTCGAAACAAGCGCTTCTCTGACCGTCACAGACAGAGGAAGTCTTAGAAACTCTCAAACTGAGACCGCAACAAGATAAAATAGGGAAGGGCTCAAAATGTGTTATTATAATTAGTTGCTAATTCGAGGGGCATTACTGCTTTTGGAGGAGATCATTTTCAGCCACATCTGACCTCGTGTTGTCAGCTGTTCTGTTTCTGACGTGCGGAGCAGGAAGTAGACTGAAGGATCAACACATTCTTACACATCAGAGGAGACACTAGTAAACCTTTACATCACTCTCCAAAACTTTCTGGGAGACAAACCGATAATTACAGCAATTTATGAGGCTCCCCCTGACTCTTACATGGCCTCGCCAAAAAGGATTATAATCCAGATTAAAACCTTCTCCTTGTGACTGTAATCTAATCTGAGAGTGCTAATTAAATATACTGGATGGATTATATAACGCGATCCCAGTGTGCAGTGACATTAACTTGTAAAGTGTTGAGACGTTTCTGCTCTGCTTGATAATTACAGACGATTCCTTGACTCCAGCCACCGCAATGCGGTTGGTTACACCATGGAGCTGTATGTGAGGATCTTGTGCTTTGGTCTGGTCTAGCCTGTTTTACCCCGGTCTGGGTCTGGTTCTGGTCTGGTCCGAGTCTGGTCTGGGTCTGGTCTGGGTCTGGTCTGGGTCTGGTCTGGGTCTGGTTCTGGTTCTGGTCTGGTCCGAGTCTGGTCCGGGGTCTGGTCTGGTCTGGTCTGGTCTGGGTCTGGTCTGGGTCTGGGTCTGGTCTGGGTCTGGTCCGGTCTGGGTCTGGTCTGGGTCTGGTCCGGGGTCTGGTCCGGTCTGGGTCTGGTCTGGGTCTGAGTCTGGTCTGGTCTGAGTCTGGTCTGGGGTCTGGTCTGGGTCTGGGTCTGGGTCTGGTCTGGGTCTGGTCTGGGTCTGGGTCTGGTCTGGGTCTGGTCTGGGTCTGGGTCTGAGTCTGGTCTGGTCTGAGTCTGGTCTGGGGTCTGAGTCTGGTCTGGTCTGAGTCTGGTCTGGGGTCTGGTCTGGGTCTGGGTCTGGGTCTGGTCTGGGTCTGGTCTGGGTCTGGGTCTGAGTCTGGTCTGGTCTGAGTCTGGTCTGGGGTCTGAGTCTGGTCTGGTCTGAGTCTGGTCTGGGGTCTGGTCTGGGTCTGGTCTGGGTCTGGGTCTGGTCCGGTCTGGGTCTGGTCCGGTCTGGGTCTGGGTCTGGTCTGGGTCTGGTCTGGGTCTGGGTCTGGTCCGGTCTGGGTCTGGTCCGGTCTGGGTCCGGGATCTGGTCTGGGTCTGGTCTGGGTCTGGTCTGGGTCTGGTCTGGGTCTGGTCTGGGTCTGGTCCGGGGTCTGGTCTGGGTCTGGTCTGGTCTGGTCTGGTCCGGTCTGAGTCTGGCCCGGTCTGGTTCTGGGTCTGGTTCTGGTCTCTACAACAAGCCTGCTCATTGTCCAGTTGTGTACTTTGCTGTTACACACAAAACGCTCAATTAAGCTTTGGAAACTTGTTTTTGTTCTTTTAATTTGATCATAAAACAACAAATTGCAAACAAAAGCCGTCACAACTCGTTCAGTGTTTAACTGTACTGTGGGGGATCATTTGGTGGAGCTAATTACAGGCAAATCATTCGTACAACAGGGCTGAATAGATCAGCAGATCTGCCTATAGGTTGTCTCTCTACACACACACACAGTTGGTTTCCCTGGCAACAAGTTCAGCCCAAAAAATCCCTATTGATGACATAATCTCCCCTGGATCTTACAACAATTCCAAGGATGTTCCTCCACCTCTCCTCCTTCATGGAAAAAGACACTGGAGGGCTGAACATGTTAAAACACACCTAGTCAACACGCCTCACCACACAAACACGAGAGTGAGAGAGACTGAACATGATGCAACGTTCCCCAGCCAGGATGAAGCCATGTGCCAGCGCACAGTCCAACTCCACAAGTACACAATGTTCATGAAATAAGGTACATGATTTCGAAATTAAGAAATCTTTGTGCAACTAAAAACTAGATTAGATTTTCTTACGTACTTGGCAGACCCTGTAATACACAAGAGGAAGAGGAGAGTAGACCCTGTAATACACAAGAGGAAGAGGAGAGCAGAAACATGTCTACAAGGGTAAACACGATACATCACGGAGAGAAGATGCCCAACAGCGGGTGAGACCGAATCACCTTCCATTACATTGACTTTTTCTTTTTTTTCTTCTTCTATTGACTAGAAATGGCGGTATCTCTAGTCTTCCAGGTCTTGTGTGTTTCACACAGGCAGGGCAACGTGCAGCTGCTTCTACTGCAGGCCCTTTCAGGACCCCTTAAACATGTTCACAGGACAGGTTCAGATTCAGGACCCCTTAAACACGTTCACAGGACAGGTTCAGATTGACACTTCTCTCAGCACTAACCCCAGGGGGTCCTAGGGTTCATAAACACATCCAACGTTGTTTCAAGACATCCTCTTTAAACAACGTCTAGCATATACAAACTTTACACATACCAGAATACCTGTGTAGAGTATAGTTGAGCAAGAGTGGCTCCAAAGTACTTAGATGAAGGTATATATATATATATATGTATATAAAATAAAAAGTCGCAGGTGGAAGTCACAGCAAATCAAATGTGTCTGTTTATAAACATTTGAAAAAGTGGCGTATCGCTCCAGTGAGATATCCCCCCCCCTCACTGTGTGAGAGATGAGGGGTCAAACTGGGGTCACGCCGGGGTCAGACTGGGGTCAGACTGGGGTCACGCTAGGTCACACTGACCCAGGGGGACTGGAGTGACTGGTGGTTTTACAGGAAGTCTGTCATCAGATAGCTTATACTGGGCAGGGAGCGTAAACAATGTTTCTAGGAGTGACAAGTTCCATGGATCTAATCAGAGCAAGGGATCTGGTCACATGGTTTCAGGTGATGCCCCTCCCCCTGTAAGAGAGCTGAGATCCAGCTGGACCAATGGGAGGCCAGGAGGCATATGAGGAGGCAATGTTCAGGAAGGGGAGGAGTCTAGACCCTTCCCTGAAAGGAGTGTTCAGGAAGGGGAGGGGTCAGGAAGGGGAGGGGTCAGGAAGGGGAGGAGTCTATAGAAGGAGTGTTCAGGTGTTAAGATGGAGTGGGGTCTGTGGAGTGGCTTGATCACGGTGGAACTCCAGAATCTTGTGTGAGTCATCAGTTCCTGGTTGAATTGTCAGTTTCTGGTTTTTGAGTGGTCACTTCCTGGCGCTAGTGGGGTGACTTCCGGGTCCAGGCATGGGGTCATGGGGTCATGGGGTCATGGGGTCATGGGGTCGTGGGGTCAGATGAAGGTGGAGTCCATGGTGCTGCTGTCATGGGTACTGCGGGCGCGAGCCTCGAACAGCTGCTTGATCAGAGCCGACTTCTCCTGCTCCAGCTGGGTAATCCTCTCACTCTTATCTGTCACCTCCTGCACAGAGACGAGAGAGGAGGAGTGAGTGAGGGAGGAGGAGGATGAGAGGGCAGGAGGAGTGAGATAGATCTTCTTCTCTTCTCGTATCTTCTCTTCTCTTTCTTCCTTTCTTCTCTTCTGCTTCTCTTCTTCTCTTCTCTTCTCTCCTCTTCTGCGTCTCTTCGCCTCTTCTCTTCGCTTCTCTTCTCTTCTCTCTCTTGCTCTTCTCTTCTCTTCTCTTCTGCTTCTGCGTTCTCCTCGTCTCTGTCGCTCTCTTCTCTTCTCGCGCTTCATTCTCTTCTCTTTCGTCTTGTCTTCTCGTATCTTCTTCCTCTTCTTGCCTCTTTCCCTTCTTCGGCTTATGCAGATATAGGTCAGAACAGCCTGTCAGTATCTCACCCGTGAGCCTGTAAGTGAGGTGTGTCTGGTACCTGGTTGAGGCTGTAAGTGACGGGCGTGTCTGGGTACCTGGGTGAGGCTGTAAGTGTGTCTGGGTACCCTGGGTGAGACTGTAAGTGAGGGCGTGTCTGGATACCTGGGTGAGACTGTAAGTGAGGGGGTGTCTGGGTACCTGGTGAGAAGGCGGTTCTGGTCCTTCAGTCTTTGGGATGGCTTGAGGGGGGCGCTGCTGGCTGAGCAGTGCTGGAGAGACCTGTGGTCTGGGAGCAGGAGGAGGGGAACGTACTGGGGGGGGGAGGGGGAGGGAGAGATTACAGAATCATTATTCACATTATTATAATGCAACAGGGTTTTTTTTCTGCTGTGCCTGGAGGTAAACCACTGTGCTCAGGAAACATGCAGAGATCTTAAAAAATTCAACCATAAAAAATTCGACCGTATTAAATTTGAGGCAAATTTTTCCAGCTGAAAAAAATGTGAGCCAAAACATTTGAGCCTATACAATTCGAACGGAAAAATATTGAGCTTTAAAAAATCTGATTTTTAACATCCGGGATATCAAGGACAGGTAGAGCAATCGAGCATCCTGTGCAGCTCCAATGCAAGGGACCTGAGGGAGAGAGTTCCGGTTTTAGAGGGGCCTGAGGAGGGAGTGCTGCAGTTGGAAGGTCAGAAGTTGGTTCGATTGCATTGAGGCTCGATTGCTCTACCCGTCCTTGATATCCCGGATGTTAAAAATCTGAATTTTTTAAGCTCTAAATTTTCAAGTCACATTTTTTTGGCTAAACTTTTTTTGGCTCACATTTTTTCAGCTGGAACATTTTCAGGTCTAATTTTTGAGGGTCAAATTTTCGGCTCTAATTTTGAGGGTCGAAATTTTATAGGCTGCAATTTTTTTTGGCTCAAATTTTTTCAGCTGGAACATTTTTGGGCTCGAATTTGATAGGATCGAATTTTATAGGCTCCATTTTTTGGGGCTCAATTTTTGTTTTTTTTCAGATGCAAAATTTTTACCTAGAATTTTTCTTCTGGAAATGTTGGCTCAATGTTTTCAGATGGACATTTTTTCGGCTCAAATTTTTAGCCTTTTAAAATTCAAAACATTATGGCACTGATTTGCTTCCATATATCTCAGTCTTGTTTTCACCAGTTCACAGCTACAGATCATCAACACTCACCATCCAGAACAGGAAATGAGGTCATTAAGGCAGCGGTTGACTTCCTGAAGTTTAGGAATCAGAACATTCATGCGGCTTTGATTGGATTCTGTGAAAAAATCCTGACAGAAAAAGAGGAATAGAAAATGAATCCATAAGAACATTGTACTAAACCGTGCTACTGCAGTTAAATGACTGATCACTTGGAACCCTGCAGTTCTAGAACCCTGCTCTCCTACAACCCTACAGTTCTAGAACTCTGCTGTCCTACAATCCTGCAGTTCTAGAACCCTGCTGTCCTACAATCCTGCAGTTCTAGAACCCTGCTAGAACCCTGCAGTTCTAGAACCCTGCTGTCCTACAATCCTGCAGTTCTAGAACCCTGCAGTTCTGGAACCCTACTGTCCTACAACCCTGCTGTTCTAGAAGGTTCCCTGGGTGCTGCTGGGTGCCTCACCGTGCAGGAGCTGCCCTGGCCCACCAGCCTCTGCCTCTCTGCCAGGTGCTGGATCTGGCTCTGGTACCAGTCTCTGGCCTGGTCCAGAACCTCCAGCCCCGCCAGGAGGGAGTCCTTCTCCTGCTCCTGCTCCTTCATCCTCCTTCAGCTGCAGCACAAGCAGGAGGGTTAGATTACACCACACACCCACGGCTCAGCTACACACACACACACACACACACACACACACCACACACACACACCACACACAGGCTCAGCTACACACACACACAGGCTCAGCTACACACACACACACACGGGCTCAGCTACACACACACACACACCCACACACACAACACACACACACACACACACACACACACACACACCACACCACACACACACCCACACACACACACCACACACACACCACACACACACAGGCTCAGCTACACACCACCACACACACACCACACACACACCACACACACACCCACACACCACACACACACACACACACACACACACACACCACACACACACACACACACACACACAGGCTCAGCTACACACACACACAAAGTTTCTCTCTCTCTGTCCACTCACAGTCTCTCTGTACATCTGTCTATCTGACACAAACACACATCCTACATTCATGTTGTCTGTTTCATGTCTGTATTGTTTGGTCCTCAGCTACGTACAACACATCTTTTCACACAGCATCTGTGGCAGTCCTCTTTTGTCCCCAGAGACAATGGCCCCTCCCTCCCTCCCCTCCTCCCTCCCACCTCCCTCCCCCTCCCCCACCTCCCTCCCCCTCCTCCCTCCCACCTCCCCCACCTCTTTCCACCCTTCCTCCCCTCCTGCTCTCTCCCCCCTCCCCTCCTCCCCCCTCTGTTTGGAGGAGTGTCAGGGCCTGTTGTCATGGTAACCTCAGGGAGGAGCAGGGTAAACCGCAGGCCTCTGCTGCCCTGCGATGTTCTGCTGACCAGGCTGTCCCCACGGCAACCAGGCCGTCCCCACGGCGCTCCGCTACGGCAACGCCATCGACATCAGGCAGCGTTCCTGGCCTCCAGCCACCTGGTCTGGTACAACCACCCCTCCTCTCTCTCTCCTCTCCTCTCCTCTACACCACCCTCCTCTCCTCTCTCTCCTCTCTCTCCCTCTCCTCCCTCGCCCCTCTCTCCCTCTACTACTCTAACCGCCCCTCCCTCTCCCTCTCCATCTCCATCTGGGGCCTGTGTGTGCTTCTACAGCGTAGCAGAGAATCAGCTAAACTTGTGTCTGTGCTGATGGTGTGTGTGAGCTGACCTCTCCCCTCCCTCCCCCCTTCTCCCTCTCCCCCAGTGTATTCTAAACACCCCCCTTCACTAGCTCCACAATGGGTCGAGAGGGAGAAAGAGGGAGTGAAAGAGAACGAGAGAGAACACACATTGAGAGGAACAGAGGGAGGGGCGAGAGAGAGGGAGAGAGGAGAGAGGGAGATAGAGGAGAGAGATAGTCGATATCGAGAGATATATGTGAGAGCTTAGAGGCAGAGGGCATAGAGATCTGAGCTGCTTTCCTACTGCCTGAGCCATAGTCCAGTCTGGCTGAGTGGAAGGGGTCCCCACAGAAGATACTCTCTATATAAACTGTGATGGGAGTTAGGGATGGGGGGCACAGAACAGGGGAACTCACAATCATAAAACACTGATGAAGTAACAAGAGTGTGGAACAAACATGGGTGAGGGTGAGCGTCATAGCTGGGTGTGAGGGCCTCTGACACTCCCCCCTCTCTGGCCAAGCACCACGAGAACAACACAAACCATGATGGGACACAAGCTGCAGGGCAGACACACACACACACACACACACACAACAGCCCTCTGAGTTCATCAATACACACACACACAAGCAGCCCTCTGAGTTCATCAATAACACACACACACAAGCAGCCCTCTGAGTTCATCAATACACACACACACAAGCAGCCCTCTGAGTTCATCAATAACACAAACACACACCACACACACACACACACACACACACACACACACAAGCAGCCCTCTCTGTTTCATCAATACACACACCACACACCCGCCTAACAAGCCTCAGGAACATGATAACCAGCACACTACATCACACCAGATAGAGATTGGAGATCTAACTGGCATAGAGAAACAGAATCAGCACATATGACAACACAAAACCTTCCAAATATTCCAGCTTGCGGTATCTTCTCCTGTCCCTGCAGTTAAACACTGACCCACCCAGACCCATCAAGCACAAGGTAAACACCATGGTAACCCTCACAGACCAATACAGGACACTAGCTCACCTATCGCCCATCTGACAACACTCCAGAACAATCTTTGGGTCCCAACTCACCCAGAGGAAAAAGTGAAGTGCCTTGCTGCTGTACAGACTGCTGCTGAGGGGGACGAAGACGGTGGTGTAGGCTGCCCAACCGACTGCAGTCCAGGCTGGGCGCCGGGCCGACCAGGCAGGCCCCTGCTTCCAGGCCCCCACCCCTGGGCCCAACACCCCGGCTCAATACCATGAGGACTAGAGGCCCGGGGAGGGGGGAGTGGAGGGGGAGGGAGGGAGGGAGGCCGGCACGCGTCTACAGTCAGACGGAGAGAGGGAGTGGAAGGATATAGAGGTGAAGTGTGAGATGATAGATATATAGATAAAGCTGGTGATAGAGCATCTCTACTGCTTGAGAGCTGCTTGGTTCTCTGACTGTGTCAACCTGCCCTGACGGTTCACATTAGAAATGTGAGGCGAGGGAATAGAGAGAGAGAGTGGTTTTGACCAGGGAAGCACAGAGAGAGACAGCGGAGGAGAGGAGGGAGGGGGCTTGAATGGGGAGTAGAGAATGTTGGATGCTAGCCAGTTGAAAAAGAGAGAGAGCGAATAGAAAGAGATAATAGAGAGAGAGAGAGCTAGAGAGAGAGAGAGAGAAACCTTCCTAGTTGAAGTTGTTCTTATCTACCCTCCTTTACTACGCTTGCATAAACAGTTCCTCTAGTAAAGATGGGGTCAAAGTGGACCTTTACGCAAACATCATGTGTGTGTGTGTGTGTGTGAGGTTGTATATGTCGTGTGTGGTGTGGTGTGTGTGTGAGGGTGTGTGTGTATATGTTTGTCTGTGTGTGTGTGTCTGTGTGTGTGTGTGTGTGGTCTGTGTGTGTGTGTGTGTGTGTGTGTGTGTGTGGGTGTGTAGGTTGTGTGTTGTTTGTGTGTGTCCCGGTTGTGTGTGTGTGTTTGTGTGTGTGTGTTGTGTGTGTGTGTGTGTTTGTGTGTGTGTGTGTGTGTGTGTGTGTGTGTGTGGTTTGGTTGGGTGTGGGGTGTGTGTGTGTGTGTGCGTGGTTGTGTGTGTGTTTGTGTGTGCGGGTGTGTGTGTTGTGTGTGTGTGTGTGTGTGTGCTGTGTGTGTGTGTGTGTGTGTGTGTGTGTGTGTCCCAGTCCATAGTCGACTCCGTTGGAGATGGTGTGACGTCTCGGGCTCGTCCCGGCTCCGCCCATGTCGTCTGGAGCCGGTGAATCCTGTTGGCTGATTCGCTCTGAGATCTCTCGGCAGCCCCGCCTCCTCCGCTATACCTAAACCAATGAGAGAGAGGATGCGCATGATCAGAGACACCTTTCCTTCCTGGTTTCCTCCCTCTCCTGCGTGAGACTTGCTGGGGGTGTAGTTCGGGTTAGGGTCTGTTCACCCCTCCTCCCCTCCTCCCCCTCTCCTCCTCCTCTCCTCTCTCCTCCTCTCCTCCTCTCGCTCCTCTCCTCCTCCTCCTCTCCTCCTCCTCTCCTCCTCTCCTCCTCTCTCCTCTCTCTCCTCCTCCCTCCTCCCTCTCCTCCTCCTCCTCCTCTCCTCCTCTCTCTCCTCCTCTCCTCCCCCTCTCCTCCTCTCCTCTCCTCCTCTCCTCCTCCTCTCCTCCTCTCCTCCCTCTCCTCCTCCTCCTCTCCTCCTCCTCTCCTCCTCTCCTCCCCCTCTCCTCCTCTCCTCTCCTCCTTCCTCTCCTCCTCTCCTCTCTCATCCTCCTCCTCTCCTCTCTCTCCTCTATAATATATTTTTGAAAGGATTAAAACAGATTTTTGAAAAAAGGGGTGACAAAATATTTGCATCATTGATGAGTACTTGATAGGACTACTAAGTACTCTTCTCTACTTTACTACTCTGTTTTAAGCTCCTCTCTCCTCCTCTCTCCTCCTCCTCTCTCCTGCGTTAGAGCTCCTCTCTCCTCCTCTCTCCTCCTCTTCTCTACTTTACTCGTTTTGAGGCTCCTCTCTCCTCCTCCTCTCTCCTCCTCTCCTCCTCCTCTCCTCCTCCTCTCTCCTCCTCTCTCCTCCTCCTCTCTCCTCCTCTCTCCTCCTCTCCTCCTCCTCCTCTCATCCTCCTCTCTCCTCCTCTCTCCTCCTCTCCTCCTCCTCTTCTCTGCTTTACTCTGTTTTAGGCTCCTCTGTTCTCCTCTCTCCTCTTTGAAAAGCAAAGTTCGCAAACAAGTGAAATAAAACCGTGAGTGTGAAGCCCTCTCCTTCCCCATAGTGACAGCCACATGCAGTAACAACACTGACCACAGGAGGGAGCTAGTCTCTAAACAGAGCCTGATATGGGACTGAGGTGGAGGTGCTTGGCTCCACGCCAGGCTGTTCATAGTCCTCCTGTCTGCAGGTGATGTCATGGTGATGTCATGGTGCCTTCAGCACTAACGGCAGAAGAAGAATGTCCTTGTCTGGGTGAACTCACCGTGAAGGCACGACACAATAACAGCTCTGGGGGGGAGTGACTAAGAAACAGAAAGACAGTATGTGTTTGTGTATGTATGTGTCTTAGAGTGTGTGTATGTGTCTTAGGGTGTGTGTATGTGTATGTGTCTTAGGGGTGTGTGTATGTGTCTTAGAGTGGTGTATGTGTCTTAGTGTGTGTGTGTGTCTTAGTGTGTGGTGGTGTGTGTCTTAGTGTGTGTGGTGTGTGTGTCTTAGTGTGTGGGTGTGTATTAGTGTGTGTGTGTGTCTTAGTGTGTGTGTGTGTGGTGTGTCTTAGTGTGTGTGTCTTAGTGTGTGTGTCTTAGTGTGTGTGTGTGTGTCTGTGTGTGTGTGTGTGTGTATGTGTGTGTCTTAGTGTGTGTGTGTCTGCATACCTGCCTTCCAGCACTAACCCTGAGGCATGTTCCTCTGCAGTTACATCTGCACGCTGTGACAGGTCCTTCCGTCACACACCCACAGCCACACCCCCACCATTTACACATTTACAGGGACATTCCCCCGAGGCAAGTAGGGTGAAGTGCCTTTCCCACACAATGTCCATTTTTCAAGGCCGGGAATCGAACCAGCAACCTTCTGATTACTAGCCGGATTCTCTAACCGCTCAGCCACCTGACTCCACAAAAACATACCACCACCACACTTCTGGTCACGTGACCTGGACCCACACTTCTGATTGGTCCACCAGGCCAGAGCTGGACTGGGATGTCACTGCTCTCGTGATGTCATGTGCACACACACGCACGCACGCACGCGCGCGCGCACGCACACGCACACGCACACGCACACGCACACGCACACGCACACGCACACGCACACGCACACGCACACGCACGCGCACGCACACGCACACGCACACGCACACGCACACGCACACGCACACGCACACGCACACGCACACGCACACGCACACGCACACGCACACGCACACGCACACGCACACGCACACGCACACGCACACGCACACGCACACGCACACGCACACGCACACGCACACGCACACGCACACGCACACGCACACGCACACACACACACACACACACACACACAACACACACACACACACACACACACACACACCACACACACACACACACAACACACACACACACACACACACACACACACACACACACACACACACACACACACACCACACACACACACACACACACACACACACACACACACACACACACACACGCTCGCAGGCACAACCCCACATAAGCCAACAGGCCCACACAAACCCACTGTTTTGAAAGAGGTCAATTATTCAATTCCACACCGTTGGCTGGAGCTGAGGAATTTATCAGGCCTATCAGGGTTCTGATGTCATGACTGGCTGGTCACTGTTAGCCTCGAGTACAGGCTCTGGTGAGGGGGGGGCTGTGGTGAGGGGGGGGGGCTGTGGTGAGGGGGGGGGGCTGGTGAGGGGGGGGGGCTGTGGGCCCTCATGTAGCATCTGTCACCAGCTGCCCACCAGACTGCTGCTGGTGGGAGGGCTTCTCACCTCAGTCACCTGGGCTGAGAGGAGAGCGCTAGGGACACACACACGTGTGTGTGAGTGTGTGTGTGTGAGCATGTTTCTGTGCGTGTGCAGTGTTTTCAATGTGTGTTTGTCTGCATGTGTCTGCGTGTGGTGTGTGTGTATATGTGTGTGCGTATGCGCGTGTTCAGACAGCAGCGCGTGTTGACCCGCCTGTAACCCAGTTCAACTGATTACCGGTGAGCTCCACCGTTGTAACAGAACACTCTTGTTTTAACTACCGCCTGATAACGAGCTGAAAAAACACAGAATCAAGTCAACCCCCCTTCTCACATTCACTCGTCCGCGGGGTTAGTAGTCCTGAATATCGATGACTGTCACATACATTTGCTCATATTAGAGACCCGCGTTCCAAATGTGAAATGGAATCCCCTCCCATGAATACAGGCCCTGTTCTGATAGATGTGATTAGACGGCTGACGCACTCACGAGTGAAGATCAACTTACATGGTTTTTGGAGCTGTGGAGCCTCGAGCGCGAGTGACTCTATGGAGCGGACTCTGCACTGCTGCGCCTGCGCATGTTTCCCAACACGAACCGACTCCGTTCGGTATATCCCGCTCTCAGGCACGATGGGAATCCGTTCTAAACTTCTGCCGGTTCTCTCAAAACCCACATTGTTATACCGTGTGGGACCACCTGTAGGGTATCCGGTACCACCGTCATCGTGTCTGGACCGGCTCTGAAGAGACGTTGCCCGGTGCGGTATATTGATCCCGTTGCTTGGACCAAGTGGACGAACTTTGTTTTCCGTCCGTGTCGCTACGCTGCACGATGAGAGAGGCGCTGGTTTCTGCGGCGGTAACAGATGCTGTTTAGGATGTGCATGCGCCGGTTGCGGGAGCACAGCAGCCTGGGCCTTCACGTGGCGGTTGTCCGGGTTGAGCATCGAGTACCTGAGCCCCGCCACGAAGCGCTCGAACGTCAGGCACCCGTGAGGTGGGTTTGTAACCCGCCTCAGGCACTCCAGAACCCCGCCGGGCAAGTCCCGCGTGTCCGCTCCTTGCCAACGGCTCTCAATCTCCGAGATGTGCACATAACCTCTTTTCCCATCGTCCAGTATGTCAAACAGTGTCTGTAAACTGTGTAGAAACGCTTTGGGCAAACCGTCCGTGGAGTATTCAGTGTCCTTAGGTTGCATCGTACCGGTGTTCCTTTTGCCGTGTTGGACTTCTCTCCGTGCGCAAATCCGTGCGTAAATTGTCGACGGTCCGTTGAATTTGCTGCTTTGGTCCCGTCACTGTCAAAGCCATGAAGTTATCAGTCGCTTTCCGTGAAAGGTAACAAGTACACTCCAGTACCACAAACTGCGTCAAGATAGGCCGTGTCCTTGATAAATCCCATAAACAAGAACTCAGAATTACTGATAATATAAGTATATGATTACTTGAGTGTGACCAAAACTATCGTATGAACTATTTTGTTCTCCCGAAACTCTTGCTCTCTCGCGAAACTCCTCCGACCAGCAGCACAATAACTGGAGACTTTCAACAGGAGCGCTCTTCAACACGCATGCGCAGCCATGTTCAGCGACGCTGCCATTGGTCACGGTGGGAAGTGCGGCGCGCTCATTGGTAGGACCTGGCAAGAGGCTGAAGTTTGAGTTTTGCGCTTTTGTATTCATGAAGCATCGGACGTTATTCACTCCAGGATCCTTCCCCGCCTTCAGGAAACATATAAGAATGTTTGGGATAACTTCCGCCGGTTTACTTGTAGCTCAAACAGTCTTCGTACG
>CAEFZP010002573.1:0-34686 GCA_903064625.1 Mallotus villosus | reverse complement strand
TCGTTTCCTTTCTTCTTCGTGAGCCCTGCGTTCCTCCCCTCCGTGCCTCGTCGGCGTAGTAACGAGAAGGAACTGAAGAGCTTGGAGGAGGACTCGAGAGAGGAAGCGCCTCGCCGCTGCAGCAGCAACCCTTTCCAGAACGTGCCCCACGACGGAGGCCGCCGTCTTCACACATGGGCTCCTGCACGACACGCAAGGCTCCTGCACAGGGGCCGACCAGGATCGACGCAAACCGCAGTGAGGAAGGCAGGGGAGGCAGGGGAGGCTGGGAGGGCGGGGAGGCTAGAGGGGAGGCTGGTTTTGGGTGGTTTTAAATACAGAGTAGTAGAGACAGAGGTTTGAAAGGGGTGTTGTTGAGATATGGATGAGTTCCATGATGTGTGTGTGGTAAGTGTGTGTGTGTGTGGTGTGTGTGTGTGTGCGACAGCTCCATGGGTAAAAGAAGCTGGAGACTTTCTAATCTAACGCCGTGCTGAGGAATGGTGCTCTACTTACAGAAGGTCAGATCTCGCTCTCTTCCGCTCTCTCTCCCCTCTCTCTCTCACTCTCTCTCTCTCGCTCTCTCCCTCACCCTCTCCCTCTCTCTCCTCTCTCTCTCTCTCTCCTCACCCTCTTCTCTCTCTGTCTCTCTCTGCTGTCGTCTTTCTCGTCCTCCTCTCTCCTCCTGTTATCAGTCCCTACCTGTCCTTCATACCTGTGTCTCTGTCTCTCTCCTGTGTGTCTTCTCTCCTCTCTCTCTCTCTCTCTCTCTCTCTCTCTCTCTCTCTCTCTCATCTCTCTCTCCTCTCTTCCTGTCTCTCTCTCGTCCTCTCTATCTCTCTCTCTCTTCTCTCTCCTGCTCTGTCCTCTCTCCTCTCTCGTCTGCTCCTGCTCGTCTCCTTCTCTTTGTCTCGTGCTTCTCTCTCTCTCTCGCGGCTTGAGTCGTCTCTCGTCTCGAGATAGGGCAGGACGCCAGCGAGGGGTCCGGGGCGGCATGGCCCGTGAAATGGGTTCGTCGCAGCCTAGGTCCCGAGTCCGCTCGGGGGGTCGATAGCGTGAAGTGGGGATTGCGGGGATGCGCACCGTCGGGGAGGCGCTACGGGGCGCGCCTTGCGAAAGGGTACAAGGTGGGTTGACGAGTGGGTCTCTGGGGGCCTGCGTCTCGGGATTCCGGGGTCTAGTGGGTTCTCTCGGCTCTCATCTCAACCGTACTCTGCTCCAAACGCGGAGTATCTCGTCGTCGATCGTGCGGATCCTCGACCGTGCTACAACATCGGAGGAGGTCTAGGATTGCGGTCTCTCGCTGTTTCATCCCCTCACAGTCTTCGCTCCATCTCATCTCTCTCGTCTCTCGTTTCCTCTCATCCATCTCCTCGTCCTGCTCTCCGTATCGGTTTTCTTTATCACGACGTTGACTGCTTTCGTCTCTTCTCCTGTCTGCTCTCTCTCTCTTCTCGGTGCTCCAGAATAGGAAGATTGCAAGGAGGTAAATCCGTAGATCACTCTTCTCGTCTCGTATCTCTCTCAGTCTCTCCTAGCGGTCATGCAGTCCGGAGATTGGATCGTCGGACCGCTCGAGCTTCGAGTCTCGCTACGGAGCCTCGACTCTCGGTCTGCGAGGATCTGTCTGCGGGCTCTCGCATCTGCTCAGTCAGTACCCCCGGTCGGAGGTCTCGAGTAGGAAGAGTCTCTGAGGGTGCTTCTCAACTCCTCAGTTCTCGCGCCGGGCCTGTCTGACCCCCCCCCCCCCCCCCCTATCTCTTACTGTCTCTTGCGTCGCGGTGCAGTGCTCACGTTCATTCTTCTGCATCGTTAGAATTCTCTCACTCTCGCTCTGAAGTCGTCATCGCTCTCGGATCTCTAGCAATCTGCGTCTGCTTCGTCATCTCTCTCTCTCTCCCAGGATGAGTATGGGAGGGACTGGCAGAGCTCAGAGGAGCTGGTTAGTGTCCACCACGCCCTGGGCAGAGCGAGCGTCACACTACACCAAGAGACCTCACGTGTTTCGTCTGCAGACGGCCGACTGGAGGGTGTTCCTCTTCCAGGCCTCGTGAGTTACTGGGAGGCCAGGGGGGTGTGTGTGTGTGGTGTGAGGGATGACTGTGAGAGTGGTGTGTGCGTGTGAGAGTGTGTGTGAGCGAGGGGATGACTGTGAGAGTGTGTGTGTGAGGGGATGACTGTGAGAGTGTGTGTGTGAGGGGATGACTGTGAGAGTGTGTGTGCGTGTGAAAGTGTGTGTGAGCGAGGGGATGACTGTGTGTGATGTGTGTGAGCGAGGGGATGACTGTGAGAGTGGTGTGTGAGCGAGGGGATGACTGTGAGTGTGTGTGTGTGTGTGTGAGCTTCCTGTACTGCATGTTCAGATGCTCTCCCCTCCACAGCTCCCCAGTAGAGATGTCCTCGTGGGTGAGCAGGATCAACCTGGTGTCAGCGCTTCACTCGGCCCCCTCCTTCCCCTGCTGCTGTGGGCTCCCAGAGACGCTTCCACAGGCCCATCCTGCCCTCTGCACAGTCCTCACACACCCTGGTACACACACACACACACACACCATCCTGCCCTCTGCACAGTCCTCACACACCCTGGTACACACACACACAACACCATCCTGCCCTCTGCACAGTCCTCACACACCCTGGTACACACACACACACACACCATCCTGCCCTCGGCACAGTCCTCACACACCCTGGTACACACACACACCACACACACCATCCTGCCCTCTGCACAGTCCTCACACACCCTGGTACACACACACACACACACACACCATCCTGCCCTCTGCACAGTCCTCACACACCCTGGTACACACACACACACACACCACACCATCCTGCCCTCTGCACAGTCCTCACACACCCTGGTACACACACACACACACCATCCTGCCCTCTGCACAGTCCTCACACACCCTGGTACACACACACACACACACACACCATCCTGCCCTCTGCACAGTCCTCACACACCCTGGTACACACACACACACACACCACACACACCATCCTGCCCTCTGCACAGTCCTCACACACCCTGGTACACACACACACACACACACACACCATCCTGCCCTCGGCACAGTCCTCACACACCCTGGTACACACACACACACACACACACACCATCCTGCCCTCTGCACAGTCCTCACACACCCTGGTACACACACACCATCCTGCTTGATGTTGTTGTTGATGTTGTTGTGGTGGCTGTGTTCAGGAGCGTCAGCGGCAGTCCCATGCTGCCATGCTGCAGAGCTTCCAGGAGGACCTGAGCCAGCTCCGCCAGGAGGCCAGCGGGGGGAGGGGACACACCTCCAGGGCTCGCTGGCTGGAGGAGACCCGCGCTAGGGACGAGTACCTCACCCACGAGGTGTGTGTGTGTGTGTGGTACCTGTGTGTGTGGTGTGTGTGGTCGGACCTGTGTGTGCGTGTGGTACCTGTGTGTGTGTGTGGTACCTGTGTGTGTGTGTGTGTGGTACCTGTGTGTGCGTGTGGTGTCTGTGTGTGTGGTGTGTGTGTTGCGTGTGGTACCTGTGTGTGTGTGTGTGTGTGGTACGTGTGTGTGTGTGTGTGTGGTTGACATGTGTGTGTGTGTGTTTGTGGTACTGTATGTGTGGTACCTGTGTGTATGGTACCTGTGGTGTGTGTGGTACCTGTGTGTGTGTGGTACCTGTGTGTATCTGATACCTGTGTGGTGTGATGTCTCTCTGTGTTGCAGGTGAGTCGTTACGAGGCGTACATCGTCACCCTGGAGGCCTGGAACGGCGTGACTACAGGCCCCGCCCCCCTCACAGACCCCGCCCCCCTCACAGGCCCCGCCCCCCTCACAGACCCCGCCCCCCTCAGAGAACAGCTGGAGCTCTACGACAAGGAGCTGTACAAGAACGCGGGGGAGGGAGGGGAGGCGGAGGGGGGGGATGAAGAAGTCTCACTCTAGCCCCGCCCTCGACCTGGAGATGGCCCCTCCCCTCGTGGTGAGAGTCCGACGCAACATCTCGGAGAGGCGGACGTACCGGAGGATCATCATCCCCAGGCGGGCCCGCGACGTGTGACAGGAGCACTTCCTGCTGCCGCTAGGAACTGTGGGTACTGTAGTCCCAACTGAAGGGTCTGGGAGAGAAGTGAGAACTACAATATTTTTATCTCTGAAAACTTGTTTTGATACTTTCTGTTACAATCAACGTAGACTGTTTTATGAAGAGAGGATGTCATGACCTTTAGCTCTCCAACCCTCCTCTCTCCACCCCTCCATCGCTCCACCCCTCCATCTCTCACCCCTCCATCGCTCCACCCTCCATCTCTCACCCCTCCATCTCTCCACCCCTCCATCTCTCACCCCTCCATCTCTCACCCCTCCATCTCCTCACCCTCTCTCACCCTCCATCTCTCACCACTCCATCTCTACTCTGTTTGGAGAGCGTTTCTCTTCAGTACCTGTATTAAACTCCATCTCAGTGTTTCTGGTGTTGGCCACAGGAGGGCGCCACATACCACCACATATAACATGAAGGATCCATATGGTTGACGACTTGAGTCAAACTCGCAAATGTGTTACGGTACTTTGTTAAAGTTATTTTGTTGTTGATATTGCGGATATACATTTTATTTTTGTAATGCCGTTCTTTAGTAAAATCATTTTCTAAACTTTAATCTGGGACTTATATGTTAGATGCCTCCATTCCTTGAAACTTCAGAGCAGCTAACGGCAGCTAACGGCAGCTAACGGCAGCTAACGGCAGCTAACGGCAGCTAAAGCAGCTAACGGCAGCTAACGGCAGCTAACGGCAGCTACCACAGCAGTTAAAGCCTCATCCTGAAATGCATCCTGTTGAAATCATTTAAAATTACACATTTAATCCTAGACAACTCTGTACATTAAAGTTACATTTACCACCATTGAACTACATAGCAACACTTGACCCCAGCGTTGCTACGGTGCTACACGGTGTTGCCAGGCTGTGTCTCTGCTCTAGGTGGGAAGTGTGACCTCTGCAGTGAGCCCTGCTGGCGGCTCTGGGCCGGGGGGTCGGAGGTCATGGGTGCTCTTTCTCTGGGACATCTTCAGCTGAGGTCGTCCTGGAGAGTGTGACAATGAGGAGGCCGGATGTGTCAGGAGGACCCTGTGCGTCCCCCCCAACCCTCCCTGTAGATTACTGCTCCTCCACGCCAACAAACAGTAGACATGACAGGGGAAGAGGAGGAGGAGAGGAGGGAGGAGGAGGAGGAGAGGAGGATGAGGAGGAGGGAGGAGATGTGGTGGGAGCAGGAGAGGCTGGGGAAGGAGGGAAGGAGTACAAGAAGAGAGAAGTGAGAAAGAGGGGAAGAGAAGAGGACATGAGAAAGAGAAGAGAGGAGAGGAGGACAACTGGACCCTGCAGCAGCTTCAGGTTCAGAGGGCACTCTTCACAGAGAGCTTTTTGTTCCGCCCTCTACCCCTCCACACCCCTCCACCCCCCCTCCACCCCCTCCTGGTCTGGTGAGCTCTGTGGTGCCCCTGGTCAGGCCTGGCTGGCTCATTAAGGACCAGGCCAGCGCCGAGGTCGTTAGAGGCTGGCCAGTGCCTCGGTCTGCCCTGCTCTCCCTCTCACACCAGCCTCTCTCCCCTCCCTGCTTTCCCCTCTCCCTCTCAGCCTCTCTCCCCTCCCTACTCTCCCTCTCACACCAGCCCTCTCTCCTCTCCCTCTCAGCCTCTCTCCCCTCCCTCTCACACCAGCCTCTCTCCCCTCCCTGCTCTCCCTCTCACACCAGCCTCTCTCCTCTCTCTCTCAGACGAGCCTCTCTCCCCTCCCTGCTCTCCCTCTCAGCCTCTCTCTCCTCTCCCTCCTCTCCCTCTCAGCCTCTCTCCCCTCCCTCCTCTCCCTCTCAGCCTCTCTCCCCTCCCTGCTCTCCCTCTCAGCCTCTCGTCTCCCCTCCCTCTCACACCAGCCTCTCTCCCTCCCTCTTAGCCTCTCTCCCCTCCTGCTCTCTCCCTCTCAGCCTCTCTCAGCCCTCTCTCCCCTCCCTCTCAGACCAGCCTCTCTCCTCTCCCTGCTCCTCTCAGCCTCTCTCAGCCTCTCTCCCCTCCCTCTCAGACGAGCCTCTCTCCCCTCCCTGCTCTCCCTCTCAGCCTCTCTCCTCTCCCTGCTCCTCTCAGCCTCTCTCTCCGCCTCTCTCCCCTCCCTCTCAGCCTCTCTCCCCTCCCTGCTCCTCTCACCCCTCTCTCCCGTCCCTGCTCTCCCCTCTCAGCCTCTCTCCCCCTCCCTCTCAGCCCTCTCTCCCCTCCTCTCTCAGCCTCTCCTCCTCCCTCCCTGCTCCTCTCACCCTGGGACACACACAAACACTTCATCTTGTTTTGAACACTTCGCCCGCTCTCCACTGCCTCTCATTTAGCCTGGTGCAAACATTCCACATGCACATTCATCACACACACCACACACACTCCGCACCACCACACACACTCCGCACCACATACGCCCCCACCACACACCACACACACTCCCCACCACATACGCCCCACACACACACCCGGCACTAATCCTGTTTTGAACTCTGTCCATCTTTTTATAACCTCTAACAACACATACACACACAGACACACACACACAGACACACAGCAGTGTTTCCTACTCTCTGGCTCTGTCTCCTTCCCTCCATGTCTCTCCTGACAGACATTCTCCATCTGGCTCCTCCACCATGATGCTGTTTGCTGCTGGATCATCTTCTATCCTCAGCAACCTTCCCTATCCTCAGCAACCTTCACTCTCCCCCAGTACTCCCCTCAGCTGGAAGCTTCCCACTACACCTCTCTCTCTTTCCTCTCCTCCTTTCTTCTCTCTTTCTCTCTCTCTCTCTCTCTCTCTCTTTCCTTCTTTCCTCTCCTCCTTTCTCCTTTCTCCTCTCTCCTCTCTCCTCTCGCTCTCTCCCTCTCTTCCTCTCCTCCTCTCTCTGTCTTTCCTCCTCCTCCTTTCCTCTCTCCCCTCTCATCCCTCTCCCTCTCCCTCTCTCCTCTACCTCACACACCAGGCACGCACCACACACACTGGATAAAAGCATCTGCTAAATGAACTGAAGGACCACACACTATTCACCGTACACAAATACTACACTACACTACACTACACACAAAGAAGAGACTGAGATGTTCAGAACATGATGATATGTGTTCACTGAGAAGACATTATATCTAAGGCAACTTATAGTACGTTTAACACATCCAGTCGAATGCTCGAACCACTGAGCTGTGCCGTCCTGTAGTTAGAGCATGTTGTCCTCCTCCCTCCTCCCTCCTCCCTCCTCCCTCCTCCCCTCCCTCTCTCCTCCCCTCCCCTCCTCCCCCCTCCCCCTCCCTCCCCCCTCCCCCTCTCCCCCTCCTCCCTCCTCCCTCTCCCTCCTCCCTCCTCCCCTCTCCTCCCTCCTCTCCTCCTCCCCCCTCCTCCCCTCCTCCCTCCTCCCTCCTCCCTCCTCCCTCCTTCCTGTCCTCCCTCCTCCCTCCCTCCCTCCCCCTCCCCCCTCCACGCCTCCTCCCTCCCTTCCTCCCAGACAGACCCAGCAGCGCCTGCTGCCTGTGTGTCCTGTACATCTGTCCCCCTCCTCGTCCCAGACATGTTCATTCAGCCTGCCCAGTAGACCCAGACTCACAGGGTCCCACTCAGGCCCAGCGTCGCCCCGGAGAACGTCTGCGCTCACGCTGAAGGGGCCTCTTACAGGAACAGTTAAGGTAAAGTGCCTGGCTTCAGGGCATGTTCATGCTTGACCTGACTTTGCCCTCTTCTACATACTCTCTTGCCTCTAACTGACTCATCCAAGACTGCCTCATGCTTCTACCTGCCTGTCATGATTAAACTGATTTGATGTTGCATTTTCGAGATTCAGCACTGTAGAAACACACTTTATAACTCTGCTTTGATACATGAAAACACTGCGTCCAAAGTCATTGATGGTGGGTAATAGTAGATGCCATTCACGTCAGCTGTAGGCCGTCCTAGGAAGCAGAGAGAGAGGGAGACAGAGAGAGAGAGAGATGAAGCGCTCAGACCAGGACAGGCTGTTAGGGCCCGCACACTAACAAAGAGCTGTGCCACTGTTGTGTGGCTCCGCCCCCGATCCCAGAGTTCACATCCACACCTGGGGACAGCACACCTGGGGGCAGCACACCTGGGGGCAGCACACCTGGGGGCAGCACACCTGGGGGCAGCACACCTGGGGGCAGCACACCTGGGGGCAGCACACCTGAACACCTGAGGGCAGCACACCTGAGGGCAGCACACCTGAGGGCAGCAGCGCAGCACACCTGAACACCTGGGGGCAGCACACCTGGGGGCAGCACACCTGAGGGCAGCACACCTGAGGGCAGCAGCGCAGCACACCTGAACACCTGGGGGCAGCACACCTGAGGGCAGCACACCTGAGGGCAGCACACCTGAGGGCAGCACACCTAGGGGCAGCACACCTGAACACCTGAGGGCAGCACACCTGGGGGCAGCACACCTGGGGGCAGCACACCTGGGGGCAGCACACCTGAGGGCAGCACACCTGAGGGCAGCACACGACACCACACAGGTCCTATCCTGCTGCCAGTCACCTGAGGTACCTGTGTGTGTGTGTGGCTTTAAAAAGGTACGTTTCTCTTGATGTCTTCAGTCAATAGTTCTTCCTGCCCTGAGGGCTGTGTGTCTGTGTGTCTGTGTCTGTGTGTGTGTGTGTGTGTGTGTGTGTGTGTGTGTGTGTGTGTGTGGTGTGTGTGTGTGTGTGTGTGTGTGTGTGTGTGTGTGTGTGTGTGTGTGAGACCAGTCACACAGAAGGCACCTGTGTTTCCCTCTCAAGGCCTCTCCAGCTCCTCCTGTTTGACCGCTGCTTTGCCTTCCAGTCGCTCTCCTCTTAAACAGACAGATCACGCTTCCAGAAGCTTCCAGGAACGGCGAATGGAAACCCGTCAGGTGTGGCAAGGTGTTCACTCCCACGACTAAACAGTCTAGAAATGGTTCAAACGGATATTTAAATCGAAGTGCTTCTGCATTAGTTTGAGAGAGGGAGAGAGGGAGAGGGAGAGAGGGAGAGAGAGGAGAGAGGTGGAGAGGGGAGAGAGGGAGAGAGGGAGAGAGGAGAGAGGGAGCGATGGGAGAGAGGGAGAGAGGGAGAGAGGGATGAGAGGGACGAGAGGGAGAGAGGGGTTAGAGAGGGAGAGAGGGACGAGAGGGTGGAGGTAGAGTGTGAGTAGAGAGAGAGCTGTGGAGAGTGAGAGCGGTCGAGCGAGAGAGAGAGGGAGAGAGAGAGAGAGGGAGAGAGGACAGTCCGTGACATGGACACTATCACTCAGAAGTGAACATGACATTCCAGAACAATACGCTCATTTTAAACTGTTTTATTCCCTTTGATGGGGTGAGGGGGGAGGCTGGGGGTGAGGGGGGAGGCTGGAGGCTGGGGGGCCGGGGGCCCCAGAAGAGATCTTTATGTAAGGGGCCAACTGGGTTCACATTAATGTAGCAAGCTTCGTCCAGATCAATTAACGGAGGTGATGTGTTCACTCACACAATCTGGGTTAAGTGCTTTTCTCCCCGACACAATGGCTCCACTCACTGAGACAGGCGAGAGACAACAGGCCCTGGACTCCTGCCTCGACAGCCGCCTTTCTGCCTCTAAAACAACAGCCTCCTGCCTTTCAGCCGGCCGGACAAACACTGTCACAGGCACAATGCTCCTGTCCTGTATGAGGGGGGGGGGTCCTGGAGTCTTGGAGGAGAGAGATGAGGAGAGGGGGGGAGGGGGGGAATGTTGGTTTCCAGCTGACTGGAGTGGACCAGAGCCGAGTTGTCACTCCTCCTATTGGTGCACACTGCTTCCTGTTTCAGTTGAAGCCCTGGTCTGTCTCTGAGCGGTTGTGTTTTCGCACACACGCTAATACACACACACGCTTATACACACACACACACACGCTCATACACACATCCAGACAACCTGACACCACATTGTCCCTGTGTATGTTTAACCCACACCCCAGCCCCCCCCTCCTCCTCCTCACCCCTCCTCCTCCTCACCCCTCCCCTCACCCCCCCATCCCTGGCCCAGTCAGCTGTTCTGGTCGGGTGGCTGTATTGTGCAGCAGGGCTCATTACTAGCAACACTGTGGGCCAAAACCCTCCCCCTAATAGGCCCTCTGTCCCCACTGGGGGAGAGGGAGAGAGCGGAGGAGGGAGAGAGAGAAGGAGGGAGAGAGAGAGAGGATGGAAGGAAAGAGAGAGAGAGAGAGTAAGTAAAGAGAGAGAGAGGGGGAGAGAGGGGGAGAGAGAGGGAAGGAGGTGGATGGGGAGGGGAAGAGGTATGAGAGAGAGAGAGAAAGGGGGAGAGAGAAGAGAAAGGAGAGGGTATTTCTGATGGGATTGTTTGGGTCAGTATAATGTTGTTTTTGCTTCTCTGGCTGTGCGATTGTTAATGTTTAACATTTGCAGTCGTTATTCTCCTGGCAGTTGGTCAGCTGGCGTTGAAGGTTCTGGAATCTGAGGGTGGTGCTTTGAAGGGATTGCCTCATTTTAACACCGCTCCACAACACAGCGGGCACATTTACTTTAGAGCTCCTCTGTGTGTGTGTGTGTGTGTGTGTGTGTGTGTGTGTGTGTGTGTGTGTGTGTGTGTGTGTGTGTGTGTGTAGAAGCATATTTCTGCATGCTTGCACAGGGAACTGAAGAGTTAGTTGATGGACTGTGGATGTTGGAACACCACAGAGTGGCTCTGGGTCTGTGGACAGAAGACGGCTTTCTAGGTTTCAGGGGTTGTCATCGATGGAAAGTAGAGAGGGAGAGATAAAAGAGAATGAGGGAGTGAAAGAAGGGAGGAATACAGATACAGAGAAAGAAATAATGATGAAATAAAAGGAAGAGAAGTGAGAGAGAGAGAGAGAGAGAGAGGGGAAGTGGGGGAAGTGGATACAGTAAACACGAAGATGTCCGGTTTCGTCTCCGTCATATGTGACATCCTAGCCTGATTGCACTGTGAGGTTCGCCACTTATATCACTGATATTGTGTACTTAAAACCATTTTCTCCAAAGTCAGCCCATAACCTTAATTTGATTTGATTTCGTGGTTCCTAGATATGGTTTGATAGTTTTGTGATACATTAAGGACAGGAAGTACAGGGCTTAGCTCGTATTAAACCCCCTAAAACGGCGGGAGGCGTTAACGTGGCAGAACACACTTGAATCAATAGATCACATCGTGTTTATATTGTCCTACTGTTCAGCGTATGTAGAAAAACGCCAATAACAATTGCTAAAGTGTCTTGATAATTTAAAAGCATTTGCGAGTAGGCTACCGCAGAAACTTGTTCGTCTGGCTTTTTAAATCACCCCAGAAGTCAGTTTAGAAAGAAGAAAATAGAAATGACCGTTTTGGATTAAATTAATTTGGTTTGAATTTTTGAAGGCCTGCTGGAACACTGAACTCGCTGGGCTTCACCACGAGGTGTGGTCCCGCGCCTCACGCGCAGCTTACAAGAGGCTATCCATCAAGTCCAGCGCGCGCCTTTGACTGCTGGTCCAGGTGGGCCGCGGCACCGCCGAACCGTAGCCTCGTTACCGCGGTATAATAATGAGGCCGCAAAAGGGGGAGAAATAATTGCAAATAAAACTACATGATGCAGAAAATAAAAAAAGAAATTAAACAGATGCGCATGTTTTCAGGATCATTGCTTTCGTCCTCGTGCGTTTTCTGTAATTCGCTGAGTTGCTGAAAATATGCAGCTATTTGAGCAAATACAAAGTAATAGTCTTAATAATAATACTTATAACAAATATAAAAAAGAACAATAATGGCTAATAATGAAAATATGCAAGTGATGCAATTATTATTGATAGTAGTCTTACTATTAATAACAATATCAACATTATTATTGTTATGGGCTTTTATCGTTGTGGCAATCGTTCATTATTTTAGTTATAATATTAACCTAGACGTTGGCCCGTTTTTTAGTTTAGTTTTATAATTAAAAAATCTAAAATGTTACCTTTTAATTTAACAAAAGCAAACGGAGCTTTCTAGACACCCAATAGGAAAGTTTCATAACAACATCGTGTTTTACCCCAGTTCTGCGCGAGAGGACTACAACCTTCATCTCCCGCTCTGTAAACTATGACTTGCTTCTCATAGGCTACATTTGTGTAACAATAAGAAATATTTGTGTCTTTTGTCCAACAGTTTTTCACATTGTGTATATAGGAGCAAAAATAAATGATAACCTAAATTTATCAAAAATAACAAACAGTAAACAGCGCAGTGAACAAGTTTGTCATGCTTTATTTTAATTAAAATAATTCTTTAGAAATTCATTATTTACATCTTCAATAATATTAATAACAGTATAAGAAAAAAATAGTCACAGTTCTTACGAAACATCAGCATGACAACAAACTCGAAATATCATTAAAGGAAAAAAATCTTTCAAGAGTTTAGTGTTTTTCAGATATTTAAACCATTGATCCCCAAACTATTCCTTCCCACAAATCAACCTTATAATAAAATTGCAATTCTTCCTACGGAGCGGTTTATACAGTATTTACATATTGCCATAGAAGGCCCACATCGATCAGACGACACAGGGCCTCACGAGGGCATTCTAACATGACGCAACTCTCTCCGTCTCCCTCTCGTGAAGGCTGTGGCTCGGCGGGAAAGCGTCGGAAAGCAGAACATAATATGGCTGGATCTGTTAACAAGTCTGTTGTTATGATACCGTCATCCAGTGTATTTACCTCAGTTTTTAAAACATGTTTTGAATGGAAGCTCTGACACTGAAATGTAAGTGTACAAAACAGAAGGAGAAATCTGTACTGAGGAGATGAGAGATCACGTGATCACATCGTCATGGAGAGTTTTGTAAACTAAATGCAAATAGAAACATCGCACACGAGCAGCTGTCGCCACAGCAACAACCCATCATTGATGTCACCAGGAAGTCATGGTCCTTTTCCATAGCTGGTTTAGTACTCACATTCTGGGACAGAAGTCTGGGATTAAATCCACCACAGTGGAGATTATCAGGGAGGTCTTTCCAGGGTTGAAAATGAGCCATAAAGGCTGGATGTTCATAGGATCAAATCCATGCACCCTAGACAAGCACATGTGCTTTATTTTCACTTGTCATCTTTTGTATGCACCAATTGTATGTTGCTTTAGATCAAAAGCGACTGCTAAATGAGTCAAATGTAAAATATTTGACACAATGCTTGTGGATGAATTACAGTGACAGCATGTGTAAACCGGTTTCTGTTCCAAGTTATACCTGAAAATGTCAACAAAAGATCCTGATGCTGTGACAGTCTGTTGTGCTGGCTCAGTCTGAACTCTGCAGACAAGTTCAGCTGTCTTGTGCTGGCGTGGAATGCATCGATAGTACTACGGTCCCTTCCTCCTCAACTTCCTGTCTCCTCACTTCCTCTCCTGGTCCCCTTGTCCTCAGCTTCCTGTCACCTCCTCCTCCTTCCTGTCCAGCTCTGATGTACTTCCTGTCTCCTTTTCCTCTTCCTGTCCTGGTCCAGGGTACTTCCTGTCTGCGTGGGAGGAGCTAGAGGTGGTCGTAGGCGGCGGAGGAGGGGGGTCCACTGCGTGAGGCCGTGCTGTAGTAGTAGGGGGATCCTGCAGGGGGCGACAGAGGGCGTTAAGCAGTGAGGACTGGAGCTGCTGGTTCCAGATCAGAGCTGATCCCCTCACACATCACAACAGCAGATGGTTCAGATGGAAATCTCACTGCACTGATTGTTTGTCCTGTGAGGGGACAACTGGATACAATGTTGTGTCTGTGTGTCTGACTGTGTGTCTGTGTCAGTGTGTCTGTGTGTCTGATAGTGTTTCTCGAATTTTTCCTCATACTTTCTTTCTTGTTTCTCTTTTAGTCTCTCTCTCCCTCTCACCCCTCGATCTCTCTAGCTCTCTCTCCCCCCCACCCCTCTCTCTCTCTCTCTCTCCCCCCCCCCTCTCTCTCTCTCTCTCCCCCTCTCTCTCCTCTCCAGGTGAATCTAGGTCCCGTGTCTCGTTGATCACCAGAGAAACCAGCTGATTCAAGGTGACATCCCACCTTGTGACTGTGGCTGATCTGATTGGGCCGACCAGCCCAGGTAACCGTGGCAATGAGCCTACCTCCTGGTTACTGAGTAACTATGTGAGACTATGTCGTACTGGTATTGTGACCTGACACACTTCTCAGAATTCTGACAAACAAATATACACTGTAAAAGAGCGTGTTCTATATTAAGATGCTTTCAATAAATTATTATAATATCTTTTGAGGGCTCTGTACTCCATCCCCCACAGCCCATTCAGATGTTCCCATAATACTGTGAGTTCAGCCTCCCTGTGCTCTGGTGAATTCAGCCTCCCTGTGATCTGGTGAGTTCAGCCTCCCTGTGCTGTGGTGAGTTCAGCCTCCCTGTGATCTGGTGAGTTCAGCCTCCCTGGTGAATTCAGCCTCCCTGTGCTCTGGTGAGTTCAGCCTCCCTGTGAGTTCAGCCTCCCTGTGATCTGGTGAGTTCAGCCTCCCTGGTGAGTTCAGCCTCCCTGTGCTCTGGTGAGTTCAGCCTCCCTGTGCTGTGGTGAGTTCAGCCTCCCTGTGCTGTGGTGAGTTCAGCCTCCCTGTGCTGTGGTGAGTTCAGCCTCCCTGTGCTCTGGTGAGTTCAGCCTCCCTGTGCTGTGGGGAGTTCAGCCTCCCTGTGCTGTGGTGAGTTCAGCCTCCCTGTGCTCTGGTGAGTTCAGCCTCCCTGGTGAGTTCAGCCTCCCTGTGCTCTGGTGAGTTCAGCCTCCCTGTGCTCTGGTGAGTTCAGCCTCCCTGTGCTGTGGTGAGTTCAGCCTCCCTAGTGAGTTCAGCCTCCCTGTGCTGTGGTGAGTTCAGCCTCCCTGCTGTAGGTGAGGAGGGGGGGGGTCTGAGGCCCGGACTCACCCAGAATGCTGGAGTTAAACCTCCAGGCTTCGCTGTAGGAGGTATAGGGTGTGTAGGACTGCCCAGAGTAATCTGCTCCTGGAGGACAGACAAGCTGGAGGTCACACACACACGCTGTATACACACACCTTACACACGCTGTATACACACACCTTACACACGCTGTATACACACACCTTACACACGCTGTATACACACACCTTACACACGCTGTATACACACACTCCTGTTTCACCCTTGCACCTAGAAGAGTAACGCAGGGACAGAACGAATGTGGTTTATTCTACAGCAGAGTGCCCGGCTCTCTAGAATGTTCTTTAGTGTTGGACCGGGGCAGTTTGCCCCTCCGCGGGCGTCTACTGGGCCCGTGATTCAGCGACGGTTAGAGCAGCTTGTAAACCATTAATCTGCAGGCCAGGTGGAGGCGGGGCAGATCCCCTCTCCGCTCACTGGTGCGTGTGACTAGTCTCAGCGTCCTCCTCTCCTCCTTAACGCTTCCCTCCTCCTCCTCCTCCTCCTCCTCCTTAACTCTTTCCTGTCCCTCGGTCCACACCACCTCCTCTTCCTCTCCCTCCCTTCCTCTCCTCCTCTCCATCCCTCACTTCCTCCTTCATTCTTTCCAGCTTTCCCTGTCTCTACCCCCCACCCCCCCTTCTCTTCTTTTCTCCTTTTTTAACATTCCAATATCTAATTGGTAATTATGTTGGCTGGATTGAATCCCTGCCCCCCCCGTGACCCCCCCTCCTGTGAGTAATTGTGTATGGACGCTTCCTCACAGCAAGCCCAGGAGAAAAATAATAAATCAGAGCCTCTCATTTCGCGCTTCGAAGGGCAGACTTCAAATAAAAAAGGCACATCACACCACACACACACACACACACACGCACACACACACACATTACACCATACACACCACACACTTACTCCCACACACACATTAAACACATCACACTACACTACACACACACATCAAACCACACACACACACACCACAAAGACATCCACTCGTCCTGCACCCAGGCAGACCTACTCTGCCACCCTATGCGCCCACCCCTCCACCCCCGGCGCCCCTCCCTCTCCCCACTCGGGGTGGGCCCCCCGTTCCCATGGCGATGTGTGGTCGGAGGGGCTGTGTGGGGGTGGGTGCAGCAGGGCGGAACCCCAGCCTGCTACACGTACCACGGGCCTGGCTGCATGTACCAGCATGCAGTTCACCAGCCCAAAGGACAAAAGGCGACTCATAAGTGACAAGCAAGAAGCAACACAGTGCCTCTCGGACTAAAACAGTGACTTCTACTGATGAATGCAGATAAGGGCTCTATCGCGTAGAGAGAGCGAGATGATAAGATGAGCGATCGTAGAAGGTCGAGAGAGAGCGGGCGAGAGAGAGAGAGAGCGAAAGAGGAGAGAGAGAGAAAGAGAGAGAGCGAGAGAGAGCGAGAGAGAGAGAGAGAGAAGAAGAGAGAGCAGGAGAGAGACAGAGAAGAGAGAGAGAGAGAGAAGAGAGAGAGAGACGAGAGAGAGAGAGAGAGAGAAAGAGAGAAAGAGAGAAGAGAGAAGCGAGAGAAGAGGAGAGAGAGAGAGAAGAGCGAGAGCGAAGACGAGAGAAGAGAGAGAGAGAGAGAGAGAGAGAGAGAGAGAAAGAGAGAGAGAGAGCGAGCGAGAGAGAGAGAGAGAGAGCGAGAGAGAGAGCGAAGAGAGAGAGATAGAGACGAGAGATAGAGAGAGAGAGAGAGAGAGAGCGAGACGATCGAGCTCTCGACGAGAGCTCTCTAGCTCTCAGATCTCTACTCTAGCTCTCACTATCTCCCTCTCTACCATCTCTCCTCTATCCCTCTACTCACCTCTCTCTCTCTCTCCATCTCTCTCTCTCTCTCCCTCTCAGGACCATCCCTCTGAGACCCAGTCCTCGAACCACCTCTGCTGCGGGCGTGGAGTCTCACCTGCGACCATGCCGGTGATGGCGGAGGAGGAGTACCCGGTCTGTCCTCCGGAGGGGATGTGGGGGGGGGTACCCCGGCAGGGTGGAGCTAACCATGTCCCGCCCTGCAGACACAACAACACAACACATGAAGCGCAGGGGGACACAACAACACATGAAGCACTTTGTGTACCACTGTCACGCGTGAGGACACCCACAGTAAGGTATGACCTTGTTTTATAGGTTGTTATGTAATATTGTAGATGATGTAGAGTTGAGTTTAGAACGAGACACTTCTGATCCTTGATCTTCTGCTGTAGTTTCTATCCGTTCTATTTCTACGTCATTTTAAATGAAAGTGTCTGCTAAATAAATCAAACAGTGACCGGAAGTGAAATGCGGGTGACAGGAAGTGACATGTGGTGACAGGAAGTGACACGTGGTGACAGGAAGTGAGATGGGATGACAGGAAGTGACACGTAGGAGGATGTCTGAGATGAGGTTACCTGACATGACACTCTGGCTGCTGATCTGCCCGTACACTGGTGCATGATGGGAAAATGAGTTGAAGGTGTGAGGGAAACTGCAGCTGCTAGCGACAGGAGCCTGGAGACACTGCAACTCCAGGAAGGCGGAGCTATGAGCCGCCAGGTTGGGGGAGGGGCTTGTGCTTGTCACTTCCGGGGACATTTCCTGTTTCAGACAAAGTGGGAGGGGCTGCAGAGGGTCTGTTTGGGCGGAGCCAATGGGGGTGAAGGGGAGGAAGGGGGGGGGAGATGAGGAAAATGGAATAAATGGAATTAAATGATAGAAAATGAATGGATAAACAAATACACAATTAGACGTTGATTCGAATTAACGTCAGAGAGGGTAGGATGATGGAGTGAGTTCTGAATCTGGGCTGTGAGGGGAAACAGTCCCGCAGCTGTTCAGCATTAAACCAGAGAGGCTTTGGGCAGTTGCTGATAATAAGACAAATTAATTGTCCTCTGCTTCAGCAGATACAAGCTAACAGATGAGAGTGGAGCAGACAGTGATCGCCCCTCCCCAGGACCCCTTCTGTCAGCACAGAGAGGCCAGCCCTGTCAGGTGTGTCAGGTGTGTTCAGGTGTGCTATCCCTCCACCCTGGTTGGTCAGTCTGTGTGTTCTGGTGTCTGGACGGAGGGCCGGGGGGCCGGGGGGGCAGGGGGGGCAGGAAGCTCACCTCCCACTACAGTGTATCCTTGATGGGCTCCCAGATTACGACCAATAGCGGCGCTCGATGATGAGAGGCTGGTCTTGCCGTCTTCGACACTGCCACTGATGAGCGACAGAGGGTACAGAGGCTGGAGGGGGAGGGAGGGGTGGGGGGGAGGGAGGGAAGAGAGAAAGAGATGGAAAGGATGGAGAGAGGAAGAGAGAGAGGGAGAGAGAGAGGGAGAGAGAGAGGGAGAGAGAGAGGGAGAGAGAGAGGGAGAGAGAAGGAGATTATCCATTAGTGCAAGTGTGTGACAGCAGCATATTAGCGCGTGAAGGAGGGTGTGTTTGTGTGCTGCGGCGAATGTCTTCAGTTTACGGCAAAACATCAATATTCTTTAATAGGACACTGCCTGTGTGTGAGAGGGATATTAAGAGGGATCTATGGAGTGGATGTGTGGAGAGAGAGAGAGGGGCGGGAGGGAGAGAGAGAGGTAGAAAGAGACAGAGAAAGGAAGAAGGAGAGAGAGAGGTAGAGACAGAGACAGAGGGAGAGACGGAGGGAGAGACAGAGGGAGAGAGGAGGACGGAGGGAGGGAGAGACAGAGGGAGGGACAGAGGGAGGGAGGGAGGGACAGAGGGAGGGAGGGACAGAGGGAGGGAGGGAGAGAGACAGAGGGAGAGACAGAGGGAGAGACAGAGGGAGAGAGAGGTAGAGGGAGAGAGACAGAGGGAGAGACAGAGGGAGAGACAGAGGGAGGGAGGTAGAGGGAGAGACAGAGGGAGAGAGACAGAGGGAGGGAGGGGTAGAGGGAGAGACAGAGGGAGAGAGACAGAGGGAGAGACAGAGGGAGAGGACAGAGGGAGGGAGGGAGGTAGAGGGAGAGACAGAGGGAGAGAGACAGAGGGAGGGAGGTAGAGGGAGAGACAGAGGGAGAGAGGACAGAGGGAGAGACAGAGGGAGGGAGACAGAGGGAGAGACAGAGGGAGAGACAGAGGGAGAGACAGAGGGAGGGAGGTAGAGGGAGAGACAGAGGGAGAGACAGAGGGAGAGACAGAGGGAGGGAGGTAGAGGGAGAGACAGAGGGAGAGACAGAGGGAGAGACAGAGGGAGAGACAGAGGGAGGGAGGTAGGGAGAGGGAGAGACAGAGGGAGAGACAGAGGGAGAGACAGAGGGAGGGAGGTAGAGGGAGAGGACAGAGGGAGAGACAGAGGGAGAGACAGAGGGAGGGAGGTAGAGGGAGAGACAGAGGGAGAGACAGAGGGAGAGACAGAGGGAGAGACAGAGGGAGAGGTAGAGACAGAGACAGAGGGAGGGAGGAGGAGGTAGATGGAGAGAGACAGAGGGAGGGAGGAGGTAGATGGAGAGACAGACAGAGGGAGAGACAGAGGGAGAGACAGAGGGAGAGGTAGAGACAGAGGGAGGGAGGAGGTGTGTACCTGGTCTGACTTGCTGGAGGCTGCGGAGCTGAAGGAGTCGGGGGGGAAGGGGGTGCCGGTCGAAGCCACAGTCCAGGTGCTGTGGGGGGAAGTGGTCTGGTCTCAGCAGCTTCCTGGGAACACCTCCACTACCCTGGGAGTCCACGCTGTGACGACAGCTCTCCTGGTCACCTGGTACAGAGAGGAGGAGAGACGGGAGAGAGAGGGGAGGGGGAGAGGGGAGAGGGGAGAGGAGGAGCGAGAGAAATAAAAGGAGAGAGAATGACATGTTACAAAGGTCATTAAGTCTCTAAAATGACCAGTTGTCTTTGTGGGGGCTCTGTGTATCTTGGCAGGTGTGTGTGTGTGTGTGTGGGTGTGTGTGTGTGAGAGTGTGTGTGTGTGTGTGTGAGTGTGGGTGTGTGTGTGTGTGTGTGTGTGTGTGTGTGTGTGTGTGTGTGTGTGTGTGTGTGTGAGTGTGTGTGTGTGGGTGCCCGGGTCACTCACTGTCGTCATGGTTGCGCTTGCCCTCTCCTGTAGGCTGGGAGATCCCCAGCAGGCCGCTGATGGAGTAGGTGGAGCCCAGAGAGTCAGAGTGGGGGGGACTCTGGAGGGGTGACGGCTGAACTGGGGACTGGAGGAGGGAGGGAGGGAGGGAGGGAGGGAGGGAGGGAGGGAGGGAGGGAGGGAGGGAGGGAGGGAGGGAGGGAGGGAGGGAGGGAGGGGGGGGGAGGGAGGAGGGGGGAGGGAGGGAGGGAGGGAGATAGAGTGGGTGAAAGATGGAGAGAGAGGGTGGAAGAAGTGGGTTATGAAACTATTATTACTCCCATATTATTGTTACCATTAGGACCAGTGCTTAATCTTACAGACCATTAAACATTGAGTATATTTAGTCTTGATCCCTTGAACCAGATTATAATGCTGAACATTATGGTGTGTGTGTGTGTGTCTGACGTACTGAGTGTGTGTGTGTAGACTTACTGAGTGTGTGTCCTGGACTCAAGCCCTTCCCGTCCATGGGCAGATTGAATGGTTGTTGTACCTTTGTTCGGATTATTCTGGAAAGAAAGGACGGGGATTAAACACAAGGTACACTACAAGGTAGCAGTGTTCAAACTGTAATGTAGTACATCATGTCATATATAAGTATTTTTGAATGGAAATACGCGTGATCATTAAATGAAACAGACTGAGATCTCTCAAATCTCCATCTCATTCTAACCATTCTTACAGATCTTACTCAGTCACATCTGAAATCTATCTCTTTACATTTCATAAAGGCCCAAGGCGACCAATCCCAGCCCTTCTGAGGACTTAGAGGAGAAGGCGACCAATCCCAGCCCTTCTGAGGACTTAGAGGAGAAGGCGACCAATCCCAGCCCTTCTGAGGACTTAGAGGAGAAGGCGACCAATCCCAGCCCTTCTGAGGACTGAGAGAAGGACCGCACGTTGGATCCAAAACATGTCCTGTGTTTCTGTGGTGAGATCCGTCCAGCCACCGTGGAACCACCACATCTCACAACTACAATGGTGCATTTACAGTAAGTGCAACATCACAAACTATCTCATTGGGTGGGTAAGACTGAGTGAATGAGAGGTCCCCAGGTGAGTGGATGAGGGGCTCCCCAGGTGAGTGGATGAGGGGGTCCCCAGGTGAGTGGATGAGGGGCTCCCCAAGTGAGTGGATGAGGGTTCCCTAGGTGAGTGGATGAGGGGGGTCCCTAGGTGAGTGGATGAGGGGGTCCCTAGGTGAGTGGATGAGGGGGGTCCCTAGGTGAGTGGATGAGGGGGGTCCCTAGGTGAGTGGATGAGGGGGGTCCCTAGGTGAGTGGATGAGGGGATCCCTAGGTGAGTGGATGAGGGGGTCCCTAGGTGAGTGGATGAGGGTTCCCTAGGTGAGTGGATGAAGGAGTCCCCAGGTGAGTGGATGAGGGGGTCCCTAGGTGAGTGGATGAGGGGGTCCCCAGGTGAGTGGATGAGGGTTCCCTAGGTGAGTGGATGAGGGGGTCCCAGGTGAGTGGATGAGGGTTCCCTAGGTGAGTGGATGAGGGTTCCCTGGGTGAGTGGATGAGGGGGGTCCCTAGGTGAGTGGATGAGGGGGTCCCCAGGTGAGTGGATGAGGGTTCCCTAGGTGAGTGGATGAGGGGGGTCCCAAGGTGAGTGGATGAGGGTTCCCTAGGTGAGTGGATGAGGGGGGTCCCTAGGTGAGTGGATGAGGGTTCCCCAGGTGAGTGGATGAGGGGCTCCCCAAGTGAGTGGATGAGGGGGTCCCAGGTGAGTGGATGAGGGGGTCCCTAGGTGAGTGGATGAGGGGGGTCCCTAGGTGAGTGGATGAGGGGGTCCCAGGTGAGTGGATGAGGGGGGTCCCTAGATGAGTGGATGAGGGGGTCCCCAGGTGAGTGGATGAGGGGTCCCCAGGTGAGTGGATGAGGGGCTCCCCAGGTGAGTGGATGAGGGGCTCCCCAAGTAAGTGGATGAGTGCTCCCCAGGTGAGTGGATGAGGGGGTCCCCAGGTGAGTGGATGAGGGGGTCCCCAGGTGAGTGGATGAGGGGTCCCCAAGTGAGTGGATGAGGGGTCCCCAGGTGAGTGGATGAGGGGGTCCCCATGGATGAGGGCTCGGCAGGTGTGTGCGTACCTGTTGATGGAGCTGACACTGGGCACGGTGTCGCTGTCACAGACCCCCTCGGCCAGTAGGCGGTCTCTGATCTCCCAGGCGAACATGGTGGGGTTCTGGCGCTTGTACTCTGCGATCTTATCCACCACCTTGGGCGTGGCCACCTTGGGCTTGGAGCCCCCGATCACTCCCGGCTTGATGCTGCCGGTCTCGTAGTAACTGAGGAGACACACACACACACACACACACATACACATACACACACACATACACACACATACACACACACATACACACACATACACACACACACACACCGACACACACACACACACACATGTCTGTTACACCAAGCCAGTGGGTTCCAGGTACATGTGGAGATAACGTAATAAATCATGTTCGCTCTGCTTTCATCCACAGTGGCGGGGATACAGGGGGATTTGAACCGTGAACCTCTTGGTCTGCAGTCTACCACTGAGTTACGCCCATCGCTAGACATCAAATACTGAATTTATATATCTTCTGCATGTTCACCCTCTTGCCACTGAGCGGTCAGATGGATGTTAACCACACCTTAGTTCAGATAGTTTATTTAGTCTATAAATGTTAGGCAGGGAGGACAGTGTGTCTAGAATGTGCTGTCAATCATTACACAGAGGCCTGAGTTAGGCTGGTGTTGCCGTGGTGATGTTAGCCTGTGAGAGGGTGCTTGGTCGTGGCTCCAGTGCAGAGTACAGGAGAGTCATGTGACGTCAGTGTCTGGGCTGGTGAGAGCAGGACATTAACAGACCAGGGGCGCCAGGTTTGAGGCGTGGGCCGCCAGGTTTGAGGCGTGGGCCGCTAGGTTTGGCGTGGGCCGCCAGGTTTGGGGCGTGGGCCGCTAGGTTTGAGGCGTGGGCCGCTAGGTTTGAGGCGTGGGCCGCCAGGTTTGGGGCGTGGGCCGCCAGGTTTGGGGCGTGGGCCGCCAGGTTTCTCACCGTCCCAGGATCTTGCTGACGCAGCCGTGGCTGACGCGGAGCTGGCGTGAGATGTCGCAGGGCCGGACGCCCTGGTGGGCCATGTCCACGATGCGCTGCCGGATCACCTCGGGGAGGGGACGGCCGTTCACAAACATTCCTCCTAGTTGGTTAAGACCCCCATGACCTGGGGGAGGGGGGGGATGAACACACATTAACATCGAGGAACCCCCCCATCGAGGAACCCCCCCCATCGAGGAACCCCCCCTGCACTGACCGATCACACACTGGACATCCGTGTGTCTGTGTGTGTGAGCTTCTCGTTGACAAACACATGCACACACATTCAGACACAAACACACACTCAGACACAAACACACTCGGACACAAACATGCTTAGATACATGCACACACACACACACACATACACACACACATTTATTCATATTACTGCAGATAATAGTAACCAATCCAGACCAACATTGACAGGAGGTAAACCAATGAGCGACAACTTGTAGATATTTCTACAAAACTATTCTTGTTTAGCACAAAAAAAAATAGAAATTCTACCAATTTATTCACAAAATGTGTCTCAGCTTTTCATAAAACATTTCTACCAAGCGCTATATAATAATTTAGTAATTAGCGGGTTATTATAGTCGGTCGAAGTTTTCGTGAACATGAAACGTGGGATAATAAATAGTCTAATACATAAAGTATGTCGGTAATGCACACACAAACACAATGAACACAAATAACTCGATAACGCAAACGCTGAAATTCCGTTTATCAAACGTTATAAGCTACCGAACTTCAAAGGACTTGTTAGAAAACAGCCGATTACTTGGAGTTAAGAGTTTGACATTTCCGACATGCATAAGTTTAGTTATTGTGGTAAAATTGTAATAAAAGAGAATAACTGACCAAATAAGTCGGATCTAGCTAGAAATTTGACAGCCTCTGGTTTAGACAGCTCAGTGCAAGTCTTCCACATTCTAGACGTTCTGAGTCCCGGGTTCTGAGTTCTAGATCCTTCTCTCCAGCCGGCCTGGAACACAGAAGGGTGCGAGAGCAGGATAGTCATGACTCGCGAGGTGCAGGTGGCCTAGGCTGCTTCGTTTACGCATTAAAAAAAAATACATTTATGGACAATTTGATATTTTAAATTGTAACCTATATTTATTTGTTCGTTGTTTGTTTCACAACGTTAACCATTTAAATGTAAAATTAGTTTATAGGCGAGATGGGAGAAGGATCAAACCACACAAATGATGCGAAAGGCTTAAAGAATGAGACAGATATCTTCTAACATAATTAGAATACGCCTTTGATAAATGTTACCAACGGTAATAACTTTAATTACACATTTTATTAAATCATCCAATAGAAAACAAATTCTTCTTCAAATGAATTAGGCCTACTTCTCTTTTAGGTATAATTATTTTCTAAATGTTTTTTCCGTTAAACTGAACAAGACAGGCTACTTTTGTTTCAACTGCAGAAGGTCTCTATAGAGGTTAGGCCTATAGTGCGCAGTGGACCAATTTACATGAACATACATCCTGTATAGCTTACATATAAAAAATAGTTGAGAATAACATTTGTTATAAGGATAAAAAAATGAAAAATAAAACACTTTTCTATGAAGTGGCGCCAAATACAAAAATGTATATAACGCGTAAATCTACAGTTCTGCTGCCAAAGAGTTCCGTTTCTCATGATAAAGGTTTCTAAGCTATAGGCGACTTTTATTGATTTAGTTTTAAGCTGTAAGGGTAAAGAACATGCCTGTTCAAATGAATTTCACACACAGCATCAGGGAATATCGCTTTTTAGCCAATTTAATTTAGTCTGTATAAAATCAAAAATCGACGTTAGCCTATTCTCTTAAACATTTTAGTAAACGCAACTGGGGACGTTTTTCAAAAGCACTTTTTCTGTTGTTGTCAGCGGGCCCTCTGTGTTCTACAGCCTGCATCAGTGACTTTGTAAGAATCCCATTGCTTTTAATTTAACCCATTCAGTCTCTGCTCTCGCGCTTTCCCAGCTTTCATTTCCACATCAAACGGCAGGCGGACGGGCCTGGGTGGAGCGCGCGCTATTAACGGTGGTAGCGGACTGTGTAAAAAACCTACTCGCCAAGCTTCACCGACCTGCAGGATATGAAAGACTACCCCAGGGGAATAAACACACACAGGAGCAGACGCAATGCAGACGCACGCTTTTGCTACTACAACGCCACACACACACACAAAGAGCACAAAGAGTGAGTGCGCGTACACACACACACACAGAGAGAACACGCATTGAACGTTTGTTTTAAATGCAATATAATTACAGAGATTTTAGGAAACAAAATCACCACTCTTTAGAGTTCCTTCTCTCAGTTTCTCCTCCAACTCAAAATGATCCTAAAAGCTCTCCAAGTTAGCCACTTCATGGCTACATCATTGTGAAACCTTTATGAAAACAAATGCAATTAGATTTTTCAAATGCATATTTCAGGCTACTATACATTCGTATAAATACTGTCGAGATTCGAATGATTTGCGTGTTTATTATAGTTTATAGCCTATAACATCATATAGCCTAACATCATATAGCCTATACGGTATTAGATTAAATGGACATGGTTAGATAATCTCACATGGATAACAACCTCCAGCCTGTTTTAGAGACTATTCATATCTTGAACAATTTAAGTAATAACCTTATATGATGACGCGAGAGAAGATGGCGCGGGAGAGATGCTAGAGTGTCATAATTTATGCCTCGCGGGGTGACTGGGTGAAACGTAAACAAACCACACGATTCTGCCCCCCACCGTTCCATCATTGACCCAATTGAAGTGACAATGACCGCGGGTTGCCCCAAATTTATATCTGACAGCTAAACTAACCTCCAATTAACTTTCTAAATGCTTCCCATAGAGAAAGCATTAGAAAACTTGGGGAACATTTTGGAATAATTTACTCTTGTTGGGCCTCTATAAGCTACTGACTGAACAGGCCTCCGAATTTTCCCTGCAGTTGGACCATGTTTGTGAACGTGAATATTAATTTAGTGAGGTTGGCTTTTCCTTGAGCCATTTTATGTTGACTAGGTTCCAGAAAGACCTTGGCAGTTAATAGTGCGACAAGTAGTTATGATGTACTCAATCATAAATGTGTGCAAGGTTCACGAGACATTAACAGAGAGGAACACTGCAGGCCGGTGCAGAGATTCACGAGAGCTGTACGCACGAGGTCAGTACAACTTCAAGTGTTTATCTTCTTTAAAATAATAGATTATATTTCAACAACAAAAAAGAAGTAGGCCTACGCCTATAGTTTATAGGTAACCTCAGTGATCTTATAGTTCCTAAATTATTGATTTCACACATTTCACTCGTTGTCCTATTCGCTTAAATCATTTAGAACACTGTATCTAATAGAACAGTTTGTTGACCGAAGTCCTCCATAAATAACGTGAGAAGGTTAGGAGTCGACAGCTCTTCGATAGAAATATGATTCCGCAAAATTGACAGTCCATTACGTTCAGACATAATTTAAGGACTGAGTCAGAGTTTACCATTAAATTATATATTTTCTTTCAGTTGTAAACGCTATAGCATATTTATTGTAATATTAAAGCCCAATATGGACCAATAACCTCTCGACTTCATGACACGAAGGGAATTAGAGAAAAAACTATTTTAACTTTGTGGGCTGTATTGTTCAATTGTTTATTTCGAATTTGACTCCAGAATACATGCGTTTCTTTACATCTAAAACATTATAACTTCGCGTGTCGGTTACGGTTTTTTACCTCGTCCGTTGGAGTTGGACATATCTCTGAGGTCTCTCTCGGATAGGTGTCCACGCGCTCTCCCGGTTAATAAGACGTTTTTAGTCCATGTGGGGCCTCGAGATGCATGCGTGTTCCTGAGTGCACTCTTAAAATGCGCTGCAAGAGGATATTGTCATAGTTAATAAGGGGTTCTGGACAGGACTGCGTTTTCCGATTTCTCCCCATTAAAAATGATCGGCGTGATAACCTTTTTGCGAGTCCCGGACACCCATTCTTTAAACTACTTAAATAGATAAAAAAATATATATTTTGATTTTCCATAGAGTACAATAGACTAACCATTACTTTCATATTATTTAGGCTATCGTCGAAAGAAACGTTTCAGACACAAGATGGTTCATGCGTCATATCAAGATAATGTCTCGGCTACAACTGTAAGTTATCAGGAAAAACCTTTTTGTTGACATCTCAACAACCGAGCGAAATAAGCAACACAAGGACGATTATATTTTCAGCACATTAAAGCAATGATGACCACTGCGTTTATCATTGAAAGCTCCGGTTAGAGTAAACAGTTACCTTTATTATGTAGACAAATGCCGTTTTCAGAGAAGATATCCGTATTATCCACTGTTACGGACCCAACTGGATGAAATGTAGCCGTAACCTCGGCCGTGAGAAGATCCAACACTAGCTGACAAAGATTCAGGAGAGATTTGGTCTCAACATTAGCAGTAGCCTATGAGATGTTTAAGACCTGCCAATCGTGTTCTCTGCGAGGTTTTATCCAACGGACGCTCTCATGGGCGAGAAGTGGAGACTGTGCGCTTCCGCCATTGGTTGATGGATTGCAAGGGGGTGTATTAGAGCAGAGTCGGGGGTGTGGCTTTGTGGAAAGAGGGTGTCTCTCCTCGCAAGCCACATGGATGGGTGATTTCGTGTTTTCGGTGGCATTCCACCCAACACAACACACTGCCTGTGAAACAGCAACGTACGGAAACACTCGTCAAGTAGTCGGTTTGTTTTCATTCACCTCCAGCGACAGCTCCACTTTGATTAGATTGTGTACAAGATGTGACACCATTTCCGGCGGTCTGCGGAATCGGGTTCATGTGGAGAACAGTTTTTTTCACACAGTGTGGTGCTTGATCCGTCACAATTTATGTTTCAACATGACACGAAGCCGTTGATCATCTAGTCTGCTGATTGTTGGTCATAAAGAAGAGTGTTGAGATATTTCACCTTATAAAATCAGCAGCACGCGAAACCTACAGCCATTAACTGATTGAGGCTGAAGGGTGTTATTCCAAGAGAAAGCCATTATAACCTTGTTAGAGCGTTAAAACATTGGTTTAATTACGCAGAGATTATATTCTGATGTCGCCTATACTTTCTGCGCCTGGTTGGCCTTTATACCATTATAATAGGCTACGTACAATATGACAACAATGATTTTAACGTTGTTACAATATGTTACTTTTATTCTTGTAGGCCTACTTATTGCAGGTTTTAATGTTGTTGATTTAGTTATAACTGCTGACATTTTTCTCCAAATTTGTGGAGATCCGTACGAAGCCGTAGTCTATAGGCTTCACGAAACCCCCTTTGTCCTACAGATATTTCATCTACCTTAACATGGCGCCTTTTCTTAGTTATTGTTGTTTTGTTCTTGGGAGATGAGCCAGACAGTGTTACGTGAATGGCTCTCTATATCCCTCTAAGCTTCTAAGACTTTCCGGTTTTCAGACTAAACTGTGGCGAGGCTAAAGTCTACCGGCCAGACACAATCCTACTTTCACTCCTCGGAGTCAAATGAGCTCAAGACCATATAGCCTACATACTGTAGGCCTACATACATTTAAGTATAGCCCATGTTACAGCTCACTGTGGCCTACAATACTTCGGGTCTGTTTTGTCGGCTTTACTGTAAGCCTACGAGACAGCCCCTCTACTGTAGGTCTATATATATGTCATCCATTCAAACCTCAATCGGATTGAATCCGTGAAATATGCGCGTGGTTCTTCACAACAGGGCGCCGGTGCCCCTCTGCGTTGTAACACTGTTAATGTTGTTCTCACGAGCTTGTAAAACAAACTTAACACCTCTAATGACGCTCATTCATGCCCCCATGTCGCGTCACCCGCCACTAGTGTGTCTAGCGCGAGACGTTGGGTTTACTTAACCATATGGCTCGTGGCACCAATTTAGTCTTCTCTGACGAGAAATTAGCAAAGCTGGACAAGTGAAAAATAAAAGGGAAATATATATAAATATATTATTATTTTTTACAAATATGGGCCTTTTAATTAAGTAAACAGTTTGATTCTCGAACCCGCATTAAATCGATTCAACTTCAATGCGACTCAAATTCTTATCTCCTCAAAGACCACAATTGATTGAATTCTCCATCTCTATTGCCGGTCGCGCAATGTAAACACCATTACATTGGTCTTGCTCCGTGACAAAAGGGTCAGTGTTTTGAAATAAATAAAACTGTCAAGAGAATAAAGCGAATCCTAACATATAGGATTGAAGCGGAGAATTCCTCTGTAAAGTGGAGAGAGAGCACGAGGGGAAATTGCCCCGGGAACAAAACGTAGGAAAGAGAGGTTATCGGGAGTTTAACAAGGGATTTAAACTTAAAGATGTTATCTAGATCGGAAAAGTGTAAAATGTAGGCTAATAGTGCTTAATTGTAGGGTCCGCTCTGGGCTGCTTAGGGCTACACTACCTACACCACCCATGTCTTTATGAATCTCAATACAAATATGATTTTATCAACAACATAAAATGTATCAAATCATTAAATAGGCTACCGCCTAAACGTTATCAAATCAAATGGATTGGCCTAATGAAACATAAATTAGTTAAATCATCTCTCATCATTACAGGTAGGCCGCGTTTCTTTAGTTTGTTTCCAGGCTCATAATAAGGATGATGAAGATGGTGATAACGCAAACACTTGACAAGTAACGGGATTAAAACGTAACATTATTATTTTATTAGAGCAATAGTTATGTAGTATGTGATATGTTGTTGATAAACCAAATTTCAAAACAATTCTTTATAATACAGCCCTATAAAAAGTGAAACATATTTAACCTATAATTTAAGAAACGTTTTTCAACGTGAGAGAAAAGTATTTCGCCCTGAACAGATATTTTCCCTTAATAATTTTGCTTAATTGGAGCTGGTAAAAAATTCTACGAGAAAGTGGACAAAAATCTAAACACCTTTCCTACCAGGTAGGCCCATGGTTGAAACAGTTTGACACGGACCAACGTGACGGATGATGTCCGCAAAAACAAATGACAAGTCAAACTATTAGTGTAAAGGTAATATACAAAAGGCATAGATCTAACCCTTTGAACACTTTCAAACAAGACGTGCTGAGAAGTTTTCGCATAATTTCTCGAATTTGCGGTCAGTAAGACGCGCTGTTAGATGGCATGATGTCCACATAAATAAATACAAATGTTATAACTTCGTTTAAATCTACAACTTGCACTGTTACATCGTTTACTTTGCAACATTATTTAGAAAGAGGCCTATATAATACATATAATCTGTGGGTTATATGACCGAGAGATACTGTGTGCACGTTCTCTGTAGCTTTCATCTGTGCATCAAACTGAGACATTCAACAGGCAAACCGCAAACTCAATCATCCAATGAATGTTTTTTTTTCCGGGAGGTAAGATGATCAATATTGATGCCCAACCCAAACCGCGCTGGGTGTGTCTTGTTGACGGTTGCCACGGGTGTCTCCGGGTTCGGTTCCTCCGGGGATGTGCTGTTCCTACAACAAAGTTCACCTCGCGGCGACAGGTGCCAACAAGGGGGCAGCGGGTCAGCTTGCTCACAAAACAAAACATCGCATCATTAACTAGACAGTTGAAGTTTAAAATGCATATTGAAGGGATGTTGAGGGAGTTCCCTTAAACCACCTCAAAGATCTGGCAGGACCTTTAGAACTAAATAATATGCCTAATAGCCCTTCGCTAACCAATGAACGGTTATAGGTTAGCCTACAAGTCATTTAATACATGTCAAAAGGTCTTATAGTCTTAATTGGACTTAGTTATATTATTGAGGAAAAATAAGTCCATACGCGATTGGTGTATGGTTGGCTGTGCCATAGACCTAAAACATTCAAGTCTACATTTACATTTATCAACTCTTCTTCATGAAATAATTAGGCCTAAAGCCATCATATGATGTGTTGTCGTTTGTCTTTTCAGATGGCCTTGACTAAATAGGTAGCCTGCGTCCACGACAACATTATTGTCAAAGATTATGAATTCCAACAAACTAAATGCAACTGATTGCTCTCGCACGCGTCGTTTTCCCGAAGCCCACCTGCTCATTTAGGTGTCATTTGACGGGAAAAGTGAATTCGGTGATTCGCCGATTATGCCTGCTCTGTGCGCGCGCTAGTATCCCGTCCCGCTCGCTGCGTGATGCATTGCTCCTCTCTCTCCTCGCGGCTCCGCTTGTCACTCCACGCGCTCTGCAAGATGAATGGCCCCACGTTAAAGCCCACTTAATAGCAACTTTTATAAATCTACCCTCACGCTTGTCTCTTTGTGGTCAGCGACTCGAGATGAGCCAGATAATTAGATGATAATAGCTAAAGAAACGTCTCAATATTGATGAATCCATTAGGCCATAAGACTATACCCTGTGCAAACACGTTGGTCCTGCGAACTAATCCACAAAACACAACCATTTGAAGTGTAAATGTTGTTATAAACCTGGATAATCCACAAGTCTCAACAGCAGCCCTTGTAAAATTTTCATCACTTCATCGTTATTTTACTCATTATTTAATTGACCAGAAAGCATCCAGTAAAACGTAAACATAATGTTGCCTAACGTTGGAGGGGGAATGATCTCTCCCTGGAGGGGACCCCCTGCCTGGGAGTGGTCTCTCCTTGGAGGGGACCCCCTGCCTGGGAGTGGTCTCTCCCTGGAGGGGACCCCCTGCCTGGGAGTGGTCTCTCCCTGGAGGGGACCCCCTGCCTGGGAGTGGTCTCTCCCTGGAGGGGACCCCCTGCCTGGGAGTGGTCTCTCCCTGGAGGGGACCCCCTGCCTGGGAGTGGTCTCTCCTTGGAGGGGACCCCCTGCCTGGGAGTGGTCTCTCCCTGGAGGGGACCCCCTGCCTGGGAGTGGTCTCTCCCTGGAGGGGACCCCCTGCCTGGGAGTGGTCTCTCCCTGGAGGGGACCCCCTGCCTGGGAGTGGTCTCTCCCTGGAGGGGACCCCCTGCCTGGGAGTGGTCTCTCCCTGGAGGGGACCCCCTGCCTGGGAGTGGTCTCTCCCTGGAGGGGACCCCCTGCCTGGGAGTGGTCTCTCCCTGGAGGGGACCCCCTGGCCTGGGAGTGGTCTCTCCCTGGACTCCCTGGAGATCTCAGAGACCCAGACGAGTCCTCCCAGGAGACTGAACAGGTGGAGAGACAAGGTGTTCATGTGGTTAAGGTTCTCCCAGGAGAGAGCAGAGGTGTTGCTCTGTGTGTCCTGGTGCACAGCTCACCCTGCTCTGCCATGTCTCTCCCTCACCCGCCTCCTCCCTGCCTCTGCCCTGCCTCTGCCTCCGCCCTGCCTCGTCTCTCTGTGCTTGGTGAACCCTCTGCTTGGTGTGTTCAGGACAGCCCTCTACATTGTTCCCATTTCCGCTTTGGATTTACCCTCTGACCCCTCCCCTCCCCCCTCCCCTCCCCTCCCCCCTCCCTTCACCCCAGACCCTGTCCTCCCCCCCTGTCCCTCTCCCCTCCCCTCCCCCCTCCCTTCACCCCAGACCCTGTCCTCCCCCCTGTCCTCTCCCCCCTCCCCTCCCCTCCCCCCTCCCTTCACCCCCAGACCCTGTCCTCTCCCCTCCCCCCTCCCCCCTCCCTTCACCCCAGATCTCCCTGTTCCTCTGTTCTTTGCCGCTGCAGGTTCTGGGCCTGATCGCTGCTACCGTCCAGCCCCCCAGCCCCTCAGCAGCTCAGCGTGACGGCTGTTGTCCCCGGCACAACAGGGGGAGCCCTGCTCCCCCCTCACCTCGCTCCCCCCTCACCTCGCTCGGCCCTGTAAGTCCCACCTCAATAGTAAATATGTGCAGTATTTTGTCATGATCGTTGTGTGTTTGGTGTCATGAGAGGTGAAGAAGCTCTCCAGGTTGCTCACCAGGCTGTTCTCCAGTTGTTCACTAGGCCTGGCTGCTGTCTGGTCAACAGGATCCAGAGAGAAAACTCACTTCTGATGCACTCTATTTAGATCATCTCTCATTAGAAACCACCACTAAACCTATCCTTTTAGTTTTAAAGAGAGAGAAGAGCGGGAGAAGAGAGAGAGAATGAGAGGGAGAGAGAGAGAAATGAAGAGAGAGAGAGAGAAGTGAGGAGAGAGATAGTGAGAGAGGAGATAAGTGAGAGAGGAGAAGAGTGAGAGAGAGAGAGAGAAATGAAGAGAGAGGAGAGAGAGACAGAAAGAAAAAAGAGAGAGACTCTGATGGTCAAATAGATTGGCGGACCCCCTGCTAGTGCCTGTCAATCAGACTTGTGGTTTCCATGGAGACTGCTATCACAGCGGGGAGCGTGGCGGTAGTGTGTTCAGTCAGGGCTGTTTGAGAAGAGGGACTCCTGGGAATTGTAGTTGAGTTGATCCACTCACTGCAAACACTAACGTTGCAGACGAGAGGAGATATGAAGTCTGGAGGGGGAGATATCTCCCCTAGAGACACGCGTGTGTGATCACATGTACACCTGAACACGCGTGTGATCACATGTACACCTGAACACGCGTGTGTGGTGTGATCACATGTACACCTGAACACGCGTGTGTGGTGTGATCACATGTACACCTGAACACGTGTGTGTGATGTGATCACATGTACACCTGAACACGTGTGTGTGGTGTGATCACATGTACACCTGAACACGCGTGTGTGATCACATGTACACCTGAACACGCGTGTGTGATGTGATCACATGTACACCTGAACACGCGTGTGTGATGTGATCACATGTACAACCTGAACACGCGTGTGTGATGTGATCACATGTACACCTGAACACGCGTGTGTGATGTGATCACATGTACACCTGAACACGCGTGTGTGGCTGTGTGTGGTGTGATCACATGTACACCTGAACACGCGTGTGTGGCTGTGTCTGGTGTGATCACATGTACACCTGAACACGCATGTGTGATGTGATCACATGTACACCTGAACACGCGTGTGTCCTGCCTGCCCAGAGGGCTTCTGTATGACCATATCCAAAGAGAAGTATTAGGGTTAGTATGTCGTATGAACATTATAATATTCAGTCATTCTGGACTCGGGGCAACAGCCGCAAAGTCAGCATAGAAAATAAAAGTACACATTTAAAAAATGTTTTATTGTATAAATATAGACAAAGACAAAAAGCTTCCCCTTCCCCCCCCCTCACCCACTTTGTGCCATAAAACAAGAATGCACTTTGATATGCAAATTATTAGCCATAATGTAGCGATTGAGGAGAAATTGGTTTTCTCTGGAGATTATCCGTATCGGTTCCCTCTCTTCTCTCTTTACCAATTTCCTCTTAGGTCTTCATATATTTCTGCCCTGTTTTTTTTTGCCTCTTACCCTTTTTCTTCCGTTCTTCGTATCCTTGTTTGCGTAATTTATTTTGTCTTTTCGGGTCTTTTGATGGGGAAGTGTACCATCTTGTTCTTTCCTTTTCTTAATGACTGTGCCTTTGTCTTCTTCTTTTCTCCTTACCTTGTGCTGGATAGTTATCCGCAGCGGACGCCTGCCGAGCCCTATTTGGTCTCACCTGCCCCTCTCTTCCCGCGCTGCTTTTTTTTTAACTGATTTAAGCCCGCTTTTCTACCCTTTCGGCCATGCAAGGGCCTTGCGCAATGCAATGGTTCATGTGCTTGCACGTACGCAAGAGGCTAGCTAG
>CAEFZP010002572.1:82500-85858 GCA_903064625.1 Mallotus villosus | reverse complement strand
GACTAAACCGTCCCGTGTCCACCCGTCCTCTCCATCCCTCCTTTTTAGAAAACGTGACGGCGACCTCGACGCCAACCTTGACCCGGGGTGGCCCCGCCCCCTCGGAGCAGACCACGTACCTGTGGCTGCAGTTCTGCAGCGACGACCCCAAGCTGAACGCCTCGTGTGACGACTACTCACACACAGCAACGTGCACGCAGATCGAGGGATCCCCGGCTGGGCCAGCGGAGTGATCACCGGTACAACACACACCACACACACAACACCAACACAGTCACACACAACAAACGCCCCAACACCCTCACACCACACACACACACACACACACAGCCACAACCCACCCTCCCCCCACACACACACACACACAGCCCACAACCCACACACTCACTCACAAATAATATAACATAAAGTCAATCCCAGCCTAGCGTGAGTGTGAATCTTCTTAACAGTGCATTGGCTCTAGTAGCATGACACAGCAGAACAGAACCAGCTGTGCTCAGCAGAGCGTGGCACCTTGCCCTCAGAACCTCAGGGCCCTGCAGGAGAACTCACCCCTCAGAACCTCAGAACCTCAGAGCCCTGCAGGAGAACTCACCCCCTCAGAACCTCAGAACCTCAGAGCCCTGCAGGAGAACTCACCCCCTCAGAACCTCAGAGCCCCTGCAGGAGAACTCACCCCTCAGAACCTCAGAACCTCAGAGCCCTGCAGGAGAACTCACCCCTCAGAACTCAGAACCCTCAGAGCCCTGCAGGAGAACTCACCCCTCAGAACCTCAGAACCTCAGAGCCCTGCAGGAGAACTCACCCCTCAGAACCTCAGAACCTCAGAACCTCAGCCCTGCAGGGTTCCACACGTCCTCTCATCTGTTCTCCCTTCTGCAGAGAACCTGTGGAGTTCCTACCCTCAGCAAAGGGGAGGTGCTCGAGAAGAGGTCCCTCCCCTCCTCGGGGGCCAGCCACCCGCCGACCAATCGGCTGCCCTACGTGTTTGCCGACATCACCAACCTCCTTCACCCTATTGGTCGGCATCTTCTTTCCCCTCTGTCACAGTACACTTCCTGTCTCTCATGACATCTTCAGACCATTTCTCAGCAGCAGGATGTGGTGCAGCTGTGTGGGTTAGCAGCTGTGAATAACACCTCTCTCTGTATCTCTCTCTCTTATCTCTCTCTCTCTCTCTCTGTAATCTCTCTCTCGGTATCTCTCTGCTCTCTGTATCTCTCTCTCTGTATCTCCTCTCTCTCTCTCTGTATCTCCTCTCTTTGTCCTCCTCCTGTATCTCTCTCTCTGTATCTCTCTCTCCTCTGTATCTCTCTCTCTGTATCTCTCTCGCTCTGTATCTCTCTCGGACCTCTCTTGTACCTCTCTACTCCTCTCTGCTCTCTCTCCTCTCTCTCTCTCTCTCTCTCTCTCTCTCTCTCCCCTCCCTCTCTCTCTCCCCTCCAGGTTATCATGGCAGGCTCTAACAGTCAGGAGATTTGAGGGATGCTCAGCGCTCCATCCCCATGGGAACCATCCTGGCCATCCTCACTCACCTCCCTCGTCTGTATCCTCCCACAGAGGGATGAATGGATGAATTATTTTAAAATGTTTGGTGTGTTCCCAATGTGTTGGATGGATGTTGTTGATGTTGTTTTCCTAATGTGTTGGATGGATGTTGTTGTTTTCCTAATGTGTTGGATGGATGTTGTTGTTTTCCTAATGTGTTGGATGGATGTTGTTGATGTTATTTTCCTGAACCCTGGCCCCGACCTCAGCAGTGTGGTTCTGTTTGGATGCTGCATCGAGGGAGTCCTGCTCAGAGACAAGTCAGTATCCTCTGGTCCTGAGAGGGGGAGAGAGAGGGGGAGAGGGGAAGAGGGGAGAGGGATAGAGAGAGAGATGATTGATTGCCTTTGCCCAACTAACCCATCCTATCTGATTATGTGAGTTTGATGTGGTCTCTTTACTCTCTCCTCTCCTGTCTCCTCTCCTGTCTCCTGTCTCCCCTCCTGTCTCCTCCTCTCCTGTCTCCTCTCTCCCCTCCTGTCTCCTGTCTCCTCTCCTGTCTCCTCTCTCCCCTCCTGTCTCCCCTCGTCTCCTGTCTCCTCTCTCTCCTCCTCTCCGTCTCCCCTCCTGTCTCATGTCTCTCTCTCTCCTCCTCTCCTGTCTCCCCTCCTCTCCTGTCTCTTCTCCTCTCCTCTCTCCCCTCCTGTCTCCTCTCTCCCCTCCTCTCTCCTCTGGCGCCCCCTGCAGGTTTGGTGACTCAGTGAAGGGTAAGCTGGTGGTTGGAACTCTCGCCTGGCCCTCCCACTGGGTTATCGTGATTGGTTCCTTCTTCTCGACGTGCGGGGCAGGCCTCCAATCGTTGACGGGCGCTCCTCGCCTCCTGCAGGCCATCGCCAAGGACAACATCGTCCCCCTTCCTCAGGGTCAGACACCACTCCCTCTCTTCCTCCTTTTAATCTCTCTCTCTCTCTGACCTTCTCCCTCCCCTCTCTCTCTCTCTCTCTCTCCTCTATCTCTCTCTCTCTCTGACCTTCTCCCTCCCCTCTCTCTCTCTCTCTCTCTCTGACTTTCTCCCTCCTCTCTCTCTCTCTCCCTCTTTTACTCTCTTTTACTGCCTGTCCTGTATGACCTCTCTCTAACACGTTATTCACACAATGTCCCTTGACCTGGCTCACCTCTGTGTGTGTACGTGTGTGTGTGTGTGTGTACCTGTGTGTGTGTGTGCAGGTGTTTGGCCATGGGAAGGCTAACGGGGAGCCCACCTGGGCTCTGCTGCTGACGGCTGTGATCGCTGAGCTGGGCATCCTGATCGCCTCCCTGGACATGGTGGCCCCCATCCTCTCCATGTGAGCGCACGTCTGCCTGTCTGTCTGTCTGTCTGTCTGTCTGTCTGTCTGTCTGTCTGTCTGTCTGCCTGCCTTTCTGTCTGTCTGTCTGTCTGCCTGCCTGTGTGTCTGTGTGTCTGCCTGTCTGTCTGTCTGTGGTGTAAAAGGTGTATCATGTATGTGTTCTCACAGCCGTGTCTCTCCTCCAGGTTCTTCCTGATGTGTTATCTGTTTGTGAACCTGGCCTGTGCCCTGCAGACCCTGCTGAGGACTCCCAACTGGAGACCTCGCTTCTCCTACTACCACTGGTACACACACACACACACTGTACGCACACACACTGGTACACACACACACTGGTACACACACACACACACTGGTACACACACACACACACACACACACACACACACACACACTGGACTCAACGAAATACACTGCTAAATACACACACCTGTGTAGACAATAGAAGTGAATTTATGAATGGATTGTGACCTGTGTGGTGTGTGTGACCTGTGTGTGTGACCTGTGTGTGACCTGTGTGT
>CAEFZP010002572.1:0-77500 GCA_903064625.1 Mallotus villosus | reverse complement strand
CTGATACACACACCGACATTCACACACACACACGTGATACACATACACACACACTGACATCATCACACATACACACAGGTGATACACTGATACACACACCACATCCTCACACCACACACCACGTGATACCACACACACACACATGTGATACACACACACACACGCTGGCATCCTCCCTGGCAGACAGAGTGCCTGTGAGCTGACAGGTCTCCCCTCTCCTCCTCTCCTCCTCTCCCCCTCCCCTCCTCTCCCTCTCTCCTCCTCCCTCTCCTCTCCTCCTGTCCTCTCCTCCTGTCCTCTCCTGTCCCGCTGCAGAGATCACTCCAACGTGCGCCGCATGCACACGGCCGTCAGGCTGAACGAGGTCATCGTCAACAAGTCCCATGATGCTCGGCTGGTCCTCCTCAACATGCCGGGGCCTCCCAGGAACGCAGACGGGGACGAGAACTGTATCCTTCACTCTCTCCCTTCACTCTCATTCTCTCCCTATGTCTCTCTCTCTCCCTTCACTCTCATTCTCTCCTATGTCTCTCTCTCTCTCCCTGGCTCTCTCACTCTTTTTGTCTCTCTCTCTCTCACACTTATATTGTTTGTCTCTCTCTGTCTTTCTCTCTGTTTCTCTCTCACACTCTTTTTGTTTCTCTAGCTCTTTGTCTCTCTCTCTCTCTGTCTCTGTCTCTGTCTCTCTCTCTCTGTCTCTCTCTCGCTCGCTCTCTCTCTCTCTCTCTCTCTCTCTCGCTGTCTGTATTCCTCTCCAGCTTCCTCAGTGTCTCAGAGTGACGCTCCTTAACTGCTGTTCAGACATGGAGTTCCTGGAGGTGCTGACGGAGGGCCTGGAACGCGTCCTATTGGTCAGGGGAGGAGGAAGTGAGGTCATCACCATCTACTCTTGATTGGCCACAACAGTGAAACCAGCTCATCGACCCGAATCAGCCAATAAAGTTAAAAAAAGAAATGCCAATGGGGGCGGGGCTAAGGAGTCCCCGGGGTCAGGCAGCTTTTAAAGGACTGTCATTGGCCAGGGCTTGGATAGAGCCCTCCCCCTACACCTAGCTGTCAGTCATTATCTCTAAGGTTTCACCATTCCACAAAAAAAGACATGCTACAAAAGCCAACACGATTCCTCAAATGAACAAAGTGCAAGAGTGCTCAAGTGTGTGTGTGAGTTCACATGTGGAATGTGTACCGTACCGTAGTTGAGTCTTGGGACGAGTGTGGTATTAATGAGTGTATGGACTTGCATGATACAGAGGACCAACCACCACCACCAACACAGTGGATAGAATATTCTGGAACAGAGTGTGTGTTCCACTGAGTGACTCAGGGTTCTAATTTGTAGAAGAAGTGTTCTAGATTGGCAAAAAGTAAGCTCTCTGCTTTGTGTGTTTGGTTCTCTGTTTTGTCTGGGAATGACGCTATGTGTGTGTGTGTGTGTGTGTGTGTGTATGTATGTGTGTGTGTGGTGTGTGTGTGTGTGTGTGTGTGTGTGTAAGGTTAGTTGGGAAAGTGGACACTGTGGCGTTCAAAAATAGAAACGAAGCTTGTAGAGAACAGGAAGGTTTGCTTATCAAGCAGTGCGGAGCGAGTGTTTCTAAAGAGCGGTTAGTAAACAGTGTTTGCTGAGGGCTTGTTTTACATCGCACCACCGTTGTTATAAACACCGTCACACCGCATGCTATAGCAACGCTGTATTTGTGTTGCTTCGTCGTTCTTACGACGTTTTATCGACGTGTGCGTGCGCGTGTGCGCGCGTGTGATGATTGATCATACGATGGTGCGCTTACGCACTGGGAAGTCTCTTGGGATTCGTGCTATAGCGGCGTAGTAATGCTGCTTCTCGGCGTCACCATATCCCCTTTTATTTACAATGTGTACTGATGGTAGCCTTCTAGGCATTGATCAGTTTTTTGTTTGTGTGCGTGCGTGCGTGCGTGCGTGTGCGTGCGTGCGTGTGTGTGGGGCCTACCTCCTACAACGCTTGAGAACTCGTGCTAATAGGAGATGAAACAAACTGGAGGTATTTTAAATTCCACTCAACTGTCCTTCTCAGTGTTCTGACTTTTGTTTTTTAAGGGAATCTGTTTATTTCTCCCAGACAGTTTTTGCTTGTACATAAAGTCCTGAGTTGTTTTTTTTATTACATTAATATAAAAAAATGAAAAAGACTGCTTGAAAAATGGTAATAAAACCAATTTTGAAAGAAAGTATAAATGTAACGTTTCTTTTTTGTAGGTGAATTCCAAACGCTTTGTCTTCACAGAGCACTTGGACACCAGCATTTTCAATTTACTGCGCCGGGGTAGCATGGACGTGCGGAGTTATTCCTTATTTTCAGGTTCTAATTCAAGAAACACACCCATCTAAGCGACCCCGGGTTGCAAAACGGTTAAACTGTTCAACGGTGCGTAAGCGTTATGATGTCACTTCCACTTGTACAATCCGGAAGCTGGTGCCATGTTATAATATTGAGGAAAATCATCTTGTTCGAACTTCAGAAAGTGGGACTAAGCCATATTTCTGGGTGAGCATGGAGGTAAGAGAAAGAGTAGAGAGTTTCGTATTGAGAATCCTTCCCGTACCGTCAATCTACTTTAATGTGAACAGGTCGGATCATACAATCAAGTCCACAATCTTTGGTTTACAGAAACACAACAATGATCCCTCACTCACGCTGCCATTGCCCGTAACTAATAGCCATGACAATATCTGGCTTACCTTTAGTTTCTTGATAAGACGTATTTCACATGTAATATTCGCCTTAGGCTCAAATAGACTCGCTTCACGTGTTTGTTTTGCTCTAGAATCCCTTTGCTTTACTGTACGTCATCCCTGTGTCCTCACTGGTATTCCTAGTACATTGTTTGATGTGGCTTCTTGTATGTGGATGACGATAAATCCTTGAAATTGTGTCATTTTAAACATGGTGCGTTTGGAAGTGTGATATCTTAAATGGGATTTAAAAAATCATACTGGATGTTAAATAGCTAGGAGAACAGATTTCCTTACAGTAGCCTATACTAGGCCATTCGGATGAACCATTATGAAACAGTGTCAGGAATATAAATCGCTGAAGTTGTATGGGCGTTTATTGATATAGCCTAGTAGGTGGTTATAATAACCATTATTAGGTGTTATACACAGCCTCAGAATGAAATAACCTAGTTTATTTTGATCACACGATGTAAACAAACGACCAAAAAACACCCCCGTCCAGACTCCTGACACTGACAGTGCCTTTAAGATTATGGCGACTCCAAATCCGTGGTTCCGTTTTCGATTAAAGGTCCTCGACGGCTGCTGAGAGAAAGAGGGAGGGGAGAAGGAGTTGTCATGCAACGAGACACGCACATTTATGGTCTTCCAAGATTAATTTAAGTTTGAATGATGTTATGCTACCTGTCTACAAATGTTACATAAGCTATTGATTTTAATGATTTGGGTCCATACATTTAAACATTAGACGTATAATATCTGATATGTAGAAAGTGGAGCGTCATACCTAGCGAGTCTAGACTGGATTGACTTACCGCAGCCTTGCGTCAAGCACGCTGGCTATGTTCGACTGGGTCTAGTCAGCAAGTACCTTTGCTTGCTGACTAGACAGTCTATTTTTAGGAAGCGTTACCGGTGCGGACATGTCACTAACATGCTGTTTAGGAGTAGCAAGCGTTTGTCTCTAAGGCTGTATAATTGGGCTGTTGACGCTTTTACGGCGTACCTTGTCTTGTAGGTAGACTTGTAGGTGAAGCTAACGGTAGCTCTGTAATCCTAGCCTCACAGACCCTGGCAGTAATTGCCAAGGCAATTTCAAAGTCGATGCTAGCTAGCTATCTAGCCTATCCAGACATAAGGGCTTGTTTTGCTATCCCATCCCGTTGTATCTCACATGAGACGAGAATTGAAAGATGGACCTGAATTTTTATTCTGATCTAACGGATGATACCGGACAGCACGGCGATCCAGAGTTCCTGGATTCACAGTCTTTCAATGGATTTGACGCCGTGAACAAGGTGACCCTCGACACCCCAGTACAAAGACAAACTTATTGTGACTGACACCCGGAACGTGCGGGTCACTGGTGTTAGCACTAGTGTTAACACTACATGTCTTGAACAAGCAAAGGGTTTGCTGGTTACAAATCTATCGGCGTTTTGCTTTTTCGACGTGTTGGAAGGCGAACCGTTTATTGGGTTGTTTACCGTGTGTGTGTGTGTGTGTGTGTGTGTGTGTGGGAGAGAGACACAGAAAGAACAGTAGACACGGACCCTTAGCTGCAGTCATGCTAGTAGAAGTGTTTGCATGAAGTCGCTAAGAAGCGAATAGGCTACTTCGTTTTGCTTTGCTGTTCCTTAAACACAACGGTGTCCATGATGGTGATGATGCTGAAACTGCCGTTGTTGTTGTTGTTTCAGTTCCCTGGAGGCAGTGACAACTTCCTGGCCATCCCCGGGCCAGGTCATCCCTTTCTGTCCTCTTCAGAGGTACTCATCCCCCCCCCTTTCTCTCACGCTCTTCACCCACCCTGACGGGGGAGGAGAAGATAGGAAACTCTAACCCTCTCTCTCTCTCTCTTCCTTCTCTCTTCCCTCTATCCTCTTTTCACCCCTGGATATGTCCCTCTTTCGCTCTTTCCTTCTCGTCATGCTCTCCCCTCTTTTTATATCATCTTTACCTCATTTTCCTTTCTCATCCTTCTCTACTTCCCCACCCCTCTTCCGTTCCTTTACACCTCTCTTCTACCCCCCCCCCTCCCCCCCCCACCTGTCCTCCAGACCTTCCACACCCCCAGCTTGGGTGATGAGGAGTTTGAGATCCCCCCCATCTCCCTGGACCCAGACTCTGCCCTCACCGTGTCCGACGTGGTGGCCCACTTTGGGGAGCTGTCGGGCGGGGGGCCCTCGGGGAGCGTGGTGGTCCCCGGGAACGCGGTGGTGGGGGGGCGAAGACCCTTCCTTCGCCTCCACCTTCGTCAACCCCCCCTCGCAGGGTCTGGAGCACCTCAGCATGGGGGTGATCAGCCAGCCAGGAGGGGGCGCTCTACTGGGGTCTGCCCTGGGAATGGTGAGGATTGTTCACACCTGGAACCTGGAAATCACAAAAACTATCGGGACATATTTTGACTGAACAACAATCGAAACGTTTTGACTATACAGCATTTGTGTCAACCACTCAAGTCTTGTTATCCCCTCCCCCCAGGATCTTGGCCACCCGATTGGCTCTCAGTTCAGTAGCTCCTCCCCCATGACCATCGATGTTCCGATGAGTGACATGGGTCACGGCCTCTTGAGCCACAACCAGCTGACCACCATTGACCAATCAGAGCTCAGTGCCCAGCTGGGGCTCAGCCTGGGGGGCGGGACTATCCTGCCGCGACCACGGTCACCTGACCACCCTCTGTCAGCCACGGCCTCGCCCACTGGCTCACTACAGGATGACGACATGGATGACTTCAGAAGGGTGAGTCTGCAGGTGAACTTCAAGGCTTGGCCTGTGAACTTGTACGAAGCTCCACCTACAAAATATCTTGAGTCTTGAAGGCCTGTAAACCCGCATAACCTAGGTCCAGGAAGATGTGTGAACTTCGACAACCTAACCTAAGCAGCACTTCTTGGCTCTATGTGTATTTATACCAGCATACTGTATATGTAGCTAATTTGTTGTATCTTCTCTCTCTCTCTCTCTCTCTCTCTCTCTCTCTCTTTTGCCCTCCTCTCTCTCTCTCCCTCTCCCTCTCTCTCTCCCCTCCCTCTCTCTCTCTCTCTCCCCTCTCTCTCCCTCTCCCTCTGTCCCGTCAGAGCGTACTAGTGGAGTCCCCAGTCTCTCTCTCCGTCTCCCCTGGAGTCATGGCCCTGGACCAGCCTTTCTCCGACTCCTCCCTCCACGCCCCCTCCTTCAGCGGCCCCCCGGCCCTGGTGAGGAGGGGAGGAGCAGGGGGAGGAGGAGGAGGGGGGAAGAAAGGGAAGAAGAAGAAGGATCCTAACGAGCCCCAGAAGCCTGTGTCGGCCTACGCCCTGTTCTTCAGGGACACGCAGGCGGCCATCAAGGGCCAGAACCCCAACGCCACCTTCGGGGATGTGTCCAAGATCGTGGCGTCCATGTGGGACAGCCTGGGGGAGGAGCAGAAGCAGGTGTGGGTCCACTTTGATGTACTACACACGACACACGCGACATGCTGAAGGCATGCTAATGGCTCTCTCTCTCCCTCCAACTCTCTCTCCAACGATCTCTCCAACTCTCTCTCTCCAACTCTCTCTCTCCAACTCTCTCTCTCTGTCCAACTCTCTCTCTAACTCTCTCTCTCTCTCTCTCCAACTATCTCTCTCTCCAACTCTCTCTTTCTCCAACGCTCTCTCTCCAACTCTCTCTCTCTGTCCAACTCGCTCTCTAACTCTCTCTCTAACTCTCTCTCTCCAACTCTCTCTCTCCTCTTCTGTCTCTCGTCCGTCTCTCAGGTGTACAAGAGGAAGACGGAGGCAGCTAAGAGGGAGTACCTGAAGGCTCTGTCAGCTTACAGAGCAAACCAGCTCTCCCAGGTGCGGAACACACACAGCTCAGATCCAACTCCTTTGCGTAGCCCTTTTTACAAGGAAAGTTATTAAGGGCTTTACAGTTGCCCACAGATCAGACACGATTATATTAACTCTTCTCTATGTAATCCTTGTATCTCTTTACTACCTCTCTCTCTCTCTCTCTCTCTCTCTCTCTCTCTCCCTCTCTCTACACTCTCTATAAACCTCTCTCTCTCTCTCTCTCTACCTCTCTCTCTACATCTCTCTCTCACCTTCTACCCTCCTCCAGCCCACTATAGAAGTTCTGGACTCCACCCCCTCGCCGTCCCCCCCCCTCGCCTCCCCCCGCCCCCTCGCCCCCCCCCGCCCCGGTCCTCTCAGCCCCCGCAGGCTCCACCCGCTCAGGCCGCCTGCTCCACTACAACCCCGACCAGAACACCATCACCAACATCTGCACCTCCAACATCATTCTGGACCTGCCTCAGGTCTGCCCTCGTGACCTTTGTGTCTGAGTTGTGTTCCCTGTACTGTAAACTCTAAGATTCTGTCCAGTCCATCCCATAATATGACATATGTGTGTTTGTCTGCGTTAGGGCTGTGTTATCCACTGTTTGTATTGTTATTTTCAGTGGGTTTTCTATGTGATCGTTGACGTGAAGTCAAAAAGGCTTTTCCTGTTTCTCCTCAGGTGTCCACACGCTCACGGACCGGCGCCACCAAGCCCGCGCCGGCACCGCCCCCGCCCGACCCCCCCACCGTGGCCAAGATCCTCATCAAGCAGGAAGGGGGCGTGACCACCGCCATGCCAGTCGGCGGAGGAGTGACGGTCACCTCGTCCTCGGCACGCCAGCCCCCTCCTCTCCAGCAGATGCAGAACACCCCCGCTCCGCCCCGCCTGCAGCAGATGGTACATGCCCAGCCCCCTCCGCCGCTGCAGGCCAAACCACGGGGCGGGGGTGCGGCCGGGCAGGCCCCGCCTCCTCTGCAGATCAAGATAGTCCCCGCCTCCTGTCAGTCCGACTCGGCGGGGGGCGTCGGCAGGGGTGTCGCTGCCCAGCCCCTCCTCTCTCACCGTGGAGGTGGGGCAGTCGTGCGCCATGGTTACGACAGGGGAGGAAGTGACGGACGGAGAGGAAGGGGTAAGATCACAGGAACGAGGTGGGGGGAATGTCATGTGACCCGGTGTGGGATTGTGAGAAGAAAAGTGGCGAAAAAAAAGTTTGAGATTTGACGCAAAAATTGTTGTCTCTGTAGTAATAATAATAATACATGTTATCTGTATTGCACTTATTTTAAAGAATGCAAAGTGCTAAAAGCAATCTCAAGTGCTCAAGTGAGTCTCTGTTCTCTTCCTGTGTCCCCCCTCCCCCGTCCCTCCCTCCCCCACCCCCCCCCCAGATGGAGGTGGAGGTGATGGTGGCCCCGGGGTCCTGCCCTCGCCCCTCATGCCCCCTGGCCCCAGTGTGGTGTGTACCAGGGCTGGCTGCACTAACCCAGCGGTGGAGAGCAAGGACTGGGACAACGAGTACTGCAGCAACGAGTGTGTGGCCACGCACTGCAGGTGGGGAGACAGATACACACACACACACACAGGGGGGGCGGGGAGACACACACACACACACACACTGCAGGTGGGGAGACAGACACACACACACACTGGAGGTGGGGAGCAGTGGAGACACACACACACAAACACACACTGGAGGTGGGGAGCATGGACACACACAACACACACACTGGAGGTGGGGAGCGTGGACACACACACACACACAAACACACACTGGAGGTGGGGAGCATGGGGACACACACACAAACACACACTGGAGGTGGGGAGCATGGACACCACACACACACACTGGAGGTGGGGAGCTGGCACTGGAGTGGGAGCACACACACACACACACTGGAGGTGGGGAGCGTGGACACACACACACACACTGGAGGTGGGGAGCGTGGACACACACAAACACACACTGGAGGTGGGGAGCGTGGAGTGGACACACACACACACACACACTGTAGGTGGGGAGCGTGGACACACACACCCGGACACACTCGTTTCATGCCCCTAAACATGTATATTTTTATGCACTACATGGTTTGATGACTTAAGTCAATGAATCGAGGTGTCGATATTCTCTCTCGGTGTTATGTTTGTGATTATTGGTTGAGGTATTGATGACAGTGTTGGTCGGGGCGTTTTTTTGAGGTATTGATTGAGGATTGAGGTGTTGTGTGATGTCGTTTCCCAGGGACGTGTTCGTGGCCTGGTGTGCGATCAGGGGGCAGAGCTCCACCACCGTCACGTAAGGAAGGAACGGATCTGACGGAGGACAGGAAGGACGGATGAATGAGTGAATGAGAGATGAAGCCATGAATGAGACTCTAGTCTTCCTCCAGTTCCCATGACGTTGCTCTGAGAAGATGCAGATGACAGATGAACACCAAGCTAACTCACCACCTTCATGACGAGGCTCTGAGAAGATGCAGATGAGCAGATGAACACCAAGCTAACTCACCACCTTCATGACGAGGCTCTGGAAGAGAGATGACAGATGAACAGATGAAACACCAAGCTAACTCACCACCTTCATGACGAGGCAAAACGAAAGACCCTTGATGAGAAGGGTTTTATATGATCATGTTTTTCATTATTTTAACTTCTGGAGGGCTGAGGGGGTTAAAATGGCAAATAGGTTCGACTCTTTTCATGGGATCTGACATTTGAAGCCAGAGCCGCAGGTGAAATCTCTTTCCAGAGGACAGCCACTTTGGGGGGGTTGTGTTTTCTACACTGTCGTACTGAACTGAAACCGTTTCCTTTCCAGGGGTAAGACTTGATTTCATGCGTCAGGGAAACCGTCTTAATATTTGACATGTGACGCCACAAACTATCATGGTAGGACCGACACTGTGGACGATCATTTCCAGGAAACGATTTTGATTTGTTTTAACGATGCGGGTACTTTGTTAAGCTGTAGAAACCTGTCCTGTCGATCTACTGTACACGTACAATTTGACGGTTTTAACAGTGATAAAACTACAGAAGGTATTAATTATATCAAGCACACAGTAACTGTTGTTCCCCCATGATCTCTTTGGTCTATAACATTTATGTTAGAGTTCCCCGTGAACATATAAATTAACGATGATGACATTGGCAGGCTAGACCTTCCTTTGATATAAATGTATATCATACATTGATGAGTTATACGTTTTTGCTTCAAGGCGAATTTGGTAAAAAGTAAGTATTGGAATTATGTTACAAAATGATTAAAGTAATATATAGATGCCCCCTGCACACACACACTTGTTTTTTCTGTTTAAAAACATTTTACCTGTGTGGTTTTAAATAAACAATGTTTAACTTTACATACAGCTTCTTTGGACGAAAGGAACATTTATTTTCAAAATGCACACTTTTCTGCTATAAAATGGGTGCATTTGAAGGGTAAAAAATGTTATCGAAATGCCTGCTTTATATAAAACATCTTCCACAAATGTCTTTTTTATTATGAAATATAATGAAATATGAAATATAATGTTTTAAGTTCGGATACACGGGTATAATTGTTTGACATATTGTGTGATTGAACTTGTTCGTCTCGTTTTACTTTTTAGTGAGTTTTCAGAATCACTCCTCAAACGTCAGTGACATTTCCGCGCGCTTTTGCGGAGTTGAATCGGTGACGTGTTTAACCAGAATTCTGTGGCGGGAAATAAGCGCATGGTCTTCGATTCAGCCAGGCTGGATCTTTGTGAGGAGGCGCTGTGGAGCAATGTGCAACATTATCGCACAGAATGGAAAACAAAAGACACACGTAAAACGTTTTTACGAACATTTAATAGCCAACTCATGTATTATATGCATGATAAAATGAAGGCTAAATTATTTTATTTAAACATTAAGTAGAGACAATTGTACACATTTTCCAAAGGACCGTTACCTAAAATGTGCATGTCGCAAGATTGTATCATACAATTTGTGTCTGTTATACAACCAGAAAATGCATAAATTGCCCCTCGCTTCGGTGGGAACTGTCCTATATATGCTCACTGCTACCATGTAAACGAGACGACCACGAGAAGGGGAGGGAAAGAAAGAGAGAGGGAAGGAAGGAAGGAGGGGGGAGACGAAGAGAAAGGGGCATTAATTTTATGGAGATTGGTGCGTGGCAGTGAATAGAGAAACAAAAACAGTACATATAATGCATAACCAATTATGTTTTTTAAATTAGACATCGATTGTAATCTTATATATGTTATTTCATAAATATATAAAAGAACGATTTTTAATTGCATTACAAGGATTGTCGCGTCTTTGGTAAAATAATAACCAGCGTACAAACGAGGCTGTCTATTGATAGAGAGGTTTCGAGGCGTGGAAAGAGAGTGAGTTGACACTCATCCGGCCTGCTGAGAAGCCGGGAGCTGGAGTTTGAAAGACCAGAGTATTCGCTATGGCGGTAAACTTGGACAAGGACGCGTTTTACCGCCGAATCAAGCGCTTATACGGCAACTGGAAGGTAAATATTAAAACCAAAAAATCATTATTTGGGGACCAAACATAATGGAAATTGTGTACGGATTATCCCGAGGATGCTGGCTGCAAGCCGCGTTTTTGGATAGTCGTGGTGTTGACTTTGTTTTCGGCATGACTGGAGAGAGTCCTGGTGCTCGAGCCTATTCAGCACCAATAATAAGCGGAAGAAGGCCTCTAATGTGCTGTTCTCAGTGTTTGATCCGATGCTTATAACAGAATTGCAGATGTACATTTTAGAGTTTCATTTCACCTAGAAAGGTACACATGTATTGTATTAATTTGATCCAAGTCCAGTTGTTCCTCTCTTGCAAACTAGCCAAATATAGATCAGCATCCAGCTAGCTAACTAGCTAGCTTACGTTCGTTAGCAAGCAAGTAGCATTATATTTCATTTGGCACATCCACGTTATGAAACTAGCCAGCAACGAGCGTAGTAGCATCAATAGCAATAATGGATAGGTATGTAACTCATGTTCCCTCACAATGTAGGATCTATTTAACTAGTTGGTAACCATCATTTGACAGTTTCATCAACGTTTTTCATAGCTAGATATCCAAATTCAATGCAACACGTACAGGTGTGCTAATTGTCAAGTTTTCAATATCACAGCATCTCTACCCATTCCGGTTAGCCTGCTAGCCGCGTGTAGCTAATTGCTAAGCTAACCAACCAGTTTTGGACTATCTGAAAGTTGCTAGCTGGACACAAGCATGTTTCAGTGAACCATTTTCATTCATGATGCTCTATTCATGCAGCGATTCATTTGTGTTAATAGGCTCCCTATTTTCAGTGCTACACTCATGGGGGCTATTATTTACGTTCATGTAACTCCCTGATAGCTAGGTAATGTTTAATCATAGAGCTAGCCAGCAACTTATATTAGTTTGCTCAATAAAGAAAGCTAGCCATCTTACCCCGATGCTTAGCTTTAGTTATCTGAACAAACGGTTATCAGAATGTAGGCTTACTGTCAAACCATCTAGTGCAGCCAGAGGTCTGTCCGTTTCAACTACACTCAAGTGTATCTATCATTAGAGAATGTGTCACCAGCAACTTTTATCGTGCGCGTTTTATTCAATTCAAGAAAGCCGAGGATGAGTTCGGGAAAGTGGATGCCATGGTGGTCTCAGTTGGGGTGGACGAAGAGATTGTGTATGCCAAGTCCACAGCTCTCCAGGTAAGCGACTCACTACACAGTTTTGACCACTAATTACAGAATCAAGGATTTCACTAGGATAAAAAGATGTTGAAAAAATGATATTATATTCATATTTAACATTCTAGTACATTTTTGGCCTTGTCTGTACACATGGCGTAAGTATGTAGAATGAACACCAGTATTAACCTCCATGTTGTCCCCTTGAACTCAGACCTGGTTGTTTGGTTACGAGTTGACGGACACCATCATGGTCTTCTGCGAGACCAAGATCATCTTCCTGGCCAGCAAGAAGAAGGTGGAGTTCCTGAAACAGGTGGCCGTCACCAAGGGCAACGAGAACGCCAACGGGGTTCCTCCAATCACGCTGCTCGTCAGGGAAAAGGTCAGGGTCCTATTGGGCGTGCTGCTTGTTACTTCCTGGTTCCCGCATTGTCTTTACCCCACTAAGAAACAGTATCGAATGTCTTGTCGTTCCAACTCTTCCTCAGAGCTACATTCATGCCTTTTCTAGACTGCATGAACACACACACATGACTGCATGAACACACACACAATACACACGTGTATATACACACGTGTATAAATGCTGTCACATCATTTATGCTTTCATGAAACATCAGCTTTTATTCGTTTGTTGGCTATAACCTTTCCCTGCATCTCTCTCTCTCTCGTCCCAGAACGAGAGTAACAAGGGCAACTTTGAGAAGATGATGGAGGCCATCAGGGGCAGTAAGGAGGGCAAGACTGTCGGGGTGTTCAGCAAAGACAAGTTCCCTGGAGAGTACATGAAGAGCTGGAACGACATGATCACAGCCGAGGGCCTGGAGAAGGTGAGAGGAGGAGGACAGGGAGGAAGAGAGGGAGGAGGAGGAGGGGAGGGGAGGGAGAGAAGGTGGGAGGAGGAGGAGGAGGGAGAGAAGGTGGGAGGAGGAGGGAGGAGGAGGAGGGAGGAGGAGGAGGGGAGGGAGAGAGGTGGGAGGAGGAGGTGGGAGGGTAGAGATGGTGTGAGATGGGAGGAGAGGGAGGTGCTCTGTGTATTTTAGCTGGAACGACATGATTACAGCTGAGGGCCTGGAGAAGGTGAGAGGAGGAGGGGGAGGGAGAGAAGGTGGGAGGAGGAGTAGGAGTAGGAGTGGGAGGGAGAGAAGGTGGGAGAGAAGGTGGGAGGAGGGCGACGGGAGGAGAGGGAGGTGCTCTGTGTGTGTCTGCATGTGGTTTAGGTTGTTCAGTTGTTCAACCTTCCTCTTTGTCTCTCTTGTCTGTCTCTCTCTGTCTTTCCCTCGTCTCTCTCTCTCTCTCTCTCTCTGTCTCTGTCTCTCTCTCTGCTCTCTCTCTCTCTCTCTCTCTCCCCCAGGCGGACATCAGTGCGGTGGTGGCCTACACCATGGCTGTGAAGGAGGACGGGGAGCTGGCACTGATGAAGAAGGCTGCGGCCGTCACCAGCGAGGTCTACTCCAAGTTCTTCAAGGAGAGGGTCATGGAGATCGTCGACGCAGACGAGGTCAGAGGGCAGGGGTAGCGCATGTACACGCTGAACTCTGAATTAGGAGAAGAAGACTGATTTGCTGTGTGTGTGTGTTAGATTGGATTAGATATTTAAATTTGTTTGTTATTTACAAAAAATGAAAAGACATTTCACATGCACGTAAACGTATTATGCACATGCACAAATATATTTACACCATTTAGAGAGAGTGAAAGTGTCTATTGAAAACCGCTCTATTACCCGTCATTTAACCTCCTTCACTCTTCTCCCCCTCCCCCTCCACACACACACTTGTCCCCCGCTTGCAGAAGGTGCGCCACAGTAAGCTGGCTGAGTCGGTGGAGAAGGCCATCGAGGAGAAGAAGTTCCTGGGAGGGGCCGACCCGTCCACCGTGGAGATGTGCTACCCGCCCATCATCCAGAGCGGCGGCAACTACAGCCTCAAGTTCAGCGTCGTCAGGTAACCACCCGTCTCCACGGCGAACAGAGGGTTGTTGGGGACTAGGGGGGGACCCTTTCACATGTGTGTGTCTGTCAAAATTCTAAAAGTCGGGTCAAGTCAAACCTGCTTTATGTTCTCGGTGACGCTTCATTCATTTACATGTAGTCATTTAGCAGACTCTCTTATCCAGAGTGACTTGCAGTAAGTACAGGGACATTCTCCCCGAGGCAAGTAGAGTGAAGTGCCTTGCCCAAGGACACAACGTCATTTTCACTGCCAGGAATCGAACCGGCAACCTTCTGATTACTAGCCCGAATTCCCTAACTGCTCAGCCACCTGACTCATGGGGATCATTCATCAACGTCCTACACCATCATGAACACCCCCGTAACCCGAACCCCTTCTCCCTCTCCTCCGACAGCGACAAGAACCACATGCACTTCGGCGCCATCACGTGCGCCATGGGGATCCGCTACAAGTCGTACTGCTCCAACCTGGTGCGCACCCTGATGGTCGACCCCCACCCAGGAGATGCAGGACAACTACGCCTTCCTGCTGCTGGTGGAGGAGGAGCTGCTGAAGGAGCTCAAGCACGGTGGGTGTGTGTGGGGGGTGTGTGTGTGTGTGGGGCCGGAGGGTCGGTGTGTGAGAGACTGGAGGGTAGGTCGTTGTGTGTGTAAGACTAAGCCTGTGTGTGGAACCGTAGGGTCGGTGTGTGTAGGACCGGAGGGTGGGGTAGGTCTGTGTGTGTGTGTAAGACTAAACCAGTGTGTTGTCCTCCAGGGGTGAAGATCTGTGATGCTTACACCAGTGTTGTGGGTGGGCTGGGTCGGTGTGTGTGTGTGTGTGTGTGTGTAAGACTAAACCAGTGTGTTGTCCTCCAGGGGTGAAGATCTGTGATGCTTACACCAGTGTTGTGGACTACGTGAAGAAGGAGAAACCAGAGCTGGTGGCCAAACTCACCAAGAACCTGGGGTGAGGAACGCCGGGGGTGCTCTCTCACACACACACACACACTCACTCACTCCTGGGCATCTTCACACACACACACGTCTTCATGTTGTGTGCGTTGTTCCTCTCCAGGTTTGCCATGGGTATTGAATTCCGTGAAGGTTCCCTGGTCTTGAACAGTAAAAACCAGTACAAACTGAAGAAGGGTGAGGAAACACACACACACACACACACACACCACACACACACAGCATTGTCTTGATGATTAAGAGTGGGATGTTCATCCGTGTTATTGGTGTGTGTCAGGCATGGTGTTGAGCATCAGTTTGGGTTTCGCTGACCTGGTGAACAAGGAGGGCAAGAAGGAGGAGCAGAAGAAATACGCCCTGTTCATAGGAGACAGCGTCCAGATCAACGAGGTAGGACACGCCCTCTCTACACACACGCTCTGACGCTAACACACACACACTCTACACACACACTTCAGATCATTGAGGTAGGACATGCCCTCTCTAAACGCTCTACACACACGCTCTACCGCTAACACACACACACACACACTCTCTCTACACTCCCCCTCTACACACACACACACACACACACTCTCTCTACACACTCTCTCTACACACACTTCAGATCATGGAGGTAGGCACCATCTACAGCAGCAGGACTAGATGATGCCTCATGACAGGGTCTGTTTCCAGACTGCAGGAGTGTTTGTGACATGCTAAAGTGTGTGTGTGTGTGTGTAGGACGACCCCGCCACAATACTCACACCCGTGAAGAAGAAGATAAAGAACGTGGGGATCTTCCTCAAGGTGAGAGGCACGGCTCGTCACCTGTTGCCGGGCAGAACACGAGGGCCTGACCTGTGCCTGTTGCTTTGCAGAACGACGACGAGGAGGACGAGGAGGAAGATGCAGACGACGCTGAGGAGCTGCTGGGGAAGGGAGCGCGTGGAGCCGCCCTGCTGGCCGACAGGACCAGGGTGAGTGTGTGTGTGTGTGTGTGAGAGCGTTTGTGTGTGTGAGCGTGTGTGTGTGTGTGAGCGAGCGTGTCTTGTGTGTGTGTGTCTTGGTTCTCGTGTGTGTGTGTGTGTCTTGGTTCTCGTGTGAGCGTGTGTGTGTGTGTGTCTTGGTTGTCTCGTCATCTCAAAACCCATCCCGGCCCGCATGTTTAAGCTCTCGCCGTCTTTCCTCTGATTGGTCAGAACGAGATGACGGCGGAGGAGAAGAGGCGGGCCCACCAGAAGGAGCTGGCCAATCAGGTGAACGAGGAGGCCAAGCGGCGCCTGACGGAGCAGAAGGGAGAGCAGCAGATCCAGAAGTGAGTGATGAGGTGGAGGAGGTGGAGGTGGAGGTGGGGGGGAGGTGGGGGAGGAGGTCTGCTATTAAGTCTGGAAATATGACTTTCATATCATTATGTGAAGGGAAGAAAAAAAGCGTTCTCCATTACCAACGTATGAATCCCCCCTCCCTCCCTCCGTCCCCCAGGGCCAGGAAATCCAACGTCTCCTACAAGAACGTGGCCCAGATGCCTCGAGAGAAGGACATCAGGGACATGAAGATCTACATCGACAAGAAGTACGAGACGGTGGTCATGCCCGTGTTCGGCATCGCCACGCCCTTCCACATCGCCACCATCAAGGTACGGCTCTGCCGGGGCGGCTGGGCCGGGCTCATCCCTCTCTCTTGCTCTCTCTCTCGCTCTCTCTCTCATATTTACATTTACATTTACATTTAGTCATTTAGCAGACGCTCTTATCCAGAGCGACTTACAGTAAGTACAGGGACATTCCCCCTGAGGTAAGTAGGGTGAAGTGCCTTGCCCAAGGACACAACGTCATGTGGCACAGCCGGGAATCGATCCGGTAACCGTCAGGATAGAGTCCGAAGTACTAGAAAGACAGAAAACGACACATACACGAAAGAGGAAGAAGAAGAGAAAAAGAGAGAGAGAGAGAAGAAAACGAGGGCGTGAGAGAGAGAGAGAGCAATCGAGAGCGGGAAGGAGAGGGAGAGGAGAAGAGATAGAGAGAGAGCGAGGAAGAAAGAGGAGAGAGAGGAGGGGAGAGGAGAGAACAGAGAGCAAGAGAGAGAGGGGCGAGAGGAGAGAGAGGAGAGGAGAGGAGAGAGGAGTAGACAAAAGAGAGAGAGAGGAGAAGACAGAGAGAGGAAGAGAGAGGCAGAAAAAGGGAGAGAGAGAGAGAGAGAAGAAAAAGCAGAGAGAGAGAGAGAGAAAGGGAGAGAGCGGAGAAGAGAAAAAGGGAGAGAGAGCGAGCAGAGCACGATTCCCTATCAACTTTGCGAGCAGCTAATGAGCCCAGAGCTCTCTCTCTCATATACCCCTGCACTATCTCTCTTCATATCCCCCTGCGCTCTCGCTCTCTCAATCCCGCTCTCTCTCTCTCTCTCCACCCCTCTCCTTTCTCTCTCTCTCTCTCTCATATCTCTCTCTCTCTCTCTCTGCAGAACATCAGCTCGTCTGTGGAGGGAGACTACACCTACCTGAGGATAAACTTCTTTGTGCCTGGCTCGTCCCTCGGCCGCCACGAGGGCAACATCTTCCCCAACCCGGACGCCACCTTCGTCAAGGAGATGTGAGCGGAGACACTCCTCCTCGTAACTGTCCCTTTTTCAATCCAGCCTCGTCTGCCTGCCGTTTGTCTCAACCTCCGCCCTCTCCTTTCTCCCTATGTACCTTCTGCCCCACTCCCTCTCGCCCTTCTCTCTCTCGTCTGTTCTCCTACCTCCTCCCTCCCTCCTCCATATTCCTGTCTCTCCCTCCGTCCGCCCTTCTCCGTCCTCTCTCTCTCCTCTCTCCCAATGTACCTTCTGCCCCACTCCCTCTCTCCCTTCTCTCTCTCGTCTGTTCTCCTACCTCCTCCCTCCACCCTTCTCCGTCCTCTCTCTCTCTCCTCCCTCCGTCAGCACGTACCGGGCGTCCAACCTCAAGGCGCCGGGCGACCCCATCGTGCCCTCCACCAACCTGCAGAACGCCTTCCGCATCATCAAGGAGGTGCAGAAGCGCTACAAGATGCGCGAGGCGGAGGAGAAGGAGAAGGAGGGCATCGTCAAGCAGGACTCGCTGGTCATCAACCTGAACCGCAGCAACCCCAAGCTCAAAGACCTCTACATCAGACCCAACATCGCCCAGAAGAGGATGCAGGGCTCTCTGGAGGCCCATACTAACGGTGAGGGGGGAGGAGGGAGGGATGGAGGGAGGGAGGGAGGGAGGGAGGGAGGGAGGGAGGGAGAGAAGGAGGGAGGGAGCGAGCGAGCGAATGAGTGATAGCAGGAGAACGAGGGAGGAAACCCTAGCGAGGGAGAAACACAGGAAAGGAAGGACGGATCCAGAGAACGTGTGTGTGTGTGTGTGTGTTCCATGATGTGTAACCGTGTGTGTGTGTGTGTCCCGCCTCCAGGTTTCCGCTTCACGTCGGTGCGGGGAGACAAGGTGGACATCCTCTACAACAACATCAAACACTCCATCTTCCAGCCCTGCGACGGAGAGATGATCATCGTGCTGCACTTCCACCTCAAGGTGAGAGCGAGAGACATCAATCGCCTGGCCGGAATCAAACCGGCAACCTTCCGATTACGAGCCCGATTCCCTAACCGCTCAGCCGCCTGACTCCACCACACCAGTCGGCGCTCGTACAACGTGTGGACCACGTGCAAAAACGAAACGAATCGCTACGACAACATAGCACTTCCACATGACCTGTTGTAACAATGTCACATGACCCCCCTCCCCCCCCTCCAGAACGCCATCATGTTCGGTAAGAAGCGCCACACGGACGTGCAGTTCTACACGGAGGTGGGCGAGATCACCACGGACCTGGGCAAGCACCAGCACATGCACGACCGCGACGACCTCTACGCAGAGCAGATGGAGCGGGAGATGAGGCACAAGCTCAAGTCGGCCTTCAAGAACTTCATCGAGAAGGTGGAGACGCTCACCAGGGAGGAGCTGGAGTTCGAGGTCCCCTTCAGAGACCTAGGGTGAGGAGGGGGAGGGGGAGGAGGGGGAGGAGAGGTCCCCTTCAGAGACCTGGGGTGAGGAGGGAGAGGGGGAGGAGGGGGAGGAGAGGTCCCCTTCAGAGACCTAGGGTGAGGAGGGAGAGGGGGGAGGAGGGGGAGGAGAGGTCCCCTTCAGAGACCTGGGGTGAGGAGGGAGAGGGGGAGGAGGGGGAGGAGAGGTCCCCTTCAGAGACCTGGGGTGAGGAGGGAGAGGGGGAGGAGGGGGAGGAGGGGGAGGAGGGGGAGGAGAGGTCCCCTTCAGAGACCTGGGGTGAGGAGGGAGAGGGGGAGGAGAGGTCCCCTCAGAGACCTGGGGTGAGGAGGAGGGAGAGGGCCTGGGGGAAAGGAGGGAGGGAGGGAGGGTTGTGGTGGCTAGGTTACAGTGCATGGGTAGTAACTGGAAGTGTTACTTGTGTTTGTCCAGGTTCCAGGGCGCCCCCTACAGGAGCACCTGCCTCTTACAGCCCACGTCCAGTTCCCTGGTCAACACCACTGAGTGGGTGAGTGTCCCTGTAGCTGCCCGCCCCGAGTCACCCCCCTCTGAGTCCATCCTCCATCCTCCTCTTGTGATCAGCGTGTGTTTGTGCAGTGATGCTGTCAGTGTGGGGCTGTGCTCAGTCTGTCCTCCTCCCCAGCCCCCTATGCTCACAGTCTGTCCTCCTCCCCAGCCCCCTGTGCTCTCAGTCTGTCCTCCTCCCCAGCCCCCTGTGCTCTCAGTATGTCCACCTCCCCAGCCCCCTGTGCTCAGTCTGTCCGCCTCCCCAGCCCCCTATGCTCACAGTCTGTCCTCTTCCCCAGCCCCCTATGCTCACAGTCTGTCCTCTTCCCCAGGCCTATGCTCACAGTCTGTCCTCCTCCCCAGCCCCCTGTGCTCTCAGTCTGTCCTCCTCCCCAGTGCACAGTCTGTCCTCCTCCCCAGCCCCCTATGCTCACAGTCTGTCTCCTCCCCAGCCTCCCTTCGTGGTGACCCTGGACGAGGTGGAGCTGGTGCACTTTGAGCGTGTCCAGTTCCACCTGAAGAACTTTGACGTGGTCATCGTTTACAAGGACTACAGCAAGAAGGTGACCATGATCAACGCCGTGCCCGTCAACTCTCTGGACCCCATCAAGGAGTGGCTCAAGTACGGAACCTCCCCTCCCTCCCCCTCCACATCACCAACGTTACACACACACACACACACACACTAGTGATAACCGTGCTCTCTCTGCCTCCCCCCCCACAGCTCGTGCGACATCAAGTACACGGAGGGCGTTCAGTCGCTGAACTGGACCAAGATCATGAAGACGATCGTGGACGACCCTGAGGGATTCTTCGAGCAGGGCGGTTGGTCCTTCCTGGACCCGGAGGGCGAGGTGAGGGTCTGGGGGCCAGACGGCTCCTCTCTCTACCCCTCTGTCTCTGTCTCTGTCTCTGTCTCTCTCTCTCTCTCTCTCTCTCTCTCTGGTGCCTCTGCCAAAACTAGCAGCCGCTCTAACTAGCTGATAGCGGTTTGTTGATGATCTCTCTCCTCTCTCATCTCTCCCCTCCTCCTTCTGATGATGATCTTCATTCTCTCCCTCTCTCCCCCTGCCTCCCTTCTCTCTCTCTCTCTGTCTCCCTCCCCTCCGTCAGGGGGATGGGGCGGAGGAGGACTCGGAGTCCGAGATGGAGGACGAGACGTTCAACCCCTCCGGGGACGAGGAAGAGGAAGAGGGGGAGGACAGCGATGAAGATTACGATTCGGAGACAGAGGATTCAAGTGAGGACCGGGGGACTTCTGTGCATTCTATACACACTCACACACACAGTTTGAAAGGGCCCCATGTGATGTTGTGTGTGTGTCTCTCTCTCTCTCAGACTACAGTGAGTCTCTGGGCAGTGAGGAGGAGAGTGGAAAGGACTGGGACGAGCTGGAGGAAGAGGCCAGGAAAGGTAAGATCACAACAACAGCGGCCCCTGACACGCCAGCAGCAGACTTCTAGTACCGCTACTATTAGCACTGCTACTATTAGTAGGACTGCTACTATTAGCACTGCTACTATTAGTAGGACTGCTACTATTAGCACTGCTACTATTAGTAGGACTGCTACTATTAGCACTGCTACTATTAGCACTGCTACTGTTGGCACTGCTACTCCTAGGACTGCTACTGTTCGTACTACTGCTAGGACTGCTACTGTTCGTACTACTGCTATCTGTACTGATACTACAGTTAATATTCATGCTACTGCTAATTCTGCTTCTCGAACTGCTGGTGCCACTTCTACTGTTTCTGCCGCTCCGGAGACTTGTTTAACTGCTTCCTGTGTGTCTGTTTCCTGTGTGTCTGTTTCCTGTGTGTCTGTCCTCCAGCTGACAAGGAGAGCCAGTACGAGGACACGGAGGAGACCACCAACAGGAAGAGGAAGGGCCGATCGACAGTCCCGCCTCCCAGCGCCAAGAAGAAGCGACGACACTGAACGCCCGGCGCCCCCAGACGCTCTTTTTTTGTTTTTCTTCCCCCTCCTCACCCCAGACAAACACACACACACACACACACACAGAGAGAGAGCCAAACTAGTGTTGATTCAACCTCGATCTCTCTTTTGTATTATACACACAGTGTGTATATCGAGCTAGAACCCCCTTGCTTTCGTGTCGTGTCACCATGGTAACATTGAACCAGACAGAAAGACAAACTTCCCCTTCTTCATCCCCCCCCCACCCACACCACACCTCCATCAGGGTGTCAGGTTTGTGTGTGTGTGTGTGTGTGTGTGTGTGTTTGTATATATATGTGTATGTGGGTGGATAATAGGTTTTTATTGCAAACATTTGTTTCAGTTGGAATTGTTTCTAAGAACCGATAGTTAAGATGAGAGATCTTGCCAAGCCTTTTATAAAATTTTGTGGAACTTCCCCCCCCCCTCCCCTCCCTGCCCTGCCTCATCCTCTCCTTGCTCTCTCCTTTTTTCATAGTTTTTCTAAATTAAGAGGTGGACTTGTTAAATCTTTGGAACAGAAAACTGAATAAAAAAATATTGGTTTCCGATTATTTTCTTTTTTATCGCTAGGTTTTCTCACACACACACACACACTCTCCATCCCGCCTTTCCTACACCCCCCCCCCTCTCTCTGTTTGTTCACCCTGATTAAGTAGATTGTTGTATTGTTAATTACAAAAAATCCTGATGTTTTTTGTTTTTGTAATAAAATTAAAAGGAACTGTATATTGTTTCTGTGTGGTCACTCTGGTTTGATCCTAGAATGCGTATGTGCTGCTGTATTCAGTCACAGTGCAAGGGACGCCCCTCCCTCGCTACCCCCCCTCCATGCCCCTCACTCATGTTAGGTGTATGTTTAACAAAGACTGTGACATAAATAAACCGTTATTTTCATGACCATCATAAATGGGACATTTGAAGTTGTTGACTGCTGTCTCCTAGTTACGGGTCATGTTGAGGTGGTATATGCAGCTGAGCAGAGCTCTGCTTCTGAGCAGAGTTTGTAGGTTGTGGATTTGAGGTTGATGTGCAAACTAGAGCTCTACCTTAGGCAACACCACCCATCTCCCCTCACAGATACAGCCTGATACAGTATGTGGTCCAGGTTAGTAATGATGCCCTCTTCCTCCCCCTCTCCCTCCTCCCCCTCTTCCTCCCTCCTCCCCCTCTGCCTCCATCCTCTCTGGTCTGATCAGATCCTTCCAGATCGTCGAGGTCCTGCTCACCCTGAAGACTCTTCACTGCAGGTCTACTCGGGTAAGTCAACAGCAGTCATGCAATGTTCTCTTTCAGAAGTATTTTCATATCATTTAGCATGGAAATAAGTGCTCTACTCTCTACAGGCCATATATACGATTAAATATAAAACTTCCTGAAAGAGAATCTGCGTAGAAGGTTCATGTAAGGTTGTGTTTGAAACCCTGAATAGTTTTGGGACCTGATAAGGGTTCCATCTGCCACGAGTTGACAAGTTTTTCCACTGTTAATCATTTTAATAAATACACTGTGTTAAAGTGCCGTACATGATTAAGTCAAGTTAATGTTATAGATTTAAGCCTAACGAATACCTTGACATATAAAATAATATATAAGTAAAAGTGAAGTTATAAGTTAACCGTTATACCCCTAAAAAAATTGGCGTAGATAAAACTCCGAAATGTGACGTTTTTACTAACCAGCTCACCACCGTCCTTTAGTTAGAAAACGATAACTATGACTCCTCACATGGGACATTTTAAATTGCAAGTTAAATTGGAGTTACAGGTCATGGTGGTGATGTGGTGAATCCACCTGAGCAGATCTCTGCCACTGACCTGACTTTTGAGGTTGAGGTTAATACAAACTAGAGCTCGACCTTAGACAACACCACCCTTCTCCACCCGTGAATACATCCTGATACAGAATGTTTGGTTCCTATTAGAACTGGTTTGACTATTATGAATGCAAAAAAAGCCCCTCTTTAAAGATAGATGCTGTGCTTTCTAAATGCCTTATTATTACAATAAATGTTTTTATTTGAAATAGGGGGGAGGGGGGGGAAGGAGTTACTAGGGTGTGAAGTAAAATCTAAATGGTTTAGAACTCTAGATGTACAATGTTGGGTGTAGAGTTATAGTTTATGATGTGTGCTAAAACCGAGACAATTTTTTTCTTTTTTTGGTTTCAGTCGTGAAATATCGTTTGTGACTCACTTGAGATCTATACATGTGAAAGAGATGAATACATATAAGGAGAAGAGGGACGAGCTGATGGAGTTTAATAAGATAAGAAGCTTTATATTCCTGGGCATTGGCATGGTCGCAGGTGTAGCTGCTCTGGTGTGGGCCATCAGATCTCTACTGAGGAAGAGGAACGGGAGAAGATACAACCCCAGCAACTTCCTCATCTCCCTCCTCCTGTGTGACGTAATTCAACTGATCTCATCTTTCCTCCTTCTGCTGTATCTACAGGAAATACTTATGTACATGAATGGCCATGGCCTATGGTTTATCATACAGTATTTGTGGTTCGTGTCAGTGTGTTGCGGTCTGTTTTTCCACCAGATGGTGGCGCTAGAGTGGATCCTGTCTCTCACACGTCCGTTGTGCTTCTCTTGTCTTCGCTCCAAATGCTGCTCCTTACCCATCTCTCTCTTCGTCTGGCTTTTCTACTCAGCCGTAGCGTTAATTACCAATATAACCATGATCGACATTGACATCCATCTGGTACGCTGCTGCCACTGCCAAGGACAAGAGCAGACTGCAGCGTATCATCCGCACTGCGGAGAAGGTGATTGGCTGCAATCTGCCTACCCTCGAGGACCTAAACACCTCGAGGACCCTCAGGCGAGCGAGGAAGATTGTGGCCGACTCCTCCCACCCTGGACACTCCCTGTTTCAGTCACTCCCCTCCGGCAGAAGGCTGCGGTCCATCAGGACCAACACCTCTCGACACAAAAACAGTTTCTTCCCTTCTGCTGTTGGCCTCTTCAACAAGGCCAAGGGTTCACACTGACTTAATGACTTTACTTTAATGACTCTAATATTCTGCACTACATTACTGCATCTTGTACATTTGTATTTTTTGTCATATTTGTATTTTTTGTATTTTTATATTGTAAATTAGGCAACTTATATTTTATTGTATATTTTATTTTAAATATAATTCCACTTTAGTATAGATAGTATAGTTATATAGTATAGATATTTAGTATAGACAGTCCACATATTTAAATTTAAGGATACTATATGTTTATTGTATGCACCTTCCTGCCAAAGCAAATTCCTTGACTGTGCAAACTTTCATGGCCAATAAATCCCTTTCTGATTCTGATTCTGATTTTAACCTTTTTACCATTAGGGCTTGTAGCTGTAGGCATTAGCATCACAACATGAATCCTGTGTGCATTAAAACCACCTTCCTTGAATTATTTGTCGGTACCCTCAGTTTCAACTTTCACTCTTGTGTTTTTTTACGGACCTTTTTTTTTGCGGTTGGGGGCAATCTAGTCGCAGGAGGATATGTTTTGTCTCCTATTGTAGCCGTCAGTCTGACTAACCTCAGACTGATTTCTGATCCCGTCCTGTGTGTGCTAGTTTGTCACATCTGTGTGTGTTCACTTGTTTTGTTTGGCCTCGCCCCCTCCAGGTGTGTCTCGTCTGCTCGTTAGTGGGGGGTATTTAGTCAGTGGGGTTATGTTTGTCCTGTGCCAGTTCGTCTTGTGTGTTTCCCAAGTCGTTCCCGCCGGTTTACGTCTGTCTCCAGTACCAGTACCAGTACCAGTACCAGTTCCAGTATCCTGATTACCCGTGCACCGAACCCTGCCTGCCAAGTACCTGACCCTGCCTGCCGTCTGTCGGTGCCTTATCAAGTCTCCACCGTGTACCGAACCCTGCCTACCAAGGACCTGACTCTGCCTGCCGTCTGTCTGTGCCTTCACTCCACTGTGTACCGAACCTTGCCTGTCCATCACCTGAGTAAGCCTGTCGATTTGGAAACAATAAACATCTGCTACTGAACTACCTGCCTCTGCTGTCTGCATCTGGGTCCACCTCTGTACTTGAGCCGTGATAGTTAGCATGAGACAAGAATTGTAGAACTTGGATCAACTCCAGAACCGAGCAGATACAAATAATCTGTAGTGATGAACAGCTCGTGCATTTGTAGACTCTCCCAGGAAACTTTTAGCTTTAAATGTTTATTATGTTTTTTCATTTAGTTTTTTTCATCATCAAATTCAATTTGTGGCTCATAGATTGAATGTTCTTGCATGTCATGGATGTTATGTTTAGGTAAAATTTGAAACAACATTTTTGTGGTTTGTACCTTGTACCTGGTTTGTAGAAAATGTCAGTCAATGGACCTCTTTGAATTCTAATTGTGCACCCCTGCTACACTCTATGGTCATGACTCATGTTATATAAAAGCTGTAATAGTTTATATATATGTGGGAGTGTTTCATCTACATGCTTTGTACGAAATATGTTTATATAATAGACGAAGATAGATATACAGTTTCTATGTATGGTCACAACATATCTATTTGCCTCAGGGTTTACAGTTTGTGTTAACAGTTGTCCTGCAGTAGCCTAGAGGTTTTTCTACTAAATCTTTTTATTAATATGTTACTAAATTTGCATTACCCTTCACCCCAGACAAACATGTTCCTCCCCCCTCCCCCCTCTGCCCTCCTCCCCCCTCTCCCTCCTCCCCCTCTGCCTCCATCCTCTCTGGTCTGATCAGATCCTTCCAGATCATCGAGGTCCTTCTCACCCTGAAGACTCTTCACTGCAGGTCTACTCGGGTAAGTCAACAGCAGTCATGCAATGTTCTCTTTCAGAAGTATTTTCATATCATTTAGCATGGAAATAAGTGCTCTACTCTCTACAGGCCATGTATATGATTAAATATAAAACTCCCTGAAAGAGAATCTGCGTAGAAGGTTGATGTAAGGTTCTGTTTGAAACTCTGAATGGTTTTTGGGACCTGATAAGGGTTCCATCTACCACAAGTTTATATGATTTTCCACTGTAAATCGTTTCAATACACTGTGTAAAGTGCCGTACATGAGTTAGTCATGTTATAGATTCAGGTCTAACAAAGACCTTGACATATCAAATAATATATAAGTTAACCGGTCTACAAACGTTTTTATTGCCGTAGATAAAACTCATAAATTTTACATTTTTACAAAGGTGCTCACCGCCGTCCATTAGTTAGAAAACGATAACTTTATTAATCCTCACATGGGAAATTAAAGTAACCTACACGACTAAGTCATGTTATAGATTTAGGCCTAACAAATTCCTTGACATATAAAATAAGATCAAAATGTATTATTTGTAATTCTGGTGAGCAGGTTTTTTTCATGATTTTTCTGTCATAGATGAATTCAGGAATTGCTTTTTGTGTCTGTTTCTTACCGCTGGTCCCTTTGTTAGAAAACGAAACTACAGTAAATTTCTCACGGGAATATTTGAGTTGTAGGTCATGCTGTTGAGATGTGAGTCAATTCGAGCAGCGTTTTCCGTTTGTGGGGACTGAGGTTAGAGTTCTACCTCAGACAACAACATCCTTTTCTCCTCACAGCCTGATACAGAATGTGTGGTTCCGGTTAGAACTGGTTTGACTGACATTTATACAAATAAAGCCCCTCTTTAAAGATAGATGCTGTGCTTTCTAAATGCTTTATTCCTACAATAAATGTTTTGATTTGAAATGGGGAAAAAAGTTATCAGGATGAGAAGTAAAATCTCTAATAGATAAATAGTTTAGAACCCTACATGGTTCCGTATATGTAAAATGTTGGGTATAAAGTTACAGTTTATGATGTGTGCTGAAACGAATCCCAAACTATTTATTTTGTGTCTGTTTTGTTTCAGTCACGAAGCATCATGGATGTGGATTATGAAGAGATGATCCTACCTTTGATAAAGAGATAAATACATTGGATGACGAGAGAAAATATCTGATCATTATGAAGGTGTTCCTGGGCATTGGCATGGTCGCAGGTGTAGCTGCTCTGGTGTGGGCCATCATATCTCTACTGAGGAAGAGGAACGGGAGAAGATACGACGCCAGCATCTTCCTCATCTCCCTCCTCCTGTGTGACGTCATTCAACTGATCTCATCTTTCCTCCTGCTGTGTCTACAGGAAATACTTATGTACATTTATGGCCATGGCCTATGGTTTATCATACAGTATTTGTGGTTCGTGTCAGTGTGTTGCCGTCTGTTTTTCCACCAGATGGTGGCCCTAGAGTGGATCCTGTCTCTCACACGTCCGTTGTGCTTCTCTCGTCTTCGCTCCAAATGCTGCTCCTTACCCATCTCTCTCTTCGTCTGGCTTTTCTACTCAGCCGTAGCGTTCATTACCAATATAACCATGATCGACATTGACATTTTAACCTTTTTACCATTAGGCCTTGTAGCTGTAGGCATTAGCATCACAACATGAATCCTGTGTGCATTAAAACCACCTTCCTTGAATTATTTGTCGGTACCCTCAGTTTCAACTTTCACTCTTGTGTTTTTTTACGGACCTTTTTTTTATTGCGGTTGGGGGCAATCTAGTCGCAGGAGGATATGTTATGTCTCCTTATGTAGCTGTCAGTCTGACTAACCTCAGACTGATTTCTGATCCCGTCCTGTGTGTGCTAGTTAGCATGAGACAAGAATTGTAGAATTTAGATCAACTCCAGAACCGAGCAGATACAAATAATCTGTAGTGATGAACAGCTCGTGCATTTGTAGACTCTCCCAGGAAACTTTTAGCTTTAAATGTTTATTATGTTTTTTCATTTAGTTTTTTCATCATCAAATTCAATTTGTGGCTCGTAGATTGAATGTTCTTGCATGTCATGGATGTTATGTTTAGGTAAAATTTGAAACAACATTTTGTGGTTTGTACCTTGTACCTGGTTTGTAGAAAATGTCAGTCAATGGACCTCTTTGAATTCTAATTGTGCACCCCTGCTACACTCTATGGTCATGTTAAATAAAAGCTGTAATAGTTTATATGTATGTGGGAGTGTTTCATCTACATGCTTTGTACGAAATATGTTTATATAATAGACGAAGATAGATATACAGTTTCTATGTATGGTCACAACATATCTATTTGCCTCAGGGTTTACAGTTTGTGTTAACAGTTGTCCTGCAGTAGCCTAGAGGTTTTTCTACTAAATCTTTTTATTAATGTTACTAAATTTGCATTACCCTTCACCCCAGACAAACATGTCCTCCACCCGCCCTCCTCCCCCCTCTCCCTCCTCCCCCTCTGCCTCCATCCTCTCTGGTCTGATCAGATCCTTCCAGATCATCGAGGTCCTTCTCACCCTGAAGACTCTTCACTGCAGGTCTACTCAGGTAAGTCAACAGCAGTCATGCAATGTTCTCTTTCAGAAGTATTTTCATATCATTTAGCATGGAAATAAGTGCTCTACTCTCTACAGGCCATATATACAATTAAATATAAAACTTCCTGAAAGAGAATCTGCGTAGAAGGTTCATGTAAGGTTGTGTTTGAAACCCTGAATGGTTTTTGGGACCTGATAAGGGTTCCATCTACCACAAGTTTATATGATTTTCCACTGTAAATCGTTTCAATACACTGTGTAAAGTGCCGTACATGAGTAAGTCATGTTATAGATTCAGGTCTAACAAAGACCTTGACATATCAAATAATATATAAGTTAACCGGTCTACAAACGTTTTTATTGCCGTAGATAAAACTCATAAATTTTACATTTTTACAAAGGTGCTCACCGCCGTCCATTAGTTAGAAAACGATAACTTTATTAATCCTCACATGGGAAATTAAAGTAACCTACACGACTAAGTCATGTTATAGATTTAGGCCTAACAAATTCCTTGACATATAAAATAAGATAAAAATGTATTATTTGTAATTCTGGTGAGCAGGTTTTTTTCATGATTTTTCTGTCATAGATGAATTCAGGAATTGCTTTTTGTGTCTGTTTCTTACCGCTGGTCCCTTTGTTAGAAAACGAAACTACAGTAAATTTCTCACGGGAATATTTGAGTTGTAGGTCATGCTGTTGAGATGTGAGTCAATTCGAGCAGCGTTTTCCGTTTGTGGGGACTGAGGTTAGAGTTCTACCTCAGACAACAACATCCTTTTCTCTTCACAGCCTGATACAGAATGTGTGGTTCCGGTTAGAACTGGTTTGACTGACATTTATACAAATAAAGCCCCTCTTTAAAGATAGATGCTGTGCTTTCTAAATGCTTTATTCCTACAATAAATGTTTTGATTTGAAATGGGGAAAAAAGTTATCAGGATGAGAAGTCAAATCTCTAATAGATAAATAGTTTAGAACCCTACATGGTTCCGTATATGTAAAATGTTGGGTATAAAGTTACAGTTTATGATGTGTGCTGAAACGAATCCCAAACTATTTATTTTGTGTCTGTTTTGTTTCAGTCACGAAGCATCATGGATGTGGATTATGAAGAGATGATCCTACCTTTGATAAAGAGATAAATACATTGGATGACGAGAGAAAATATCTGATCATTATGAAGGTGTTCCTGGGCATTGGCATGGTCGCAGGTGTAGCTGCTCTGGTGTGGGCCATCATATCTCTACTGAGGAAGAGGAACGGGAGAAGATACGACGCCAGCATCTTCCTCATCTCCCTCCTCCTGTGTGACGTCATTCAACTGATCTCATCTTTCCTCCTGCTGTGTCTACAGGAAATACTTATGTACATTTATGGCCATGGCCTATGGTTTATCATACCGTATTTGTGGTTGGTGTCAGTGTGTTGCGGTCTGTTTTTCCACCAGATGGTGGCGCTAGAGTGGATCCTGTCTCTCACACGTCCGTTGTGCTTCTCTTGTCTTCGCTCCAAATGCTGCTCCTTACCCATCTCTCTCTTCGTCTGGCTTTTCTACTCAGCCGTAGCGTTCATTACCAATATAACCATGATCGACATTGACATCCATCTGGTACGCTGCTGCCACTGCCAAGGACAAGAGCAGACTGCAGCGTATCATCCGCACTGCGGAGAAGGTGATTGGCTGCAATCTGCCTACCCTCGAGGACCTAAACACCTCGAGGACCCTCAGGCGAGCGAGGAAGATTGTGGCCGACTCCTCCCACCCTGGACACTCCCTGTTTCAGTCACTCCCCTCCGGCAGAAGGCTGCGGTCCATCAGGACCAACACCTCTCGACACAAAAACAGTTTCTTCCCTTCTGCTGTTGGCCTCTTCAACAAGGCCAAGGGTTCACACTGACTTAATGACTTTACTTTAATGACTCTAATATTCTGCACTACATTACTGCATCTTGTACATTTGTATTTTTTGTCATATTTGTATTTTTTGTATTTTTATATTGTAAATTAGGCAACTTATATTTTATTGTATATTTTATTTTAAATATAATTCCACTTTAGTATAGATAGTATAGTTATATAGTATAGATATTTAGTATAGACAGTCCACATATTTAAATTTAAGGATACTATATGTTTATTGTATGCACCTTCCTGCCAAAGCAAATTCCTTGACTGTGCAAACTTTCATGGCCAATAAATCCCTTTCTGATTCTGATTCTGATTTTAACCTTTTTACCATTAGGCCTTGTAGCTGTAGGCATTAGCATCACAACATGAATCCTGTGTGCATTAAAACCACCTTCCTTGAATTATTTGTCGGTACTCTCAGTTTCAACTTTCACTCTTGTGTTTTTTTACGGACCTTTTTTTTTGCGGTTGGGGGCAATCTAGTCGCAGGAGGATATGTTTTGTCTCCTATTGTAGCCGTCAGTCTGACTAACCTCAGACTGATTTCTGATCCCGTCCTGTGTGTGCTAGTTAGCATGAGACAAGAATTGTAGAACTTGGATCAACTCCAGAACCGAGCAGATACAAATAATCTGTAGTGATGAACAGCTCGTGCATTTGTAGACTCTCCCAGGAAACTTTTAGCTTTAAATGTTTATTATGTTTTTTCATTTAGTTTTTTTTTATCATCAAATTCAATTTGTGGCTCATAGATTGAATGTTCTTGCATGTCATGGATGTTATGTTTAGGTAAAATTTGAAACAACATTTTTGTGGTTTGTACCTTGTACCTGGTTTGTAGAAAATGTCAGTCAATGGACCTCTTTGAATTCTAATTGTGCACCCCTGCTACACTCTATGGTCATGACTCATGTTAAATAAAAGCTGTAATAGTTTATATATATGTGGGAGTGTTTCATCTACATGCTTTGTACGAAATATGTTTATATAATAGACGAAGATAGATATACAGTTTCTATGTATGGTCACAACATATCTATTTGCCTCAGGGTTTACAGTTTGTGTTAACAGTTGTCCTGCAGTAGCCTAGAGGTTTTTCTACTAAATCTTTTTATTAATATGTTACTAAATTTGCATTACCCTTCACCCCAAACAAACATGTTCCTCCCCCCTCTGCCCTCCTCCCCCCTCTCTCCCTCCTCCCCCTCTGCCTCCATCCTCTCTGGTCTGATCAGATCCTTCCAGATCGTCGAGGTACTTCTCACCCTTAAGACTCTTCACTGCAGGTGTACTCAGGTAAGTCAACAGCAGTCATGCAATGTTCTCTTTCAGAAGTATTTTCATATCATTGAGCATGGAAATAAGTGCTCTACAGGCCATATATACGATTAAATATAAAACTTCCTGAAAGAGAATCTGCGTAGAAGGTTCATGTAAGGTTCTGTTTGAAACTCTGAATGGTTTTTGGGAACCTGATAAGGGTTCCATCTACCACAAGTTTATATGATTTTCCCACTGTAAATCGTTTCAATACACTGTGTAAAGTGCCGTACATGAGTAAGTCATGTTATAGATTCAGGTCTAACAAAGACCTTGACATATCAAATAATATAAGTTAACCGGTCTACAAACGTTTTTATTGCCGTAGATAAAACTCATAAATTTTACATTTTTACAAAGGTGCTCACCGCCGTCCATTAGTTAGAAAACGATAACTTTATTAATCCTCACATGGGAAATTAAAGTAACCTACATGACTAAGTCATGTTATAGATTTAGGCCTAACAAAGTCCTTGACATAAAATAAGATAATAACTTATTATTTGTAATTCTGGTGAGCAGGTTTTTTTCATGATTTTTCTGTCATAGATGAATTCAGGAATGCTTTTTGTGTTTGTTTCTTACCGCTGGTCCCTTTGTTAGAAAACGAAACTACAGTAAATTTCTCACGGGAATATTTGAGTTGTAGGTCATGCTGTTGAGATGTGAGTCAATTCGAGCAGCGTTTTCCGTTTGTGGGGACTGAGGTTAGAGTTCTACCTCAGATAACATCCTTTTCTCCTCACAGCCTGATACAGAATGTGTGGTTCCGGTTAGAACTGGTTTGACTGACATTTATACAAATAAAGCCCCTCTTTAAAGATAGATGCTGTGCTTTCTAAATGCTTTATTCCTACAATAAATGTTTTGATTTGAAATGGGGAAAAAAGTTATCAGGATGAGAAGTAAAATCTGTAATAGATAAATAGTTTAGAACCCTATATGGTTTCGTATATGTAAAATGTTGGGTATAAAGTTACAGTTTATGATGTGTGCTGAAACGAATCCCAAACTATTTATTTTGTGTCTGTTTTGTTTCAGTCACGAAGCATCATGGATGTGGATTATGAAGAGATGTATCCTACCTTTGATAAAGAGATAAATACATTGGATGACGAGAGAAAATATCTGATCATTATGAAGGTGTTCCTGGGCATTGGCATGGTCGCAGGTGTAGCTGCTCTGGTGTGGGCCATCATATCTCTACTGAGGAAGAGGAACGGCAGAAGATACAGCCCCAGCATCTTCCTCATCTCCCTCCTCGTGTGCGACGTCATTCAACTGATCTCATCTTTTCTCATTCTGCTGTCTCTACAGGAATACTTTGCATCACCTATGGTTTATCATACATGTATTTGTGGTTCGTGTCAGTGTGTTGCGGTCTGTTTTTCCACCAGATGGTGGCGCTAGAGTGGATCCTGTCTCTCACACGTCCGTTGTGCTTCTCTCGTCTTCGCTCCAAATGCTGCTCCTTCCCCATCTCTCTCTTCGTCTGGGGTTTTTTTCTTGGCAGTTGCAGCGTTCAATCATTTTACTGATGGCAATGGCTATCAGGCGTTGGAGCTTTAGTTCTTGGAGCTTTAGGCCTTGGAGCTGTATGCATTAACATCATAACGTGGATTCTGTGTTTTTTTAAATCACCGCTCTCAGTTTATTTGAAGGTACTCTCAGTTTCAACTTTCACTCTTGTGGTTCTTTACGGACCTGTTTGTATTGTGACCATGCTTATGTTCGGATCAGATGTACTATATGCTTTGGGTCGTGACTTTCAGTCTGGCTAACCTGAGACTGATCTCTGATCCCGTCCTTTGTGTCCTGGTTAGCATGAGACAAGAGCTCCAGAACTAGCAGATCTGGTGGAAATCAAATATATATTTAGTGACGAACAGCTTGTGCATTTGTAGACTCTCCCAGGAACCCTTTTTGCTTTAAAGGAGCTTTTAAAGTGAGCTTTTTTACTTTTCTTTTTTCTTATATCAAGATCGATTTGTGGGTTGATCGTTCTTGTCTGTCATGGATGTTAAGTAAATTTAAAACAACATCTCAACTCCAGAACTGAATCACTTAATATGGACAGTAAAAAACTGGAAATTGGTGGAACAAAAAGATACCTTTGTGTGAATTGTTTGAATTGTTTTATCCTGATGTTTTTTGCTTATGTTATCAAATAAAAAGGAAGAGTATGTATATTGTTTTGGTGGGCATGGTTTCATCTAACACGTGCAAGTGACAAATACAAACACCCTATAAAGACAACTGGCCAAGTCATTGTCACACACACCCACACACCCACACACACACACACACACACACACACAGTGTTGCTCTGACAACCGCACAGAGGCTGAGGTTTCATGGACCGCAATAAATAACAATTGGACCATTAGTCAAATAATTTTGTTAGAAACTGGGTGATTAACATTTCCATCTCCCATCAATGACCTGTCGAGGCAGTGAGATTCTTGAAAGATTCTTGAAACCACCTATGAAATATACTTGTGTGCAATATTCAAATAAATATGATTTGACTAATGGTCAAATTGTTATTTATTGTTGGCAAAAACAACAACCACACAGGATGTGCTGAGGCTTCATGGACCACAGCAAACCAAATACATGCAGGCCACACGTTGTCAAGGTCACCTCAAGCAACAGTCACAAACACCCTAGCAAGCACACCATACCCTTATAAAAAACGATTAATTTAATTATTTTGAGCAGTGTATATATGTTAACTTATTTACTACTGAAAATAATCCTGTTACTTTAGGTATGGGTATGACCTTTGACTTCCAGCGTCTGCTAAATTAAATAAATACATTCTTATTATTTTCTTTAATTGATATCTGATACGAAAACAATTAAATAAATAAACACTTCAGACTCCCCCCCTCAGAGAGAGTTTGCATGCTGGTCAGAACAAAAGTGGAAGAACAACACCTCCTGGACACACTCAGTCTTCGAGGGGCGAGAGAGAGGGAGACTGAGAGAGGGAGACTGAAAGAGGGAGACAGAGAGAGAGACTGAGAGGGAGACGAGAGAGGAGAGAGAGAGGGAGACTGAAAGAGGAGAGAGGGAGACAGAGAGAGGGAGACAGAGAGAGAGACTGAGAGAGGGAGACAGAGAGAGGGAGACAGAGAGAGAGGGAGACAGAGAGAGAGGAGACTGAGAGAGGAGAGAGAGGGAGACAGAGAGAGAGAGGAGACAGAGAGGGAGACTAAGAGAGGGAGACTGAGAGAAAGGGAGACAGAGAGAGAGAAGGAGACTGAGAGAGGGAGAGAGAGGGAGACTGAGAGAGAGAGGGAGACAGAGAGAGACAGAGAGGGAGACTGAGAGAGAGAGACTGAGAGAGAGACAGAGAGACTGAGAGAGGGAGACAGAGAGAGAGAGTGAGTTACAAAAGACTGAAACTGGACTGGAACAGTTTTGAGTGAAAAAGGTTCGTAAATTGTATTTTGTAATGTTATTCAAAGTCACTTATAGACGTTTAATGACAAATATCAACCTTGGGTGAAGAATTCTAGTAAAAAAAGGTTTTTGAGTTACATTCTTGATTGCCACCTCAGATCCATAAACGACAGAATGACAGTGGTTCGCCTCGTTGGTGAGTTTTACCACTATCTCACTACCGTGAGTCGTGACAGTTTGTCCATTTCAAAATGCTCAATTTAAGCTCGTTAATTTCTAATTTTTCTTATATTTACAGGGATTGTCCTACTTTTGCTCGGGGTCGAAAGCCAACCGTAAGTGCTTACTCAGTCAAGTCAATGGAGTGGTCCCTCCCTGACAACAACTTGTGATGCAGTTGTTAAACATCAATCTTTGCGCTTGTTTTTTTGGTTTGTGTGTTTATTCCACAGAGTATTTTCATCAATACCACTTAATCCTCGAGTCGAAGACCTGGACTGAAGCCCAGAGATACTGCAGAGAGAAGTACACTGACCTGGCCACCGTAGACAACATGGAGGACATGAACCAGCTGATGGCAGTTGGAAATGGTTACAGTGGGGGAGCCTGGCTGGGTCTCGTGAGAGCAAACACCGGGAGCTGGCAGTGGTCTGGTGGCAGTAGATATCTCCCTTACACCAACTGGGCCGACAATGAACCCAATAACATCAACGGTACTGAAAACTGCGTGGAGATCAACAGTTTGGGGAAATGGATAGATCTTCCCTGCCAGACTCAGAACTATGTGGCTTGCAACGAATGTGAGTAGGAGATGATTGGATATTTTGATCAGATTTTTTCCCCACCAGAGCGTTTGACTGCAGATCAAGAGAAACCGGTATTTTAAACACTTTTAAATAACATTAACACCACTAACCAGATCCCTATCCCCAACACAGACGTAGAAGGAGAGCCCGTTTACGTCGTGCACTCACAATCACGATCATGGACGTGGAACACGGCTCAGAGTCACTGCAAGAACTCCCACGAGGACATGGCTGTCGTGTTGTCCAAGGAGGATAATGACGTAATCCGCGGCCTTGCCTCCAACCACACAGTCTGGATCGGACTTTTTCGAGACTACTGGGAATGGTCTGACCAGAGCACAACCTACTTCAGGTACTGGAAAAGGGAAAAGCCGGACAATTTACGGCGGCAATCAGAACTGCGCGCTCTCCTTACTGGGCGAGCAGGGAGTCTGGGACGACGCGCCTTGCGAGAGCAAGTTTCCTTTCTTCTGTAACGGACGTAAGCGCTCTTCCTTTTATATACGACTATTCGTTCGATTGTCTTCGAAAGTGCCTTACAAAAGATAAACGTAATAGGAAAATAGTTCTCCCGAAATTGACATGAGAATGGCAGAACATGACATTTGACTGCCAGTGTCGGTTTGAAGTGGAAACTGTTTGTTCCGTTACAGCCCTCAAAACCAAATTGTCGGTGGTGAAAGCTAGGATTCTCTCTACTTCTGACCCGAATGAGCTGGGCATCCCAGATCAGCTGCTACAGCAGGTGAGGAGAGGGGGGTGGGGGGTGGGGGGGGCAAAGGGAAAGAAAAACTAGGGAGAAAGGTATAGAGAGAAAAGTATATAAGAGTCTGCGCCGCTAAACGTAGGCTAATGTAAATATATAGAGATAAACTGAGAGTGAGACTTGTAATGGAAGAGCCATATTTCTTATAACAAAAATAGATTTTCACTCACTCAAATGTCCTCTGTGTGTGATAGCTTCAGGTACAGCTGGGAAACCTAAAAGTTTCTGACTACAGACTTAGCTGGAAGGTTCAGCAGGATGGGAAGATTTTCCAGGAGGAAAAGGAGGGACCTGAACAGAAAGGTGAGAGGCCCGTCAACGCTAAACATCTGAATGGTGCCCAGTTCTTTACAAAACATGTTTTGGTCACTAAAGTCGATTTCTAGTGGTTGGTATGTAGGCCTACAGTAAGTTGTTGTAAGGCAGTAGGTTAGTGAGCACTGATTCTTCCTTGTTGCTCTTCATCAGGTGGCTGTGTTGTGGAGGAAGGATAGACGTCACGACATGGCTGACCCAGGACGCAAAACAAGCAGACCCCCGAAGGATTGAGTGTCCCGAGTTAGAAAATGTCTAGATTTGTATTTGTTTGATTGATTCATCTGTTGATAGGAAAGATTGAAAAAAACGCTGACAATAACAATGTTTTGAAATTGACATTTTATGCGATTTTGGGCGACGAATTAAAAGTACAGATAGAAATGGAAGGTAAATACTGAGAAATTAAACAATGTATAGGCCTAATCGCGTTGAATATGTGGATCATTAACAAATGATGTGTACATGGGACATCTAATGCTTAAGAGAGCTATAAGTGAGGTAAACCTTAAATGTATGCAAATCTGTTCACTGGTGAAAAAACTTTTTTATGAAGACATTTTGTTTTGTTTTTTCCTACTTCAACCATATTGCTCCTTTAGCAAGAATCATAACATAATGTATGGCAAAATGTAACAATCTCTAAATTAACAGGTTTAGGCAAACTGGAAAACAAAATAAAGTTTTGGAGATATATATGATCAAAATAACACAATGTCTCAGTGAAAAATGGCTTCCACATTAGAATGTTAATAAACACTAACTACAACACAGAAATCTGTCATTTGTTTCAATCCGCACAACAATGTACATCTTAACAATTCAGCAAAAACAACAACCACACAGGATGTGCTGAGGCTTCATGGACCACAGCAAACCAAATACATGCAGGCCACACGTTGTCAAGGTCACCTCAAGCATCAATCACAAATATATATGTTAACCTATTTACTGAAAAGAATCCCCTCACTTTAGCTATGGGTATGACCTTTGACTTCCAGAATCTGCTAAATTAAATAATTACATTCTTATTCTTTTCTTTAATTGATATCTGATAGAGGAAAACCACTTCCATCATGTGGTCTGTGTACCACTGCTAAATAAACACTTCAGACCCACCCACCCTCAGAGAGAGTTTGCATGCTGGTCAGAACAAAAGTGGAAGAAAAACACCTCCTGGACACACTCAGTCTTCGAGGGGCGAGAGAGAGGGAGACAGAGAGGGAGACTGAGAGAGAGAGGGAGACAGAGAGAGAGGGAGACAGAGAATTCTAGTAAAAAAGTATTTGAGTTACATTCTTGATTGCCACCTCAGATCCATAAACGACAGAATGGCAGTGGTTCGCCTCGTTGGTGAGTTTTACCACTATCTCACTACCGTGAGTCGTGACAGTTTGTCCATTTCTAAATGCTCAATTTAAGCTAGTTCATTTCTATTTTTTTTTATATTTACAGGGATTGTCCTACTTTTACTCGGAGTCGAAGCCATCCGTAAGTGCTTACTCAGTCAAGTCAATGGAGTGGTCCCTCCCTGACAACAACTTGTGATGCAGTTGTTAAAAATACATTTTTGCGCTTGTTTTTTGTGTGTTTATTCCAAAGAGTATTTTCATCAATACCACTTAATCCTCGAGTCGAAGACCTGGACTGAAGCCCAGAGATACTGCAGAGAGAAGTACACTGACCTGGCCACCGTAGACAACATGGAGGACATGAACCAGCTGATGGCAGTTGGAAATGGTTACAGTGGGGGAGCCTGGCTGGGTCTCCTGAGAGCAAACACCGGGAGCTGGCAGTGGTCTGGTGGCAGTAGGGACCTCCCTTACACCAACTGGGCCGACAATGAACCCAATAACATCAACGGTGAAAACTGCGTGGAGATCAACAATTTGGGGAAATGGAATGATCTTCCATGCCAGACTGAGAACAACGTGGCCTGCTACGATAGTGAGTAGGAGATGATTGGATATTTGATCAGATTTTTTCCCCACCTGAGCGTTTGACTGCAGATCAAGAGGCATCCGGTATTTTAAACACTGTTAATTAACATTAACACCACTAACCAGATCCCTATCCCCAACACAGACAACGTCGCAAAGCGCGTTTACGTCGTGCACTCAGAATCATGGACGTGGAACACGGCTCAGAGTCACTGCAAGGAAACCCACGAGGACATGGCTGTCGTGTTGTCCAATGAGGATAATGACGTCATTCGCGGCCTTGCTTCCAACAACGCAGTCTGGATCGGACTTTTCCGAGACTACTGGGAATGGTCTGACCAGAGCGCAACCTACTTCAGGTACTGGAAAGGGGAAAAGCCGGACAATTACGGCGGCAATCAGAACTGCGCGCTCTCCTTATTGGGCGAGCAGGGAGTCTGGGACGACGCGCCTTGCGAGAGCAAGTTTCCTTTCTTCTGTCACGGACGTAAGCGCTCTTCCTTAACATCATATATGACTATTCGTTCGATTGTCTTCGAAAGTGTCTTACAAAAGATAAACGTAATAGGAAAATAGTTCTCCCGAAATTGACATGAGAATGGCAGAACATGACATTTGACTGCCAGTGTCGGTTTGAAGTGGAAACTGTTTGTTCCGTTACAGCCCTCAAATCTAAATTGTCGGTGGTGAAAGCTAGGATTCTCTCTACTTCTGACCCGAATGAGCTGGGCATCCCAGATCAGCTGCTGCAGCAGGTGAGGAGAGGGGAGGGGGGTGGGGGGTGGGGGGGGCAAAGGGAAAGAAAAACTAGGGAGAAAGGTATAGAGAGAAAAGTATATAAGAGTCTGCGCCGCTAAACGTAGGCTAATGTAAATATATAGAGATAAACTGAGAGTGAGACTTGTAATGGAAGAGCCATATTTCTTATAACAAAAATAGATTTTCACTCACTCAAATATCCTCTGTGTGTGATAGCTTCAGGTACAGCTGGGAAACCTAAAAGTTTCTGACTACAGACTTAGCTGGAAGGTTCAGCAGGATGGGAAGATTTTCCAGGAGGAAGAAGAGGGACCTGAACAGAAAGGTGAGAGGCCCGCAACGCTAAACATCTGAATGGTGGCCCAGTTCTTTACAAAACATGTTTTTGGTCACTAAAGTCGATTTCTAGTGGTTGGTATGTAGGCCTACAGTACGTTGTTGTAAGGCAGTGAGTTAGTGAGCACTGATTCTTCCTTGTTGCTCTTCATCAGGTGGCTGTGAGGTGGAGGAAGGATAGACGACATGGCTGACCAAGGATGCAAAACAAGCATACCCAGGATGCAAAACAAGCTGACCCCCTGAAGGATTGAGTGTCCCGAGTTAGGGAATGTCTAGATTTTATTTAAATGTTTTTATTCATCTGTTGATAGGAAATATTGAAACAAAGGCTGACAATATATATTTTTTGAAATGGACATTTAATCGATTTTGAGCGATTAATTAAAAGTACAGATAGAAATGGAAGGTAAATACTGAGGAATTAAACATTGTAGGCCTAATCGCGTTTGAATATGTGGATCATTAACAAATGGTGTGTACATGGGACGTCTAATGATTAAGAGAGCTATAAGTGAGGTAAACCTTAAATGTATGCAAATCTGTTCACTGGTGAAAAACATGAATTACATTTTGTTTGGGTTTTTCCTAACCATATTGCTCCTTTAGCAAGAATCATCATTGCAAAATGTAACAATCTCTAAATTAACAGGTTTAGGCAAACTGGAAAACAAAATAAAGTTTTGGGGATATGATCAAAATAACACAATGTCTCAGTAAAGAATGGCTTCCACATTAGAATGTTAATAAACACTAACTACAACACAGAAATCTGTCATTTGTTTCAATCCTCACAACAGCTCAGACAAGAACCTTGGACTTCAATCTTCTGAACACTTTACCCTTTGAACAAAACTGAATTCATCTATGAACACACGGTAGAAAAAGGATACAATATTTTGAGGGGAAACCAGAGTGTAGCACACTACAGGCTGTGGGCCTGTAGTATAAACTGCCTCATTACGATAAGATTATTTATCCTATTGTACATACTTATGTATTTTATGTGATTAAAAAAAGAGGTGAAAGAATAAAAAAAGTTTGTCTTACAACAGGTTTACACAGACACAGGACATCCAGTTCATCAAGCCTATACGCCAGAACAGCACTGAGCCCTAGTTGACCAAGTCTGCACGACCGGAAGGGTCAAAGGTCGAGGGTCAAAACCACTACAACGCTTCCATGAGCGTTCATCATGTCTTCAGCTACATACGGACGGAGTCTATCAGCGGACGGCTGAGCGCGTGGACGATCCACGATCCACACGACAGAGCGAAAAGAAAAACGTGCGCGCTAGTCTTTAAAGTGTTCGCAAACGTGATCCCTCAGGTTCTTCCTGAGGCGGAAGCGTTTCCCGCAGAAGGTGCAGTCGTAGGGTTTCTCCCCCGTGTGGAAGCGGAGGTGACTCGACAGCTTGCTCAGGTAGGTGAACTGCTTCCCGCAGAACTCGCAGAGGTGAGGCTCCCCGCCGGCGTGCGCCTCCTTCAGGTGCAGCCTCAGGTTACTCTTCAGGGTGTAGAGGCGACGGCACAGGCCGCAGCCGTACGGCTTCTCGCCCGTGTGGAAGCGGCGGTGGCGCCGGATGTCCCGCCTGCGCTCGAAGAGCTTGCCGCAGTCGCGACAGGCGAAGCGGCGAGGGGGGAGGGAGGAGAGAGGGGCGAGGGAGAGAGGGGCGAGGGAGAGCGGGGCGAGGGCCTTTCTGATGTCCACCAGACGCACCGTGCACGCTTTGTGTCGGGTCGGGGTGGAGGACTTGGCCGGCGGAGGAGGGGGGGAGGTGATGGAGGGAGAGGGGAGGGTGGGTGAGGGGGAGGTGGGTGAGGGAGAGGGGGGGGGTGGGTGAGGTGAAGGTGGGAGAGGGGAAGGGGAGGGTGGGTGAGGAGGCGGTGGAGCTGGAGCTGTTTAGAGTAAGGACAAAGTCTTTCATGGTGTCTTCACCGTTCTTACTGGACTCTGGCAGCCGGACAGCGTCCAGCCTTTCCTTCACATCCGAGGGCTCGGACACCTTCGCTTCCAAAACTCCACTGAAGTCGGGGAGCCTGGCCAATCGGGAGCGGGTGGGGGCTTTTCTCAGTGGAGGTATGAGGGGGTCGTCGCGGGTTTCCTGGCGGTTGGAGGGCGCGGGGTGTGAGGAAGGTTTCCGTGGCGTGCTGGCAGCGATCCAATCCAGGTCCTCCACCTTCAGCGGGTCCTCGAATGGGCTGGTGAACACGGACACGATCCTGAGTCCCTGCGTCGGCTCCTGTCCGACTGAGGCGGGTGCCGGCACTTCCGGTGTGTTTGATTGTTCGGCGGGTGATGTCGTGGTCGGATCGTCCTCTTTGGGCTGGTCCAGGGGGGAGGTTGTGCGGGTGATGGGCGTCAAACGTGCTTTTTCGTTCCTTGAGACGAGATCCAACTGTTCTGTGTTTCCTGAGGCACATATACAAAATCATCATTATTTACATGTTTATTTTAAGACATTTTGAGGAATTGAACCTATCAAGATACAAACAATCAGTAGTAGGCCTCATTTTGACGTTTAATGCACTGCACTGTTAAACAAAGTATGTATATGATTGACACACTAGTATTATCCAACTACACATTTTGCTAAACACTTAATCAAAAGGTGTACAAGTCGGTTGAATCTTTTCCATTTAGGAAGTTACTTCCTGTAGTCTGTTACATTTAATTTGATGCGTGGAGAATACACAAAGGAATACAACTCTAAGGAAAAGGTCGCGTATGACGTCAGCTGTTAAACAGGACTGTGAACAGAACCAGAACACAATCTTAAGATAGGGGCACGCGCACGCACACACACCTCGCAGCAAACTGCTATCCTGAGTGCTCCCTGTCCTTTCCCATAGTGCGTCTTCTCTCTGTAGAAAGACAGTAAGCAGATCATCACTGTTACACGGGTGCGCCATACACACGTTAACACACAGAAGCTGAATAGGCACTCCAGTAAACAACAGCAGGTCAACGGCTTTATATCTCATCAACTCACCTCGTTTTTAAGAAGGATATTGGAATCATTTCGCTTTGGAGTTGAGGCAGTGCAATCTGACTGAACTCCGAGATACCAAGCTCTATTGTAATTGGTCGATTTTTCATTTGGGTTCATTCGTAAATTCCTCATTCCTTCCAGCGCGCTCTTCAACGTGCATTCGAGCACTTCATTGTTTCGAATAGACGGCCTACCGGTATCGCTCCCGACCGTGCATTGGAAAATATGTGTTATTTCAGTTACTGCAACATCCACCAATATGTGCAGCACATATTTCAATTGTGTCTGGAAAAAGTCAACGTTTACGTGTCCTTCCATTGAAAAGTATTTTCTGGAAGTTCCAACAAGCAGGGCAGACAGCGCCAGTTTCCCGAACGTACACGTGACATGACGTCGACAACGTATGTGGTCATTCGATTCTGTTTTAGGGTTACCCAGGAAGGCGGTGAATGTATTTGTGGGTTTATACTTATAACTCCTCCCATTCGGGTTGATGCGGTGTACAAAACGAGTGTGATTCGTGCCAGAAACGTCATGAGATTACCTGCTCTCGCAATCGATTGCTTTACTTCGGCAATGGGTTTGCGGCTGATATTGTTATTACCCGTGGCGTGTTTTTGAAACTGGGTCTGGTTCATCAATACATCACTTAAGAAGGTCGTTTATTTTGCAAGAGAAAGGTAAGACATCGCTGTACATTTTTGAAATAATCTACACTTAAAGACAGCGTGCTTAGCCTACCTGATTACATTCCACACGAAGAAGGCTACTGTAGGACAGATAGCGTTAATTTAATTGGGAGAAACAATGTGCCAATGAGTAGGCCTACGTAGAATTTCAATTCTTCTACTCTCTAGCCAGCAAATTATTAACGCGTGTTTAAGGGAGAGTTTAATCTTATCGATAAATCAATATTAAGCTCACAAATGGGAGTTTAGAGTAGCAAGCAGTGATCTGTGTCAAAAGTCTAAATTGCCTTGTACACGCGCAGAATTTAACTACTTTCATTTTCGATACTCACGCCTGAAAATGTTTTACTATGTAATTGTAGGCCTATAGCTTGCTCCCATAAAGACTACAAAAACGATTTTTATTTTATTTAGGCTGAATATGTCAGGGTGAGAAAGTAGATGCGCCTTAAACTGTGCCTGAGTAGAGGTGTGTTACATTTCTAATTTCAATATCCCACCCAAATCTTTTTTCATTTTCATCCACCTCCTCTGCTTTGAGTTTGTTATAAACTCACATTCGTTAGGGACGAATCTAGGTTCCCATGGTTACTACCGCTTTGTCTCCCCTCGTCTTTCTCAACGCGCAGCGATGGCTTCGTCAGATGAGCAGACCAGCATTCTAGAAGGGGAGCTGACCTGCCCAATCTGCCTCGATCTCTTCAAGGACCCCCACCTGCTCCCTTGCGGCCACAACTTCTGCCTCGTTTGCGTGCGCCGCCTCAAACGCCAGTGCGAACGTGGCAGCTTCCGTTGCCCCGAGTGCCGCGAGAGCCACCGCTGCAGCTCGGAGCCGCTCAAGAACTTCAAGCTGGCCAACATAGCGGACAGCTTACGCAGCAAGGCAGGCACAGCGGCCAGGCCCCCAGCCCCCCCTCAGGGCGCACAGGCCCAGTTCCCAGCCAAGACCCCTGCCTCTGTCCCCTGTGACTACTGCCCTGCCTGGGGGAGCGAGGCGGCGGGGGGGGAGGGTGCGGAGGCGGCGGGGGGGCCGGAGCCCGGGTGTGAGGGCGGCGTGGAGCCGACGTGTTCGATGGCGGTGAAAACGTGTCTGAAGTGCGAGGTGTCCATGTGCCAGGAACACGTCAGGCCGCACCTGGAGCTGCCGGCCTTCAGGTCACACCTGCTGACGGAACCTCTAGCAGACCTGAGGAACAGGAAGTGTATGGAACACGACGAGATGTTCAGGTAGGAGAGATGAGGTGTTCAGGTAGGAGAGATGACGTGTTCAGGTAGGAGAGATGAGATGTTCAGGTAGGAGAGATGAGATGTTCAGGTAGGAGAGATGACGTGTTCAGGTAGGAGATATGAGATGTCCAGGTAGGAGATATGAGATGTCCGGGTCGGAGGAAATGGATAAAGGGAAGATAGAAGAGTTCAATGAGGACAGACGCTTCTAGACGTAGATCATATTTACGTTGTTGACACTTTTGAAACACCTGCCTGAATAGTCTCAAACACAGCAAGGTTTGGAGCCGTTGTGAATGGGACTTCCAGTATCCTCTGTAGCTTCCCAGGTTTCTAACCAGGCTGTGTGTTGTTCCAGGTACTACTGCATGGACGACCAGGTGTGCGTGTGCAACGCCTGCACTATAGAAGGACACCACTCAGGACATACAATCAAGACCTTGAAGAACACCATGAAAGACCTCAAGGTACAGACACTCTCTCTCTCTCTCTTGTTGTCTCTCTGTCGCTGTCTCTCTCTTGATGTCTCTCTCTCTTTCTGTATATGTCTTTCTCTCTCTCTCTCTCTCTCTCTCTTTCGCTGTCTCTCTGTCGCTGTCTCTCTCTTGCTGTCTCTCTCTCTTTCTCTTTCTGTCTCTCTCTCGCTGTCTCTCTCGCTGTCTCTGTCACACACACACACATGTCCTTTTACCTGCAAGTGAATAATGTCTTTCTTGATAGTGATAATGTGGATGTGTGGAGTGATGAATGTGATAAGACTGCAAACAGACAGTGTTTGTGATTTATCAGAGACAGTACATGGCTGTCAACCAATCACGTAGCTAGGCTGTATAATGGGAGTGGTTGGTGTGAGGTATACGGGGAACAAAGCCCTGTATTCACCTGTTCTAGACTCATCAATGGGCATTCTGCAGCAGTCTAGAGAAGGGTGGGGAAGCGTGTGTGTGTGTGTGTGAAAGAGAGAGACTGCAAATGTGTGACTACACTGCTGTGTATCTTGTGAAAGTAGAAGGGAACCACATTTCATTGAAAATCTCTCTCCCTTTCTTTCTCTCTTTCTCTGTGTCTCTCTCTTTCTGTATATGTCTCTCTCTCTTTCTGTCTCTCTCTTTCTGTATATGTCTCTCTCTCTTTCTGTATATGTCTCTCTCTTGCATAACCTCTCTCTGACTCTTTCTCACAGGGGTCTTTGGAGCGCCAGCTCCACTTGGTAGAGAGGACGTTGAGTAAGGCAGAAGGAACCTTCCAGGAGATTCAGGAAGAGGAGAGAAACAACAAGGTGAGCTAGCAGAGCAGCCCTCCCCTGCTACTGAGGACCCCATGTCGGATGCTTTCATCCGACATGCAAATGGTGCATGTAGAAGATACAGCGACTCTGACTCTCTCTCTCTCTCTCTCTCTGCCTCCCCCCCCCTCTCTGCCTCCCCCCCCTCTCTCTCTCTGCCTCCCCCTCTCTCTCTCTCTTTCTCTCTCTCTGCCTCCCCCCCTCTCTCTCTCTGCCTCCCCCCCTCTCTCTCTCTCTGCCTCCCCCTCTCTCTCTCTCTCTCTCTGCCCCCCCTCCCAGAAGTTCCAGGAGGACTCTGAGGAGCGGGTGACAGCGCTAGGGGAGGTGCTGAGCGACAGGCTGGCCAGCTTCCTGTCCTCCCTGAGGGAGTGCTCTCGCTCCCTCTGCTCCACGGCCACGCCCAGCGTCCAAGAGAACCAGGCCAGGGTGTGTCAGGACCAGGCCAGGCTGCAGGAGCTGCGAGGCAGCATCATGGGCCTGCTGGGGGAGAACGACCCCTTCCGCTTCCTGGAGGTGAGGCTGTCTATTCGGAACCGACTGCTATGCGGGTGGCATGGCAACGGTGGAGGGTCATCTCGGTGGAATGTCGTGCGTTTTAATGGAATTCTTGGCCCCTGGTTGGTTCTATAAACGGACATTGGATTCTAGGCACTTCAGGGCCGTCCCGGCCAATCAAATCGAAACTCTAGACTCCTCATTTGCTTCCCTGTGTTGCATTAGTTCTGGGTAGAATGTGACATACTTGACATTTAGGACATCTCTGTCAACCTCCTAGAAGCATGTTTTCCCCAGTAGAAAGACGTGGATGGATTGGTCTCCATTGAGATGATGGAAATGTGTTACTTTAAAAAAAACTGTTGAAGTCTAATTTAATGTTCTGCTTCTGTTCTGGTGTTTAGGGCCACAAGTCTTCTAGTAAACGGTTGGTATCTGGATATATGAATGACTTAACAGAAAATACGATTATGTGTGTTGGATTTGTCATGTGTAAAGTGTGTGTGTTTGTGTTTAACAGTCACAGAAGTCAGATGAAGAAGCCCCTGTTCGTACCTAACTATACCAGGTTGGACATGGACAGTCTGGGTAGCAACCTAGAAGACAAGCTGAAGGACTTCTTGCGTGAAGTACGCAGCCACGTCAACGACGCCATCGACAGCCTCTGTGAGTACACACACACACACACACACACAATGAAATCGTCGTTGTCCGATACACAAACCCCGAAGGTGATTCGGTCTGGCAGAAGAACCTGAGAACTATTTTGTGTTTTTTTTCCCTCAAGGTCCAGTTGTAGAAGATGAAGGGGAGGATGAGGATGAAGAGGAGGAAGAGGATGATGAGGATGATCAAGGGGAGGAGATGCCGAGCGAGGGAGAAGAGGAAGAGGAGGAGGGACACAACCAAACTGAGTCTGCAGATGAGCTCTTCACCCCAGAAGAGGAAGATGAGGAGGAGGAGGAGGAGGAGGAGGATGAGGAAGATTACGAGGAGGAAGAGGGCGTTTAATCATTGCCACTGTAACCATCACCAGGCCTGCGTCGACTGTGACATCAGCACCGTGCACGGTCGATGGGAGAAGTGACGTCATTTCGGACGTTTAGCGGGGCGACGCCGACCAGGCCAATCACAGGCCCTCCTGTTGGGAGGCCTGTTCACATGACGACCATGGGGATTGTTGTTAGTGAGTCATACAAGTCCTGGTCAAAGTCCTGCCTTTTAAACGGGCTGGCAGGCTGCCCACAGACACATGAGCACCCACTGACGTGAATGTCTCCATTCCCACTGCTGCTCTCTACCATGTGTACACTGTCGTTCTTTAAGCTTTTGTCGGCGAGAAATTCATAAGACTAACCAAGAACGTTGTGAGGATGACATTGGCAACTTTCACTAGAGGCGGGAATCCTGGGTTAGTTCTTGATGGTTGGCGTTGTGGATGTGACACTGGCAGGCACTGGGTGACGCTGTCGTGATGTCACATCCGTGGAAGGAGGCGATCTGATTCGTTAGGAGGGTGCGTGGAGCTGTTCTGTTGAGGAGCACTTCCTGTTCCTTGCTGAAGTTATACCAAAGTGGTCAAGTTGTTTGAAACTGTTTGTGTTTCGCTGGAAATTGTATGCTTGCCTCACAAAAATTATAATGTTATCTTTATATTCAAAATAATATGCATAGACTGCTTTTATATAAATGTGCAGATTGTGTAAGTACATCAATGTTGACCTGATTGCAAATTGCTTTTTTGTGTCTTGAAAAGTGGGGGTGAATGTATTTTGCACTTTTATATTCAATTGTACCTAACATTTTGCAAATGTGAATTAAAATGGCTTCGATTTTGAGAGAGTTGATTTGAAGTGTGGTCTTTTTTCGTTCTTTTTCTTTTTGCAGTTGTTGTGCAGCCAGAGGTCAGGAAGTAGGCCCTAAGATGGCAGACCAAAACTGCGCAGTTACTAAGAACTGTTATCCCAAACTGGTTTTAGTCTGAACATGAGAAAGTATGTAGAAAGTGAAGGTTGGCAAGATTATGGTGAGAGGGAACATCTGGATATTCCTCTGTTGTCATAAACGCTTCCTGTAGTTGAACAACATTTCTCTCCTTAAGGACTTTTAAGGAGATAAATACTCAAACCCACGCGTACGGATGTTGGGGTGCAGAGTCTCTAGGGACCTAAGTTAGCGGATGCACCAGTAAAATGTTGTCCTCCAAGGCCAAGAGAACTCGGTGAAGGGATTGTTGACCGGTTTAGTCTTCTGATAAGAAGTTGGGAATGTCAACATCCCCGCCATTATGACGTGTAAGGGTTTACTCATCTGGATTTCATGTTTAAGTTTCCTGGGGTGGTTGCTGGGTAAACGCTTGTGGGCGATACTTCCGGTGGACTACTTCCGGTGGAGGCGAATCACATCGCTGCTGTTGCTAGCAAATAACATCGCTGCTGTTGCTAGCAAATAACTTCTATTGCTTCTATACTCTTTGTTGCTAGTTAATGTCTTTAAAAAGCTCGGGAACAACGTGTACCGTTCGCGGATGTACTTACAACCGGACAAAACTCAACACTTGGTTGAAATCGGGTTAGTGTTTTTTTTGCTCGATCGTTGCTACTACGATCCATCGTTATCGGGAAACGCAGCCCTGGTCTTCGCCTGAATTCTTTACCGTCTCCAAGAGAAGCAGGTTTTCCTTCTACACAGTAAGTGTGCTCTGTTAAATTCGGAAAATACAATAAAAAATGTTGGCTATGATGTGTGCTTTAAAAAAAACGAATCATTGAGTTAGGAGTAGGACACACACACACACACACACACACGAGGGGTCTGCACATAAGAATGCACAAGGAAGATAAGTGTTAGCTGCTGAATAATTCATATTTGAGTGCACCGCTTAAAGGGGTCATTGACTGGGTTTTTTGAGTATTTTACACTGTTCCTTAAGGTCTCCGAATAGGGTATGTAACATTGTTTTGGCTGAAAATGGCCCGGGTGCTGTTCTATGCCCTCTTTTACATCCAGCATTTTTTTCCCGGGAAAAAACGCTAGCTTTTTCCCTTATATCATTGGTATTTAGATGAGCTGTGCGCTGATTGGTTGGTTTACAACGAGCGAAGCTGCGGAGCAAAGACGGCCAACAGCACTCACTGAAACAAGAAGGTGGCGACTTGAAATAAAAACGTACAAATAAATCTATTGTGTCTACACAACACTGTTTTCAACAGATTGACAAGATATAATTTGAAATGATTACGGTAGTTTCCACGTCTGTTGTCGAAGCAAACAGAATCGCCTTAGGTGGGTAACGTTAGCACTACAGTTTAGCATACAAACTATCGTGATTCAACAAGTTCGGTAAAGTTGGCATGATATTCACAGATTCAAACTTGCGGGTTCAATAACTCTACAGCGAAATTTTATTCAATCACAAATAACGCATATTTCGTACTGTAGTAAGGTAAACAACGAGCTACAAAGTCATTTTCATCAAAACGAGTCGTCCTGCAACCTGAAGAAATAACATTGCTCTCTACGAGCAGCCAGCGGCGAGACTGCAGAAAGACGACTGCTTAGGGACCGTCTACAAAGTACAGCACCAAAAAGAGATACATAAAAAAGATGTATTAATTTCACGTTTAAATAAGGTAGTTGTTCCAAACTTACCTCAATTATAAGTTGTCTCATGCTAGTTGTACTACATCACTTACTTTTCAAAAATATGCGTAATCCAAATTTATGGGAATATTTTTTTCAAAAAATCTTTAATAGTTTTATAATTACATACAGTTGTGTCTTTAAACTTTCCTCACACATAATTAGTCTTCTGCTGGTTGTACTACAGCACCAACTTTTCAAAAATACGAATAATCCAAATTTTGGGGAATATTTTGGGCCAAAAACGTTTAATAGTTTCATATATAAACAGAGTTGTGTCTTTAAACTTTCCTCACATATAAATAGTCTTATGTTGGTTGTACTACAGCACTAACATTTCAAAAATATGCATAATCCTAATGTTGGGGAATATTTTTGGCCAAAAACGTTTAATAGCTTCATATATAAACAGAATTGTGTCTTTAAACTTTCCTCACATATAAATAGTCTTATGTTGGTTGTACTACAGCAGCAATCTTTCAAAAATCTGCATAATCCTAATTTTGGGGAATATTTTTGGCCAAAAACGTTTAATAACTTCATATATAAACAGAGTTGTGTCTTTAAACTTTCCTCACACATAAATAGTCTTCTTATGGTTGTACTACAGCACTAACATTTCAAAAATATGCATAATCCTAATTTTGGGAAATATTTTTGGCTATTTATATGTGAGGAAAGTTTAAAGACACAATTCTGTTTACATATGAAGCTATTAAACGTTTTTGGCCAAAAATATTCCCCAAAATTTGGATTATGCATATTTTTGAAATGTTAGTGCTGTAGTACAACCATAAAAAGACTATTTATGTGTGAGGAAAGTTTAAAGACACAACTCTGTTTATATATGAAGCTATTAAACGTTTTTGGCCAAAAATATTCCCCAAAATTAGGATTATGCATATTTTTGAAAGGTTAGTGCTGTAGTACAACCAGCAGAAGACTATTTATGTGTGAGGAAAGTTTAAAGACACAATTGTTTTTGTATATGAAACTATTAAACGTTTTTGGCCCAAAATATTCCCCAAAATTAGGATTATGCATATTTTTGAAAGATTGCTGCTGTAGTACAACCAACATAAGACTATTTATATGTGAGGAAAGTTTAAAGACACAATTCTGTTTATATATGAAACTATTAAACGTTTTTGGCAAAAAATATTCCCCAAAATTAGGATTATGCATATTTTTGAAAGGTTAGTGCTGTAGTACAACCAGCAGAAGACTATTTATATGTGAGGAAAGTTTAAAGACACAATTGTTTTTGTATATGAAACTATTAAACGTTTTTGGCCAAAAATATTCCCCAAAATTTGTATTATGCCTATTTTTGAAAGGTTAGTGCTGTAGTACAACCAGCAGAAGACTATTTATGTGTGAGGAAAGTTTAAAGACACAATTGTTTTTGTATATGAAACTATTAAACGTTTTTGGCCAAAAATATTCCCCAAAATTAGGATTATACCTATTTTGGAAAAATTGGTGCTGTAGTACAACCAACATAAGACTATTTATATGTGAGGAAAGTTTAAAGACACAACTCTGTTTATAATTTATTATACATTTTTGGCAAAATATATTTATTAATATTTTTTTATAAATATTTTTGATGTATCTCTTTTCGGTGCTGTACTTTGTAGACGGTCCCTAAGCAGTCGTCTTTCTGCCGTCTCGCCGCCGGCTGCTCGTAGAGAGCAATGTTATTTCTTCAGGTTGCAGGACGGCTCGTTTTGATGAAAATGACTTTGTAGCTCGTTGTTTACCTTACTACAGTACGAAATATGCTTTATTTGTGATTGAATAAAATTTCGCTGTAAGACTATTTATATGTGAGGAAAGTTTAAAGACACAACTCTGTTTATAAACTATTATACATTTTTGGCAAAATATATTTATTAATATTTTTTTATAAATATTTTTGATGTATCTCTTTTCGGTGCTGTACTTTGTAGACGGTCCCTAAGCAGTCGTCTTTCTGCCGTCTCGCCGCCGGATGCTCGTAGAGAGCAATGTTATTTCTTCAGGTTGCAGGACGGCTCGTTTTGATGAAAATGACTTTGTAGCTCGTTGTTTACCTTACTACAGTACGAAATATGCTTTATTTGTGATTGAATAAAATTTCGCTGTGAATGTCATGCCAACTTTACCTAACTGATTCAACACAGCTTCAGTTAGCTCTAGCTATCTTACTGAAAAATTGATCTGGACAAACATGCATCTGAATTGTAGATTTACATAACAACACGGGTTATTTATTTGAATGAAACATAGTCAGGAACATGAAATAACGTAAATCCAATTGCCAATAAACTAGGCTAAATCATAACACATTCATGCTCTTGCGTTAGCAAGCTAAACTGGTTTACATGCCTACCGTATAGGTGTTTTCGCTATCTAGCTGTTCTTACATTCCTTGCAAATCACCGATGAAAAACAGATGAGCTTGAGTCTAGTTAACATTGACTAGACGGTTATGGCTGATGTTTGTTTATACCGTAGCATAGAAGATCTCTGTGCAGTTTGAAGGGTTGAGATTCTTTGTGTCTATTCCAATAGGCCTATGTAATGCTAGTTTTCAATGACACAAGTCTGTGTTCTAGAAAGAGTGGTCTGGAGTCGCAGAGGTCCGATAATATCAGTTTTAATGCAGCAGTTGGAAATCAAGTACAGAGCTCTGGGGTTGTCTACGTTTCCCTAACCGCAACAATGTTAGGGCTTGGTTCACGAAGTCCAACTGGCTATCTGTCCCTGCCCCAGGATATATTATAGCCTACAATGCCGTCATACAAAATGATCAAAAGAAGGTTGAGCTTTCTCATGCGGGAGTTGTTCTTGCTGGCGCGCCCCACGCTCCGGTGCCATCTCAGCCCGGCTTCAAGGTTGCTCCTGGCTCCTGAAATGAAGAGATTAGAGCACACAGTACAGCCTGTTCCCCACTCCCTAAATGAGACTATGTTTAGGCCTAAGCAAACTTCTAAGTTCATAAAACATTACTTTAATAAGCACAATGTATAATGTTAATAAGCACAATATATTCTTTAAGACATGCATCCTTTATAAAGTAGTACGAACATTGTTCTTGTGCTATGATGCATTCAGTGATTAAGAAGCCACAAATATTGATAGCCCTTGATAGAATTGGTGGCACACAGATGTCTGGAATTATAGAAGGTGCAGTGCCCATGATGCAGCTGGTGATGACAGTTCATGTATTGTGCTGTAATGTATTGTACATTCTTTAATCCCTCTTTTGATCTCTGAAAACACCAGAGATCAATCAACATAGCTCAAGCCAACCACCGCATCCTCATCCTGGTCAGCCAGCCCCAGCAACGGCATTTGGAACCCCGCCTTCGGGTTCTCCACAGCTAAGACAATGATCCGGTTGCAAAGGGACCTGATGCATGGGATACAGCAACACCCACACAGAGCTAACATGCACAACATACCAAATATGGAGAGGAAGACAGAGACAATTCATGTTGATATTGATATAACACACTCTTAAGTAAAATAGCGGAAACCTTCTTAGTCCAGTACAATTCTAGTGTGGTCAAGCAGTATCACTCTTGACCTAGTCGTAACCCTCTTTTCCGGACTCTCACTTTCGTAGCAATAAGAAACAGTTCACTGGCCCTGCTCCACCAACTCCTGCAATGTACGACTGGGTTCTGGAGCAGCAGAACACATGTTCCAGTGGTACCACGTACTCCCTTTCCCCAGCACCTTTAGGGCGTGCTAGGTCCTCTCGATGACCTTGAATGGTCCTGTCCACGAGGTTCTGTCCCCTTCCTCTTAATGGTTTTCACCCCCATCCAGTCAGTGAAGGCCTTGACTGGATCCTGTACTGTCCCCCGTTTCTCCTGTACCTTTTTTATGTTGAGGGTGATACCAAAGCAGACAGCTGATCATAGTATGGTGGATGTGCCAACTCACCAGCCCAGCTCCCGGTCCAGAAACTGTCGCCCCCTCAGAAGTTCATATGGGGTGAATCCTGTAGAGGTGTTCACTGAACTTGTGATGGCTGTTAGGGCAATAGGGAGATCATCTACCCAATTCATGTTAGTTGTTGCACAGATTTTGGTCCACCTGCTTTCCAGATTCCAATTCATGAGCTCAACCTTTCCCTGTGACTGGGGGTGATACACTGTCCCGAACGCGTGCACCAACCCCAGACTCAATTTCAGATGTTCAATTGGAGATGTTTGTTTTTAAGCATTACACATTTGATGTACTGAGTTAGTGATTGGTATAGCAGCGTTGATTAGCAGTAAAGTTATCATTCTTTCACAAATCCTTCCTTTCACTACGTGGTGTCAACATTAAAAACTGGATATTTTAAAGTTTCATAGAATCCCTCCTTTCACACCCTTTAAAGGGTGTGACAACAAACACAAATTAAAAAATATCCCATTATGGAACACAATGCTTACAACGATAATAATGAGACTATGCAGCGTTATGGCCAAGTGGTGTGGACACACTGGACACAGTGGGAAAACCCTAATGATGTTATAGGGGAAAACCCACCGTCACTCCGCAGAGTGGACATTCGACATCCATGTACCCACGGCAGACCTGGACATACTCACAGGTCCCCTTCACCACATACATACAACTTTAGCCAAGCTTTTAGAATTGTAATAAAATAAATTACATTCGAAAAAACTCTAGAAATTAGAGAGATACATTAAAGTTTAGAAATGTAATAAAATAAAATCGAAACATATAGAAAAACTAGAAATTAGACAGGTTATTTTAAAGTTTTCATTGGATTGGATTCCTCCCTCTAAAAGGTGTGACAACAAACACAAATGTCAATGCTTCACTTCAGCCAAGCCAATCTCCTCGTTTGACTCCTCCACTCTGGTTGACTGCTTCACCTGGAACATAATTTAGCAGAAGATACCTCTTTTCTAGTTAGCATCAGGTCTAAATTGTGGAATTACATATGATCTTCCATAATTCAATTCAAATGTTGTTAATGCATGTGGTATAGGACTAGGAAGTACTTCAATCCACTCAGTAAACATATCTATAATTACCAGGCAGTATTTTCCCTACAGATTGCTTATTGTCAAAGATATGAAAAACCATTGTCATTATTCCAAACCAGAATTTAATCTGTATGCTTCTCAAATGAAATATAGACCAAATAATGTTCTTAATGTATCTATTAACAAAACATTCTTCCCCAACTATATTTTGATACAGGTCAGATAGGTAGAACTTCATAACTCGTTTTGCTGCAGTTCAAAACGAGCCAATTAGCTCAAACCATCATAACCACAATTTCTTGGCTTCCCAAATTATTTCAGAACTGAATGTTATAATAACCCTCTTCATCCACTAATACCATTTATTAATACAACATTATCACAGCCTAACTGTTTATCCCAAACAGTATGCCAGGCTCTGATAAAACTCTAAAATAAAACTTTAAACCAAATTACAATTAAACTCAAAATAAAAGTACATTTAGTTATGTTCTCTTTCTTATTTTTAACCAAATTACATTTAATACCTTTATCAAAACTCTTAAAAACCCATATGCATTGTGTCCTCTTCAAAACATCAGTGTTTAAACCAATCATCTCTTCACATCCACAAAACGTTCTCTTGTTTCATTTCATAACCTTCCATGTTATTAATTTAATTTGTTACGTTTGATTTTAGTTTGCAAATGATTTAACCTAACTTTCATTAGGATTAGTTAACATAGACTCGCCCTTGTTCTCCAGAAGCCTATCTCTCTCTCTCTCTCTCTTCCCCTCCCCACGCGCTCTCAACCTACCATCTTGTATTCCACTCTCATCATAGTATAGGACTGTACACTGTTCAACTCAATCTGACTCCACTCAAATATGACAAATATCTTGTATAGGAGGACAAAAAAGAAGCACTCATCTCTCTATATTTATTCAACACACTCTGACTCCACTCAAATATTACTATTAGGAACTTTAACCCCTCCTCGACAGGACTCAAACCTGTCACTTCTAACCCACAAAACCCACACAACCGGTACCGGGACTAACAGTTTTGACACCCAACACAAAACAGGGACTCTAACCCTTGAGACACATAAAACAGGGACTCTAACCCTTGAGACACATATAACAGGGACTCTAACCCTTGAGACACATAAAACAGGGACTCTAACCCTTGAGACACATAAAACAGGGACTCTAACCCTTGAGACACATAAAACAGGGACTCTAACCCTTGAGACACATAAAACAGGGACTCTAACCCTTGAGACACATAAAACAGGGACTCTAACCCTTGAGACACATAAAACAGGGACTCTAACCCTTGAGACACATAAAACAGGGACTCTAACCCTTGAGACACATAAAACAGGGACTCTAACCCTTGAGACACATAAAACAGGGACTCTAACCCTTGAGACACATAAAACACAGTTCGAGGACTCTAACCTCAGGGACTCGAACCCTTTCGAGGACTCTAACCTCAGGGCCTCTAACCCTTTCGAGGACTCTAACCTCAGGGACTCGAACCCTTTCGAGGACTCTAACCTCAGGGACTCTAACCCTTTGATGGAAACTAAGTTGATTTCCCACCACTGTTGTTTGACTAGGTACGATGAGACATAGTAATCATCTAAATTTGGTTCTCAGTTCCGAATAGCAGTACTTTGAATTAACAGGCGTCTGCTTACCTTTTTTATGTTGAGGGCCCCCTGACGATTACGTCTGCCTCCTCGTACCGGTGTATGGGTCTCTCTCCCGATCTGTCGGTCGGGCCGGAACCCTCTGGACTCCCTCTTTTCAGCGTCGGGTCACCAATTGAAGGGTTGAGATTCTTTGTGTCTATTCCAATAGGCCTATGTAATGCTAGTTTTCAATGACACAAGTCTGTGTTCTAGAAAGAGTGGTCTGGAGTCGCAGAGGTCCGATAATATCAGTTTTAATGCAGCAGTTGGAAATCAAGTACAGAGCTCTGGGGTTGTCTACGTTTCCCTAACCGCAACAATGTTAGGGCTTGGTTCACGAAGTCCAACTGGCTATCTGTCCCTGCCCCAGGATATATTATAGCCTACAATGCCGTCATACAAAATGATCAAAAGAAGGTTGAGCTTTCTCATGCGGGAGTTGTTCTTGCTGGCGCGCCCCACGCTCCGGTGCCATCTCAGCCCGGCTTCAAGGTTGCTCCTGGCTCCTGAAATGAAGAGATTAGAGCACACAGTACAGCCTGTTCCCCACTCCCTAAATGAGACTATGTTTAGGCCTAAGCAAACTTCTAAGTTCATAAAACATTACTTTAATAAGCACAATGTATAATGTTAATAAGCACAATATATTCTTTAAGACATGCATCCTTTATAAAGTAGTACGAACATTGTTCTTGTGCTATGATGCATTCAGTGATTAAGAAGCCACAAATATTGATAGCCCTTGATAGAATTGGTGGCACACAGATGTCTGGAATTATAGAAGGTGCAGTGCCCATGATGCAGCTGGTGATGACAGTTCATGTATTGTGCTGTAATGTATTGTACATTCTTTAAGTTGCGCGAACCATTTCACCAAGGACGGTTTTAAAAACCTGGGAATATGTAAAGCAGGATTTGCTATGAAGCTGTTGCTGAAAAGAGGTGCGTTCCGACCTTAGTTATGTTCATCAGAACCGCAAACTGTAGTATGATTTTGTCAGTAACAGTTATTAGCAATGCTAACGTATCCTGTATCTAGCACAGCCTTTCTCCAGTTATTTCGAATAGATAATCTAGACAGGCGTCAGCAAAAGGCTAGACTGCTTTCGTTTTCTGGCTATTTTTTTGGAAGCTTCCCTTCTAATGCCGACCACAGCTAGTCTAGCTAGTCATTTGCTAAGTAAGGTATGTTGATGTGTTTAGAAACGTAGCGTCGCTACCTCGGACTGGGCAAGAACACCAGTGAGTGGGCTGGTCTGCATGTACATTTTGGGGCGTGACAAAGACACAGACCAGAGCCAATTGAATGCGCGATACCCTCCCGACGTCAGTAGGGTGGATTTTTCCAAAAGCTACCGTTCTACAGCTAGATTTTTTCTTTTTGAGATTTGCATGGGAAATAAGTGTCAATGGACTTTGAGGTTCACTGTATGTTCATTTTACCCATCGAACTGTCGTTATTCAACTATGACAAGGTAAAAACGGTTTTGCAGTCAGTGACCCCTTTAAAACTAATTGTTGATGATGAAACACGAGAGGCAGTAACTGGAAATATTTAGTATTGCAGGGAGCGCATGACACGAGAGAAGGCCCAGGGGAGAAGCCTGAGATCTGACCTGTGTGAAAAACATCTCTCCCCGTTAAGAAACATGGAAAGCAACTGGAAATCAGATTCTGATTATTCGGAAGCAGATTCTGATTATTCGGAAGCAGATTCTTATTCGCAGATTCTGATTCGCAGAATCTGATTTGCAGGTGGTGGGTTTGACTGTTGCTAGGCAGAGATAGTCGGCTGTGCATCACATTCACTTAGACCGTGTGCACTCCTCAGTAAGTTAAATTAACCAGAGTACACAGTGTACAGAAATGATCTCTCCCTTTTATTTATGTTGGTTACAAGTCAAATAACAATTGCAGATAAAGTGTATATATATTTAAATGTTTGAACAATAGTGTATTTATTCAGCAGATACTTCTATCCAAAGCAACATATGACAGACAAATGTTCTATGACTGAGCTATACCCCTCCTTTCAAAATTCTGTTTAAAAAAGTTCAAATCTAAAATTAAAGATGAAAAAGAAAAGACCCAACTATGAAACATAACATAAAATGTATTTTTTGTAACAATCCATAAAAGGTAATTTCCCTCAGTTAACATTTTAAACCCAGGCCACATAGATGCATGATTACATAGCCGTCTCTACGTCATCACAGTACATTCAGGATGAAGTGTGAATCTGATCCCTAAACATCTCACGTAAGTGCTATGCAACCCCTTACTTGTCTCAGTGTAAATCCAGACATTTATCAAACTATTTGACATCCTCACAGGGGAACTTCAAGTTAAAATGTGTGTATTTATACAGTATGTGAACCTGGACTAAATATATCAACAGCACCACCAAATGATTTCTTCAAAGTCCAAAGTAAACAAATAAACATATTAATCAAAGAGTTTATAACAAGTGTTGCATCTTATTCTGTCACGTACATTATCTGTAAGGTATGTAGGACCGTGGTTCACAGTTTTATATCCTGCAGTTTAACAACCGTGTTTTCTTTCCATCTTGTCCACCTCGAGGCTGAAGCTCTTTCTGGGTCTCGGACCAGAATTCGGGGGTCTTTGGACCTGGAAGTCAGGTGGCTGAGCGGTTATGGAATCGGGCTAGTAATCCCAAGGTTGCTGGTTCGATTCCATGCTGTGCTAATGACGTTGTGTCCTTGGGCAAGGCACTTCACCCTACTTGCCTCGGGGAGAATGTCCCTGTACTTACTGTAAGTCGCTCTGGATAAGAGCGTCTGCTAAATGACTAAATGTAAATGTATTTCCTTCTGCTTCAGGGTTTCCTGGAGGTGGTCCTCAGAGGGATCACAGCAAGAAACTGAAAGGAAAAAGAAAAAATTATTACATTTCTTCCCTCGAGTAGTTTAATGGCATACTCAACCTTACAGAAACCTGCTCACTTGTAAGTGAATTTGAGGAATGTGTAAGGATGTATACGTACAGTACTGGACGCGTGATCACTGTCTGTTGGGGTCTTGGTTTTCGTTGTTTGGTGTTATGGGGTAGTAACGGATGGCGACGGCCTCAGGACCTCTGATGTTGAAGCCAAGGTAGAAAGAAACCCTCCCAGTTTTCCAAATACTACCTGGCATGTAGGCATCCAACTGGATGTCCTCGCCACCAATCTGTGTAGTAACTCTGTAATTACTCACCTCTCCATCCATCTTGAGAAGTTTCTCCTGGACTTCAGTGGACCCCCATAGCTCAGAATTGGTCCAATGATTTCTGTCGGCCAGGTTGCCGATTACTGTGCTGTGGACCAGCCTGTCAACCCCCCCGCCCTTTCCAAGGAAAAACAATGGGCGAAGATACCTGGAGCGAAAGTACATCTTGTACGTCTTCCTGTAGGAGCGTTGCATTAGTTTCACGTACTTGTTGATGTTGAAATCCAACTCCTCTTCACGTTCACTTTCAGGCCAAAACAACAGCAAGGCTAACAGGTAGAATTCTGGTGTGTGATTTCTTTCACTTCCTCCATGTACATTCTCAGCTTGTCTTTGAGGGTTACCATAGGGATAAGCAATGGAGAGAGCGCTTCCACATTGCTTAACATGACGTTGGCAAGGATGAAGTTCAGAGTGACATTCACATCTGGATCTTTCTCTGCGACTTCCTTCCCATAGTGTTGCTATCCTGCCTAGCGACAGAGACTCTTTATTCCACTCAATAGAAGAAAGCAATCCTGGGAATGTGAAGGCCATTTCTTGTTTGAGTCTCTGGAAGGGAATGCCCATAGCCAGCTGTGAGTCTCTTGGTTTACATTTCCCAACATATTTGTCGTAGCAATCTTGGACATCCCTCAGGAAATAATGTGGCTCGTCTTTCAAAATGCCAGGCTTGGAGTAGGTTAAGTACTGGAAGAAAAACTCACATTTTGTCTCGACGTCGTCCCGTAAGCTGAGGATGAGGAGTTTATACCTCAAGAGTTTATGGTCTCCTCCAATTGACAAGATGAAGCGTTCAATAGGTGACTCCATTGTTAGAACTTTCTTCCATTCTAGATTCAATCGTCTAAGTTTGTCAAAGAGAACATTGGCCACCTGCAGGTAACCAAAAAGTCCTCTGTTGTTGAAGATATGTGAGATTTTGGTTGTCCCGTCTCCCCTCATGTCCGCTCCTTGTTCTCTTTCAGCAGCCTTTTCCACATCTTCGAATGCATCGATGGCCTTTTGAGCCACTTGTAATATTTCACGAGGTGTCCTGGTGTCCTTCGACATGAGGCGATTCTTGCGTATTTGCCCCAGTGTATCAGCAATGAAAGAGGAGTTGGGGATCTCTGGTTTTCGCTTCAATCGCCCATGCTCGGCTTCTGGATAATACTTGTTGATGTAAAGTAAACGTGCAAGAGCTTGAGGAAAAAAGGGGTTTTGTTTGAACTTAGTTGAGGCTACAGCTAAAACAGAACGACAACTGCCAAAATCTTCCTTTTTCATGATATCTTGTATCAATCTGGAAAACTGGTCTTGTTGTCTGGTTTGCTGTTCCCTTTTCGTTAACATGTCTTTGATAAAAGACATCAACGATGAAGGTGTTTCATGTCCACAAAAGTACTGCAGAAGGTTTCTTGCTGTATCACTTCTGGTCACTTCAGCATTCTCAAAAGATTCAACCAACTGCTGTGCAATCATTGGGTGAGCAATGGACACATGTTTGTCCTGTCCTCGTCGTGAAGATGAGGTCACAATGAGATGAGTGAAAGGTTCCATTCTCTGCTCAAAGGAAGGGCCTCCGTGGATGGGGTCTGGTGGCCCCAGGAACTTCTGACACTGAGACTGTAGGAAGAAGGACCCAGGCACGTAGGCATTCATCAGGGCTATGAATGCTAGCAGCTGATGTTTTCGAGGTCTCTTATTTTTTCGGACAAATTCAAAGTCATTTGCGCACGCCTGTCGAACATAATCTGGAGAGAAATTGCTTCGCATGATGTTAAACCCATGAAAGGTTTTGTGCTTTCTCCTGTACCTCTGACTGATCTCTACCTGCTTCTCCTCAAACTGACGGGTCTCGTCCTCTGAGAGATTTGTCTTGAGGACGAAGTCTTCCCTTTCTGTGACGTTTGTCTTCCGCACACAGTTTAGCATGACGACCACAGGCATGCGAATGGGGATCTTTCTCTCTGCTATTTCAGTCCTGATGCTATCTTGTAGTTCCTCTAGAATCTTCTCATCGTCCATTAGCAGGAGTACAGTGTTCTGGTTTCCTCGAACGCCGGCAGTAAAAAGGTGAATCACTTGTTTGGCGATGGCGTCCTTGTCTGCGGTAGGAGACGTTAAGATAGCACAACGTAGCGTTGTTCTCAGGTCCCAGAGAAGCTGCATGGCCAGAGTAGTACCCCCCCCTACCTGTCTGGTGCACCAGCCTCAACGTGGAAGCCATGCGGCCAGTTCGACATCTCAGAATCTTTTTTCTAAGATCGTCGTATCCGTCTCTCCTGATCCAGACTGGAGCTCGACCATCAGGCCTAAACTGCTCACCCAAGTAGAAGTTACGCCACTGTGCTTGAGACCCTCTGTAAAAATTCACCTCCACTTCCTTGTCAGCCACTGCGTCATCAGGCTCTCCCTCAAACTCATTTGCATAGAGGACGTCCAATAGGGAAATCCCATCCTGAATGTCACTTCCTACTTCAAGATTACCACCACGTCGCGTGGACAGAGAAGGCCGAATACTGGCCATTTCTGATCTTTCCCTACTGCTTACTACTACTGTGACGACTGTGTTTAGGCTTCCGGAGTGGGTCACAGGAATTGTGTGACCGGGTGAAGTGTGCCTGACTTGCAGGTGTCCGTTCTAGAAGTCCTTTAGAGTCCTTCCTCACAAGCACACAATCCTTGGCTGAATGGGTCTTTATGCGTGAATGGTAGAAATGTTAAAAATTGCAGCCACTGGTTGTCTGGAGGTTCTTCCTGTAAATGTTATGGCGTGTTTAGATAGATATTGTACATTTCCACATGTTTCACTCTTTGATACTGATGGCGACCATTAATACATTTAAAGATGAGTTAAAAGGAACTGTTGAACAACCTCTATGACTGGGGTCTTCAGAATGTATTCTTGTCTTTATGTACTACCTGGGTATTCACAAAATAGGGTTGAGTGTTGACAATCTCTTTGTGTTGTCAAATTATTTGATCTCTGGTTCAGTTCACCTATTGTGCCTATGCATTCCTTTGCTAAGGTATGGTACATTCAAACTGCTTTGATTTAATTAGATTTAGATCTTGTCAAACAGGTTTCACTGTAAACTGTCACACATGCCAGTAACCTGATGCATCAATGCATAGTAGGACGGAATGACACACCACAATTAGCCTCTAAACCAAACATTGTTTAAATGCTGTTCTGGAATAGTTTGTTGAGTTTAAAGGCAAGTTCATTCAAATACCCAGAAAAACCATCACAGCCCATCGTACAGATTCTGTATAGAGATGCACTTTATTTTAGAGTGGCAAAGGATTTCACTTTTCCTTCTAAAGACATTTCCTGTTTGATTGCTTACTGTGTGAGAAACAGACTCTACAAACTTCATATGCTATCACGTTATTATGGGTATAAAATGCAACAGTTAACGCTTAATCCCTGCCCAAAAAACTATAGTTTCTTACCTTTTCATAACCCAGTCTCTGCAGTTCAGGTGATCCAGTGACTGAAGTCTGCTGGTGGATGTGAATATAGCCAGTACAGTAGTGATCCCGCCCCTACACAATATCATAAATGGGTGTGGTAATCTAATCTTCCAATCAAAAATGTAGTATCTAATCTTTAAAAAGTTATGTATTTAAATATATATATACTATGTATATATATATATGTCTTGCTGGAACAACTTAATTGTAACAGTAATATAATTTCCCCAGAAAATACCCTCTCTAGCTGCAAATGTAATTGTACTTGAAACATGTTATCGTGAAAACTCAGGTTTGTCGAAATGTTCCTGTTTATCAAGACATTGATTTAGAGGCGATAGTAAATAGTAAACTGTAATAATATATGTGTGAACATTCAAGAAGATCTAGGCATATGCAGTACAATGGTCAGATAACAATTCTTATATTCATATTCACAGAAATCATGGCAGTAGGTTAGCAAATATATTTTAATATATAATATAATATTTATATTTATTTTAGCACAATGACAAAATGGCATAATTTCAGTTTAGTCTCATTTAAATTATGACAAAAGCCACATCTGCAGGTATCTCTTTTACAATACATATTATAATACCTTTTTTAAAATCTTTTATTGTTGATGACACTGCAAAATAAATCTTGTTGACAAAAAATCTTGCAAAATCTAACAGCATACAGCCCATGGTATCTACTGAAGGTTTATAGGTTAGGTAGTAACCTAAAATATAGAGGTGATGTATCTGTTTTCTCCCCGCCATTAGAACTTTATTCTGTCTTTTTCTAAAAGCACTAATCTTCTTTTTCGCACCAGAAACATGTTATTGGTGGAAATCTATACGTGGATTATAACCTATAATTGGCAATTTTTTACAATTATTTCAGACTGAGATGCAACAGATCATGATGGATGTCTCTGATGTGATTGCAAACGTAAATACAGTTGGTCCACCAAGCCAAGTGCAGTCTTGCTCTCAGTCAAGTCACACTTTAACACTGGAAAACTCTAGCCAATCACAAACAAAGAGATAAACAGACAGACATCCAGACAGAAAACCAACTATCCAATCAACTACCAATCATTACCAGTACACATTCTACTTCCTACAAAGACACATCCTAGAATGCATCGACAAACCCCGCCCTCAAGTTCCTTCACGTTAGCTAAAACGGTTAGATGCCCACACTTAAGCCTACCCTAACCAAGCACAGCAATGTCTGCACGTTAACCTTCACTTACAGCGACAGACCACACCACTGCAGTCACAATGATCAGACCGACCCAAATGAGCACCTCAAAACACAACACTTCAAAATGGCCGCTAGTCTACTTAACTGCAAACAACACTCTATGAAAATGTCCACCATAGGCAAAAACCACCTTGTTGATTCTCAAAAAGTCACAAATTCCAACAGATTTCTCAGTATACATCCTTTTTTTAGGTCATTTTATGGTCATAATTAAGTCTCTCTTGCCAGCAGTTTGTAACTATTGATTTGGCACTTCAAAATAAATCCTGATTCGCCAAAGCTTGCTTGTTTCTTGCATAATGTAAACTTTATTTTTCACAACACATTTCACATTTTAGTCCATGAGAGGAATAGTTATAGTTAAAAGAATGTGTACAATTTAAGAATCTTCTCTGTCTCATTCACTTCATCAATCTCTTTCTCCCGCCATCTCTCTAAAATGGTCAGTCAGACCAGTGACAGGTGCAAATACAGACTATCAGTGCATCTCTTTTTTTTTAAGACACCGTCTACTTTTCAGTCTCCCGATGTTTAACATTCTAATGGTCAACAACAACATCGAATTAATGACGTTTTCAATGCCTTCCCAAATGAATGTGCAAGTCTTGTCAATATTCATAATATGAACTGCTTTTAGTCCAGTAGGGCACCTCATGGCTCCAAATCTCTGACCAGATAATCGACCCAGAAACATTTCATCCTTCCTTTATCACTATCTCTACGTCCTTGATTCCCATGTGTTTCATCGCCCATGAACACACAGCTCTACAACTCAAAAATAAGAGAAAGAACAAACCAAACGAAAGTGGGGATTGTGTACAGAAGCTTGGTTTAGGTTCTGGGGAAACCAGAAAACATCACAACAGTTTAGAATTTGATATTTTGAATCAGGCGGCCTTTGATGAGGCCTTTACAATACACCACACAACAAAGGCATTTTCATCAGAACAATCACGATAACCAGAAAGAAAAGAATTGTTATACAACGATGTAACGTAAAAAAAAACATGCTGTGAAAAATGGTAGTGACTCATCTAGCGGTTCACCCTGATGAGTCCCAAAATCACTTACTAGGCCATATCACGGAAAACATCAGTCAAGCTCAGCACAGACACTGTACCTCAGCACAGTTTGGGCTGTGAGACCACAGACACTGTACCTCAGCACAGACACTGTACCTCAGCACAGTGTGGGCTGTGAGACCACAGACACTGTAGCTCAGCACAGTTTGGGCTGTGAGACCACAGACACTGTAGCTCAGCACAGTGTGGGCTGTGAGGCCACAGACACTGTACCTCAGCACAGTTTGGGCTGTGAGACCACAGACACTGTACCTCAGCACAGTTTGGGCTGTGAGACCACAGACACTGTAGCTCAGCACAGTGTGGGCTGTGAGACCACAGACACTGTAGCTCAGCACAGTGTGGGCTGTGAGACCACAGACACTGTAGCTCAGCACAGTTTGGGCTGTGAGAACGACTAGCCAGGGGGTGAGACCACAGACACTGTAGCTCAGCACAGTGTGGGCTGTGAGACCACAGACACTGTAGCTCAGCACAGACACTGTAGCTCAGCACAGTGTGGGCTGTGAGACCACAGACACTGTACCTCAGCACAGTTTGGGCTGTGAGATCACAGACACTGTACCTCAGCGCAGGTACAGCATGGCTCCACATTGTTAGTTAATGTCAATGTTAGAGTATCTCAAATACTTTTTTATACGTTTTTGTACTTGAAACCGTCAAATAACCGATACTGAGGTTTGAGGAACGTTTTCTTCTGAGGTTCTAGGAACTACAAGTCCCATCCTCATATGGTTTTAGACTATTGGTGAACAATATGTGTGTAAGAATTGTATGTTAAAGTAACAACCCTTCAGTTGTTAAGTTCAGGAAAACTTTTGTAATAATAAAAGTGTCTTTACATTTGATGAAAACAAAAGGGCAAGAAAGTTATACAACAGATTACAGTCAGGCTGAAAGAACAAAATGGTGGTCACGTCTTTTGATTCCAATCAAGACAGAAACATAATATACAAAACAAAATAATATCAAAACCATGACACAAGATTACAATGTAAAATTGATGAGTTGTAATGTGAATTCTATTTGAAATTTAGACAAGCAAAATGTTTTCCAGTTAGTATACATACACATAAACCCCCAATATATTGGCATTAAATAAATTATTCATTAAAAAATCAAACAAATTGATATATATATAAATATTCACAATATATATGTACAACCTAATCAAATCAAGAAAAAAAAGAACGTAATCATCATTTCTTTCAACAGACTCTGTAAGTTTAGTCATATGCCCTTACACTGTGTGTACAGTATAAGTTATCGTGTTTTCTATGTATTTGTCTTGATTTAATGGATCTATCGTATACAATTGAGCAGTTCTCTGTATTTTGCTGCAGCATTTACTTAAGTTGATATGTACTTTGTACTCTGAATTTCTTGTTTCTTCTTCTTTCTGAATTGACATCATATGTAACTGATATGTTAGTACTACATGTGCCAGTGGACACGTAAAAAGCCAAGCATCATGTCATGACGTGATTTTAATCCAATTATGATGTCATAGAGGATTTTTAACCAATCAAATGCGAGGTTACGTCTATGGTGTAACAGGCATATATATATGTCTATGGTAACAGGTCTTTCTTCGGCATGTCTTTCTTCGGACCCTGACACATATTCTCCTCTCGTACCCTAATCATAACGTGTTGCACACTGTAGACTTCCTGCTTGACTTCCTGGATTGTGATTGTTAATCAAGGCTTTGCCATGGTTGTCATGGGGATGGACAACTCAAATAAAAGTAAATGAACAAAAATCTATTGTTGTCTATGTAAAGATCTGACTTTTTTTGTATGATTTGCAATTGAGTGCTTGGATATAAAGTTAGTGTGTTTTTATGGGCATACATTGGCCATTCTATATTCTACCTACTGACAACCACACAGTTGCTAATATACAATCCACCACCTACCGGAATTCTGAGAAAAAGAATTAAAAAATATCTACGTCACATGGTCACACACATCAACAATTCACAAATATCTACTTGTAAGCGCTTAAAATAAAAACAAAACAAAGAAAAAGACACAAACCAAACAATAAAACAAGACCTCTCTTTTCATCCTCAAAAAAATATTCACATAAAAATCATAACAAGACAAGAATGTTCTGGGATGTATATTGGCCACATTCAACACTCTACTCTGGTGATTCTTTTAGGCCTATGTCTTTAGGCCAGGGGTTCCGGAACTGGAATGCGGAACCCTACATGAGGATTCTAACTGACTGATATTTTGAAACCATTTTCTGCTGTGACTTTTGCAAACACAACCTCAAGAGCAACCAATCATATTTGCTTGAGTGACATCAGAGGTTCTTAACGCAGCCTATTTTATGAATGATACGTTTTATAACAGTGTAGCTAGCAACAACAAAAAAATGCATAGGATACAAATCAGTCCAACATCACAATAAGAAGAGCAAGCAATAAGAAATATCACAATAAAAGTCCTGGTCATTGGCACTAGGATAAAGAGAGGGTTGGGGAGGTGGGTGTGAGTTGAGGTGAACTCTAGGGGTACAGTAAGTAGTATTTTTACCAGATTACACGATTATCAGGCTGGTAAAAATCAAATGACTGGACTATTAAAGAGGTTTAACACTTCAAAATAAAAGTCCCAATTGTACAATTGCGGAATCCATCCAAAGGTCAAACACGTCAAAATAAAAGTTCAATTTAATTGCGAGCAAGACGGGTATGGATGCGTAGCTCACCACATAAGACGGTATTTCTGTGTTTTTTTATTTTATTATTATTACAAATTAGCTGTTTGGAATTAACCAACGTGTAACTAAGGCGTCGTCGCGGGGCGGAGACACAGTGTTTAAATAAAGTTATTTCATTTCAATCAACAGTCTTGTTATTTGAACAGATACGGTGACTGGTACAGTTCGAAATGATTTGAGAACGACAGAAATGGTACTCTAAGTACATGCATGTTTCACACGAGGGACTCTGAAAGCTGTTGTATTTGATCGGTTAATAGTTATAGTTGTGCTAATGACGTATATATATACGCCATCATCCATTCCGTGTTCTTAAATACTTTTTACTTCATTCACAACTGTCATGGCCCCTCAGTGATCTTCAAGGCTGTCGATTGGTCAACTGTTGTCCAGAAATATTCGGAAATGCTTTTTTTTCCTGTATATATTTTTGTCATATTTTTGTAATATTGGTTAATATATCATATATCATATGTATAAAATATATTCGAGCATTACTTACATAGCTCATTATTCTTTCATGTAGTCAACATGGGCTTTTTTTCCCGGTCAATATATGGTTTTTCAAAACGGATTTTGCAACTCTGGCTCTCTTATTTGGTTAGAGTAATGGGGGTTACAGAGACTACCAATTAATACAAAGTCATCCACAGAGTGAATGAATGTAAAGACGATACGATACCTCATCAGTTTTCATGTGTTTACTCAGAGACACAGACCATCAAACTTATGGGTCATATCTGACTTGTGGTATTTTTTCCAATTATATCACATAAATATAGATGTATAACCAAACACACTAAAACAATATTGGTTTCAATAATTCATACCAGGGCTATGTAAGCTAAAGGCAAATATTGGCTTTTCCTATGAGTATGAACTTTAAATACACCGCTTTTAAAATATTTTTTTTATCCAGATATTATTCTTTTTTTGCTTTGAAATTGATGTGGTTTCATTTCAGTAAAGGGAATATAAGACCAGCGATGTCTTTCTTGTTTCGATGGGGGGAGAGATGCAAAACACCGCTTGTAATTGACAACTACAAGCAAGTATGTAAGCGTCACTGATTTATATGCGCGATAATAATCGGTTTTTTGTCCTCATGACAAAGCCTTATGGTGCCTGGGAAAATGTGGAAGGCAGTCTCACGCACACACACACACACACACACACACACACGCGTTCCCTCCACAAACCGTGTTTTACACAAGCACACAAGTTCTGAAGTGACCCACACAGCGCTTGACATGCCGTTTTGCTTTGGCTCATTTCTCTCTATCTCCCGTCTCTCTCTCTCTACCGTCTCTTTTTTCGCCGTTCTCTCCATCTTCCCCTCCGGAGCTCCTCCTCTGGAGGAAGCGATGAAGCGTCCGGACGATACGATTGGTCGATCGAAGTGTCGTGGTGTGAGTGAGTGGTGAAGGGGGGTGGGACAGGGGGCAAGGTTGAGGGGGTTGAGGCCTGAGAATGTTGGAGTGCCAGGGGTCGAGCGGAGAGGTCGGGCGGGAGGTCGATGACCTCACACTTTTTTAGGAGGCGGGGCTAGTTTGATGATCTCGTCTTCAGAGGGCTGACGGATGATGTCTGGGAAGAGAGAAAGAAAGATGAAGTGTATCTCTCTTCCTCAAAACGTTTCTTCAAACTAAGCGAATCTCCATTGTTTGCATCTAATATAGACGTAGGCGGTTTGAGTGAAGTGTAGATAAATGTGAATTTTAAGTGTGTAACAAAAGACTGAAAATATGAAGCTTATTGAGGAGTGATGGAGAGGGGGGGGTTGGAAAGCTGTCTAAGAGACAGGACTTGGAGAAGACACACAGGGCTTCATTTATCGTTTGGAAAGAGCTCTGGAAAAGATGAGCCCGAACAAACGATGAAAAGAGCAAACGTTTTGAGAGAGAGATTGAGTGTGAGTGGGAAAGGGGGAGAGAGAGGGAGTGAGAGTAGGAAAGGGGGAGAGAGAGGGAGTGAGAGTAGGAAAGAGACAGAGAGAGAGAGAGAGAGGGGGAACAGACGAGGCCTACCTTTGTATTTCTTGGCGGAGGGAATGCGCGTGAGCTTGGTGTCGATCTCGTCGTCCTCTGAGATCTTGAGGACCGTGGTGCGGTACTCGATCACACGAGTTAGGAGGTCTGGCCGCCGCGAGATCTCAAAGATGTGCTCGATATACGAGAGGTTATCTGAGGAGAAGACGCAGAAATTGGGTTTGTGTCGTCCCGCAGATGAAGGGAGAGATTCGTCACAGCTGGCTAACTGCTGTAGACATCCCTCGCCTTCAGCCTTTCCTCTCTCTGTCCACACACATCTTTCCTCCCTTCTCCCCTCAACCCTTCCCCTCACTCCCTCCCTCCCTCCTCCCCTCAACCCCCTCCCTCCCTCTCCCCTCCGTCCCTCCCTCTCTCCCTCCCTCCCTCCCTCACCATGTGCCAGTTTGTCGTTCTTCTCCAGGTAGTTGAACCACTCCTTGCAGGACGTGATGTCATTGCTCTGGTCCTCAGGAATGTCCTCCTTGCAGGCGGACTTGAGCTGGTCCAGATCCTCGTTGGTGATGTTCTCGGACAGGTCGCTGAGAAGAGAGGTGTACTCCGACATGGTCTGCGGAGGGAAGAGATAGGGAGAGGGAGAAAATAAATACATCGTAATAAACACAGTCTCTTTTTTACAGACGCGTCACGCGGCGCTTCACAAACATCCCAATCATTTCCTATGCGTGGGCAGGTTGGCAGGCCTTTGTAAATGATCTGAGAAGATGACAATAGCATGCGGTGCAATATGGGGGAGGGTCAGGAACTCTGCTGCCCCCTAGTGGACAATCAGGGGAAGGGGAGAGAGAGTTTACTGGGAGTAGTCAGATTCGAGATATAATCATGCGTTGTTAAGGTGATTCCACAGCCTGTTCTTGTGTCCTGTGTCATACAGTCACATGGTCACCATGAAATAGTAAGAGAACATTGAGATGTTCACATCTCTTCACACAGACACACATACACACAAGAAACACACACAAGAAACACACACATGTTCTCGCCCTCATCTCTCTCTCTCTCTCTCTCTCTCTGCTTATCTCTCTCTCCCAGGCTGTCTCACCAGTGGAGAGCATGCTACCGTATGAGCATCTCGTATGGAGATTTCAACATGATCCACTTATAGACCACACCACCACAGATAAACCTCTACATCTCCAACAGTGACCTATATTCTACAGCTGTAATTCCCGCTCCAACCAGCAGGGGGCCGAGTGTAGGCCTGTTGCATGTACTGTGCGTGGAGATTAACTGTGTCGTGCAGCCAGGATTTAAACATAGATTACACAGATAGCGTGATCAGGCGCTGTAGACAGTTGAGGATCAAGCCTGATCTATGTGGTGCATTTCTATCTGAAATGGTTTTCAAGTTGCAACTTAAATTAAAGTCCCCATCCTCCTCCCTGTTTGCAAGAGGACTGTGTGTGTGTGTGTGTGAGAGAGAAAGAGGGACAGAGGGAGAGAGGTATAGTGTGTGTATTTGTGTGTGTGTGTCTGTGTGTCCCTGCCTAACCCCTGTCACCCTGACTGTTCTTGGTTTTGCACCATAATGGCCACTGCATTGTGTATTTTCTAGGGAAAAAATACGTCCACAATAGACTAGCTATCTGCATGATACCACTCTTTTGACTCAATCTTCTGTCTCTCTCCCCCCTCCCCCTTTCTTTTCTCTTGGGTGTTCTCAAATCCAGTTATTCATCCCCCCCTTACTGTCTCATTCTCTCTTCTCTTCTCTCTCTCTCTCTCTCTCTCTTTTCATAGTCTCTCTCTCTCTCTCTCTCTCTCTCTGTCTCTCTTTCTTGGTCTGTGTCCATCTCTCTTTTTCTGTCAGACTCAATCTCTCTGCCTCTCTCTTTGTATGCCTACATGTCTGTCTGTCTGTCTGTCTGTCTGTCTGTCTGTCTGTCTGTCTGCCCGCCTGCCTGCCTGTCTGCCTGCCCGCCTGCCTGTCTGTCTGCCTGCATGTCAGCCTTCCCGCCTGCCTGCCTGCCTGTCTGTCTGTCAGCCTGCCTGTCTGTCTGTCTGTCTGTCTGTCTGTCAGCCTGCCTGTCTGTCTGTCTGTCTGTCTGTCTGTCTGCCTGTCTGTTCCCCTCTCTGGGATCATCCTGACACTGTGTCCATACATAGAGAGCCTTCACATTCTCATCAACACAAACATTCTTTTGTCTCCTCTCTCTCTCGCCCAAGTCCCTGTGTGAGAGAGAGGGGGGGTGACTATGTATGTGTATACGTGTGTGTGTGTGTGTGTGTGGTGGGAAGGGGGTACCAGGCTGGTGAGGGCAGGCAGCCTTTCTCCTCCCCCCGTGACTAAACTCCTAAATCTGCTGCCCCATGCTGTTCTGGGCCCTGACACCCTGTTCTCCTACCATAGACTGCTCTTTCTACCAACACCACTGGGGGCTTTCTCAACCCAGACAAGCTCTACTGTTCTCTCTGTCTATCTCTGACACACACACACACACGCACGCACACACGCGCACACACACACAATGACACCCCCCACTCCATCTCTCTTTTTCTATTCGTTCACACACACACACACACATGCACACAATGACAAACCCTCTCTGACTCTCTCTCCCTCTCTGTCTCCCTCTCTCCATAGACTCACACATACGCACACATACATGCATACACACACACTCACACACATATGCATACACATGCATACACACTCACCCACATACATGCATACACACACACTCACACACACATGCATACACATGCATACACACTCACACACATACATGCATACACACACACTCACACACACCATGCATACACATGCATACACACTCACACACATACATGCATACACACTCACACACACATGCATACACATGCATACACACTCACACACATACATGCATACACACACACTCACACACACATGCATACACATGCATACACACTCACACACATACATGCATACACACTCACACACACACACACATGCATACACACACACACACACACACACCAAGCATGTGTGACATATGGGGAAGGTCTTCAGAGTGTGACATATGCCTTCACCTGTTAGCTCATATGTTTCTATAGAAACACATGAGATCTTTCTAGAACCTCTGAGATCTATGATATCCTCTTTCTACCACTCTTTAACTCTCCTTCTCTCCCCCATCTCTTTCATCTCTCTCTCCTTAACAACCTCTCCAATCTTTCTCTCTCTCGCCATTGATAGCCCTAGTAACCACCTGATGATGCTATAATGCTATTGCCATGACTACTCTGTCTTTGAAGTGCTATTGAGGGGTCTGTAAGGGGTGTGTGTGTGTGTGTGTGTCCTGAAGGGAGTGCAACTGTCTGGTGAAGCGGACTGCAGACATCCCAGCGATCTGAAGAATTCACCCTCCCCACCCATTCTCTCTCTCCCTCTCCCTCTCCCTCTCCCTCTCCCTCTCCCTCTCCCTCTCCCTCTCCCTCTCCCTCTCCCTCTCCCTCTCCCTCTCTCTCTCTCTCTCTATATATATCTCTATATCTCTATATCTCTCTCTCTCTATATATATATCTCTCTATATCTCTTGCTCTCTCTCACACACAAACACACACTCAGTACCTTCACTACTACCCACCGCGGCCACCCAGAGTCCATTCACCCTTCACACCACTGATATTGCCATGGTGACGGGGCCCTGCTTCGCCTTTGAGCCCGGAGACTGTTACCTAGCAACGGTGCACAGTCCCCCCCACCCCTCCCTGGAATGAAAGCTCCTGGTGTGTGACAGCAACACACGCACACACACACACACACACACACACACAAACACACGCACACACGCACACACACACACACACACAATGGGGAGCTGTCTGTCTCTGAATTCTGGACCAGCAGGTTTTGGAGACCCCGCTTGCTGCCTTTCCACGTCACCATGGCAACCAAGTTAATACCATGGGAGCTTCAAGAATCTACCCAACCGGGAGTTTTGGTGAAGATATGCATCCTCCCTCCCTCATCTCACGTCTCCCTCCCTCCACTCCCTCCACCTCTCAGATAACACGAAGGGATCAGAAGACACGTGAACATGAGCTGGCTCTCCTCCATCCACCCATCCCCTGCTTCTGCACCCCCACAGCCCCCCTACCCCACAGCCAGCACCCATCCAGCCCCCTCACCCATCCTCGCCTTCCACCTCACGCTCTGTGGACCTCTGGATGTGCTTCACGACAGCAGACAGAAGCAAGCGGTCACCCCTGAACACTGACCCGGGGACAGGTAACCTCTGGGTAAGAGCGTCTGCTAAATGACTACATGTAACCCTGTTACTGTGACAGGGAGCTTGTTGCCTCTGCCATGTGGCGTCAGACAACAAGGACTCAGTCCACACACACACACACAGACACACAGACATGCACACACACACACACACACAGACATGCACACGCACACAAGCGGTGCATTAGACTGCAGTCTGTGCAGCCGTCCAAAGGTCAAACGCCACGCTTCAGGGTGTGTCAATCATTCCCTCCCACCTGACCTCCTCTCTCTCTCCCCCTCCCTCTCTTCTTCGTGAGAGGAAACCCTCCTGCATGTTTTGTGCGTGCGACTTTAAATACCGTGTCTACGTTTGTCTGGATGCACACTGGGTACACGGGACTGGGTATGTGTGTGTAGACGTGTGTGTGCGTGTAGATGTGTGTGTGTGTGTGTGTGTGTGTAGATGTGTGTGTGCAAGCATGGTTTTTCTGTCCATGCCCACCACTGCGTCCACTGAAGCTGTGTGTGTGTGTGTGTGTGTGTGTAGATGTGTGTGTGTGTGTGTGTGTGTGTGTGTGTGGCCTGTCAACCCCCATCAGTGTAAACACCACCCCGACACACGAACATAGAAGAGAAGAGCGGGAAAGAGGGAGGAAAAAGAAAAACGGAGAAAGAGAGAGGGGGACGGAGCTAGAGAGAGAATGAGAGAAAGCGAGCAAGAGGGAGGAAAAGAGAGAGAGAGAGAGGGAGAGAGGAAGAAAGAGTGAGACAGAGAGAGAGAGAGAGAGAAAGTGAGCAAGAGCGATGGAGGAGGAGAGAGAGAGAGAGAGAGAGCGAGAGAGGAACTCTTGTCTAGAGAACGACAGCAGAGCATCAGGGAATGTAGGCCACTGGCCCATTTCTTCATTCAGGGGACAGGATCGGCTGTGTGTAAAAATAGTAGCAGAGTTATGGATAATGTGGCCGTCGTTACCGTAACAACCCTCAGCAGTGTCTATTGTCTCGCTCTCGTGTACAGACGTACAAGAGCGAGCACGCACACACACAGACGCACACATACACACGCACACACACAGACGCACACATACACACACACACATACACACACACAGACACACACACACATACATACACACACACACACACAGACCACTTGGATGTACACAGCAGGAGGACACTAGAGACACAAAAGCTTCTGATTACTCTCAATCTGTAACTGTGTGTGTGTGTGTGTGTGTGTGTGTGTGTGGCTGTGCGTGTGTGTGATTTGTGCCTGCGCTCGCGTGTGTGTAGGCGTGCGTGTGTGTAGGCGTGCGTGTGTGTAGGCGTGCGTGTGTGTAGGCGTGCGTGCGTATGCGTGTGTTTAGCAGGAGCAAGGAGCATCTGTTTCTGGGTGGTGGAATGCGGTAGCAGTGAGGAACACTCCGGAACTTGTATCCAAAGAACAGCAGGGAGCCCTCTGACTTTACGTAACAAATACACACACACACACACACACACACACACCACACACACGCACACACCACACACGCGGCGCGCACCTACGCACGCATGAAAGCTCACTCAGTCTCCACAAACGACGCTTCGATTCCTATATATTCCAACGTGTCTCGTTTGTCTAGTCATACCATCGCAGATACTTGTTGTTTAACATGGTTCTCCAGAACCGGCCCGGCCCACCCCTGGGGGTTAGATGTGTGCTGGAGGCGTGTGAGTGGGCAGAGGAGCTGTCAATCACCCTACTAGAGCGATGACCAATGGGCACTGTGTAGGCGTGTCCCACCCACTGATGCCCTGTTTAGCAACACACACACACATACAAAGTACACACACACACACACACACACACTTACAAACAAACACACACACACACACACACATACACACACAGTATAAACTACAAGGTTGCATACGGCTGGGGGGGTTAAAGGTCAGGTACAGACCATGGGAGACTTCCTGGCTAGCAAACTTCCTCCTCCGACTAACTGGGCTTGTATAAACAAAGAGAGGGA